>SRMA01027402.1:147182-411484 GCA_007224835.1 Danionella cerebrum | reverse complement strand
TGTTAATGGAGAATTACAGAGATGGTCAGAAGGAGCTGCACTGCGTCTATGTGGATTTAGAAAAAGCGTATGACAGGGTGCTGAGAGAGGAGCTATGATCCTCTATGAGGACGTCAGGAGTGGCAGAGAAGTACGTCAGAATAGTTCAGGATATGTATGAGAGAAGTAAGACAGCAGTGAGATGTGCTGTAGGTCAGACAAAAGAGTTCAAGGTGGAGGTAGGGCTACATCAAGGATCAGCTTTGAGTTCCTTCTTGTTTGCTATGGTGATGGACAGGTTGACAGATGAGGTCAGGCAGGAATCTCCGTGGACAATGATGTTTGCAGATGACATTGTGATTTGTAGTGAGTGCAGAGAGCAGGTGGAGGAACACCTGGAAAGTTGGAGGTCAGCTCTAGAAAGAAGAGGAATGAAAGTCAGTCACAGTAAGACAAGAGGTCAAGGAGGTGCAGGAGTTTAGGTATTTGGGGTCAATAGTCCAGTGCGAAGGGGAGTGTGGAAAAGAGGTGAAGAGAAAAGTGCAGACAGGTTGGAGCGGAAGGAGAAAAGTGTTAGGGGTGTTGTGTGACAAAAGAGTGTCAGCAAGAATCAAAGGAAAGGTGTACAGAACAGTAGTGAGAGCAGCTATGATGTATGGGTTAGAGACTGTAGCAGTGAGGAAGAGACATGAGGCAGAGATGGAAGTAGCAGAGATGAGGATGTTGAGGTTCAGTTTAGGAGTTACAAGGATGGACAAGATTAAGAACGAGCACATCAGAGGGATAGCTCAGGTTGGTTGTTTTGGAGACAAAGTCAGAGAGGCTAGATTGAGATGGTTTGGACTTGTGCAGAGGAGGGATAGTAGTTACCGGTATATTGGTAGAAGGATGTTGGAGATGGAGCTGCCAGGCAAGAGGTCAAGAGGAAGGCCAAAGACGAGATATATGGATGTGCTGAAAGAGGACATGAAGGTAGTTGGCGCAAGAGTAGAGGATACTGAGGACAGAGTTAGGTGGAAATGGATGATTCGCTGTGGCGACCCCTAAACTGGGAACAGCCGAAAGGAAGAAGAAGGTTACGCATTGTTTAATTATACAACAGATTTTTTTCAGGAGGCAGCACTGTTTTGCAGGTTCTCTCCGTGCTTGTGTGGGTTTCCTCCAGGTATCCCTTTTTCTACCCACAAACTCAAAAACATGCTTCAGGTTATAAAATATGGCTCTTTTTTTAAACAAGAATTTTTCTGTGCAGGACTTTGTTCGGTCACTTGTAAATGCAGCATTGTTTTCATGTAACAGCACATTTTTGAAAATGACAGCCAATGTGTGTTGTCCTGACAAATCTGGTTACAGTGTTATCCTTCAGACAGAGAAAACAAGGATTTGTTGGGGTTTGTTGTTTTCGTCATGTCTTGTACTTGCCGTCAATGTTCAGCATTCCCTTCTTTTTCTGGTTGCGAATGAGACGAGGAATGCGTTGCAATTTACTCTGCTATTGTAGCTTACAGCATGTACAGGACAAAGAGAGGCACCTGTGTTTTTTTGCAAACTCAATGCTGAAAACTCACTTTCAAAATGGCACAATAAGACTTCGGCATTGTGATCGACCACCTCCTGTTGGTTTAGTTTGGTCTTTAGTTTAGGATTTTTGAGTGTTCTTGTGGATAATATTGTGTGTCTGTGCACAGTGTGAGAAAAAACAAACTTTAATATCTTGTCTGTGTATGGCCATGGCCTCAATCCATCTGCACAAGAAGTATGAGACAGAAGTAAAACAGACATTAGCTCTGAGCAGATATTTAGCTCTTCCAGTCCACCTGCCTTTGTTTTGCCTCAGATTTTCTAATTATAACTTGTAGTGTAATATTGACAGATGGCAAAAAACATGCTTGCTCAATTTTTTACACCACAACTAATCACACAATTATGAAACATATATGCAGAAGCAGCTTCCAGCTGCATTTCCTTCATGAAACGCTTATTTAGTCTATTTATGGTTTGGGGAAACAGCAGGTTGATCCGCATACAAGGTCAAAAAACACAAATTCATTGCCCTGTAATACCGATTTTTTCCACAATGGCTAAATTATTTTTTACACACAGCTCTTTGGTAAACCTACAAAACAAAAAAAAACTGCCATGATAAGTTTATATGCATTCATCAGCTTTAAGAGCAGTTTGAAGCATATTGCTGAACAGTTCATCTTAAATCTAAATCTAAAATGATCTGAACATCTGAAGGATCTGAGATCTCAGGATGGCGAGGAAAGAAAACACTGACACAGAGTTCACACATCAACCAGAGCTACGTTTATTTGACAGTTTTCCAAGCCTTGAAAAGGTTGGGAGGGGCTGAAAACAGTCCCTTTTACCCATATATGGAAGGCAAGGCGGTATTGGCTTAAATCTCTGTTGTCCTCAGTTACCCTATTGGCTCTTGCTTACCTTGCACCTGCCTGGCCTTGGGCGCTGTCAATGGCTCTAGTTCTTGTGAGAATGCTATTACATTAGTTCAAGCCCTGGTAAAATAGAGATTAGATTACTGCAATGCTCTCCCCGATGGACTTCCTGCTTGTTCAGTCAGATCCAGAACTCCTTCACCTTGTTCCACATCAGACAGGCAATACATCTCTCATCAGAACATTCTCTTTCACTGTTCTCGACTGGTGGAATGGTCTTCCTGTCGTAGGTCAAAAACAGAAAAAAAACATTGGAGAATATTTGAAGAGTTTGGATCCAAAATGCGATAAACACTAATATTTTAAATCAACAAGCTTCATTTATGGCCTCTATTCAAGGTTCCATCATTGTCTTTTGACAAAACATGATACCGGCCGTGTGTTCCATTCAATCACTGAGCACTTTTTGCACAAATGTCATGCTGAAAGAGTATAGACAACAAGGGAAAGAACAAATCCAAGTTATAATACAATTAAGTTTTGTACAAAAGTCACAACTTTTTTTTGCCAGGAGCAAAGCTAGGTAGCAGGTTAGTGTAGCTTCCAAATGAGGGACTCCAGACGAAGAGTGAGAGTTATGAGAAGCAGAATGTGATTGGAGAGAGAGAGAACTTAGGGAGAAGTACATCACAAATGAATACTTTTTGCAGATGGAAAATTATCCTAGCACTAGGTGATTCATCTCATTCAGAATATTTACCATAGCACAGAAATATAGTTCTTAAACTGCTCATCAATGATTGGGTTACCCCACTATGAATGTTGCTGACTTGTTAAGCACGATAGGCTTCATCACAGTTGTTGATGAGCAAGTTTGGGGCTTGCTGTTATGTAGGAGTAGATGTAAGAGCAGGAGGTGAGGTAATCAAACTCTTTATTAAAAGCTAATAAAAGAGATATACTCCACAGAGGATCCACTCACAGGTGAAATCAAGCATCAGCAAAAATCCAGGAACAAAAACCTCTCCAAAATAGCGTGAGGGAGACGACATGCTGATTCTAAGGATGATATAAGAACAAAGTAAATAGCAAATCTATGTTTTTAGAGACGGAAAATATCACTTTGTGAGGAAAAATGATAGTGTATTTTGAGCGGTTTGGGAAGATTTATCGATTTAATAAAGATTAAAAATGTTGACATGATTTTTTTAACGGTATTAGACATCTATGCATTTATAGCATTTTGAAACCGAACTCTCAATTTAAAACTTAATTTTGGTTTATGGCTCGTTTAACGACTTGTTCTGTAATGTTGGGACTAAAGATCACAATTTTATTGTACTGTATTGTGTGTCCATATCAAGTGTTTCTGCCTTTCCCATTGTTAGGCCCTTATCTATGTCTGTCTTCCTGTTGTATATTCCTCATCCTAATGTTACGGTCACACTACTCTTTCACCAATTTAACCGCACACAATTGCGTGTGTTATGAGCCCACCCACAAATCACCATTATTAAAAAAAAAACAATTCACTAAGAAATTAGTCTAATTTATAACAGGATGCTCCCTAATCTACTTAAAGGAATTATTGACGTCCTAAAAATGTACATTTGTTTATATTGAGTGATCCAAAAAGCTTTGGGACCAGACCTCGTCAATGCGGTGACTCAAGACGCATCATGTGACCCAATATTGCAGGTCAAAGTTCCTCCCAGGTAAACTTTTTGTCTGAGCAGAGATTTTGTTTTGACTTCTCTGCATGTGATTCCATTCGTCAAGGGAATTTTTTTCCTAGTGTGACCACCCCATAAGTGTGTGTGCAATTCTCATTTAATTCAGCTGCTGTCACTTGATTGTTTTCCACCATCACACTTTCCCTTTAATTCCCTGTGTTTCAGTCCTGTCTGGTGTTGTGTGGATCTATAACTGGAAGACTGAGGAACAGACAGCTCTGACTGTAGCTGATGGCGCACAGGCATTGAGGACATGGAAGCTGATGCCAGCCGGGGACGAACAGCACGGCTAGTGTGGAATATCCAGAGCATAAATGTCCTCCTTTATCTCTAGTTTTAGACCGTCCAGGAAGCAGGTGCAGAGTGCCTCCTCATTCGAGCCGGAAGAGGCAGCGAGGGTACGGATTTCCACTTAGAAATCCACAACAGGCGGAACCCTGGTGTAGAGAGACCGTGGACCTGAAAGCCTCTTGCCCGTGAGGAGATCGGCCGAAGATCTTTAACATATCGACCCTGAAGGTCTCGAAAGATCGGCAGCATGGGGCATTGCTTCCCATAATGCTGTGGCCCAATCGCTCGATCCAGCAGCAAGGACAAAACATAAGCCACCGAGACCTCTCGGTGGCAAAGATGTTTGGCTGGAGTGAGAAAATCAGCTCACACTGGGTCAAGAAAGTGCGACACTGTGACAATTCTCTAGAATACGGTGGAGGATTATTGATGCGGGGTTCACCCAGACAATGTGAAGAGGGATCCTCGTAGTATAGAGGTCTGCAACTTGAGCATGGAGGTTCTCCATATTGCCGGGTGTAGAGGTGATCAATTCGTTGTGGCGACCAAGCAGAGTGCCCTGGCACACCAAAGCGTTTCACAACAGACTTTGGTGTGGAAAGGCGAGCGCGTCTAAATAGGAAAGACATTAGTCATGGGTGCACACTACTGAGCAGCTGATTCCAATGAGCAGCACGAGTGTTCAATGAGGAAATAGCAGCAGAGAAAACATGAATAATAAGAGAAATACATAATATAATATAATATAATATAATATAATATAATATAATATAATATAATATAATATAATATAATATAATATAATATAATATAATATAATATAATAAAAATCCCATAAAAAAATCCCAAAAACATGCGGTTAGGTTAATTGAATAATCTAGATTCCCCTTAGTTGTGAGTGTGTGTTGCCCTGTGATGGATTGGCGACCTGTCCAGGGTGTACCCCCACCTCTCGCCCAATGTGCACTAAAGAGAGGCACCAGCAGACCCCCGTGACCTCAAAAGGGAATAAGCGGGTTTGAAAACGAATTAATGAATAATAGAATAAATATAATGTTATGTAATATAATATAATATAATATTCATTCATTAATTTCCAACCCATTTATTCCCTTTAACAGATCGCCAGTCCATCGCAGGTAATATGATATGATATTCAACTGATTGCTATAAGGTACCAGGATGAGAACCTCAGATCCATCGTTAGACAATATTTTGGACCTTCTAATCAGAAATTAATCATTTATCTCTGCCTCTAATTCCCATTGATCAAGCTATTCCACTATGTGATGAACAAATATTTCCAAAGGCAAGATTTAATGTGTAAAGTTTCCATGTGTTCCCTTTACTTCTTGTGGCATGTGTTACTTGTTGACCATCACCCTGAGTCTCAAGAACGTGTCTCAAGAAGACACAACACAAGAGAGGGATGAAAAGTCTCTTTTATCAGTTCAAAAGCTATCTTGTGTTCATAGAAAATCGTCCCATTTTGACTGATCTATCGCTTTAACTGACCAGTGTGCTCTCAGGAATAATTGCTTTCGCTCCGACAGTGCAGTTTGCTGCAGGCCTCGATTGGCTTCTATTTAGGAGTTGACTCAGTTACCAAAGGCTAGTCATTAAAGGCCGGGGACTCTTTCAAGGTGTTAAGTTGATTTAAACTGGGAAAGGTGATTAATAACGGCCTCAAAGCTATTGCTTGCCATTGATCTGCTGCACCTTTGATACTAAGACTAAATGGATTTAGATCTCGCTGAATCATGCTTGAGGTTTCAGAGGAAACATTTTTTGATTTCACGGTAACATTCGAAATATTGAGCATGGAGTGATTTATTAATCATGTCCTCAAAGCAAAAACCCAGTCAGCAAACAAGTTTGGCATTTCTCTGTCAAGTCTGGCATTTATTTACCAAGTACAGTGATATGCAAAAGTTTGGGCAACCCTTTTCAAATTTTCATGATTTTTCTTTATAAATCATTTGTTCTTTGGAAATTGTTGTTTCACATACAGTGCTCAGTGTAAATGAGTATGTATCACAGGGACGTCACTAGGGTTGACAGATAGGGGGTTGATAATTGCAAACAAGATTTGTTTATTTGCACACACACACAAAAAAGTGATTTTTCTAACAAATTCTTTCAAGTTCATGTTGCAAAAGTGAGTGCACCCTAATTATAATCTTGGGAGAAAAGCCACACTTAAGACGACCAAATCTTAATTAACATGTTTTCAAACACTTATGATTCATATCAGAGGAGTCTATCAGACAGGGGACTATATAACTGTTTCTTCAACAAAGAAAAGCCCTTTTTCATTTCCTGCTGTCAGCTATGGCTCCCCATGGAAGAGAAACATCACAAAATCTGAGAAAGGAAATCATCTCGTTACACAAAAAAGGTGAGGGCTAAAAAAGACCAGCAAAGCTTTACATATCAGTCAGAATACTGCAGCAAAAAAGATGAATATGCCATCATCTTACAGAGACATCCAGGCCATCTCACAGAAGTGTCTTCTGATGAGAAGGCTGAAGAAAAACAGCTGCAAGTTCACTGACTTCGCTAAAGCAGTAGAAACCAAACCATACAGCACACACACTGCAGAGGAACGGCAGCATGGGGAGGAAACCTCTCCTAAAGCCCATATCTAAAAAAGCACCCCTGGAATTTGCTCGGGCCCATTTAGCGATGAGAAAAATCTGTTCGGCATCGTAAAGGTGAAGATTTCTAAGAGAAATGCTTGATGCCGGCAGTGTGCTGATGTGGGTCTGCAGTAGAGCTGCTGGTGATGGGGAGCTGCATTTCATAAACTCAACAATGTTCTGCTCTACACTGAAGGAGGAGATGCTCCATCACTCAGTGCACTTTTCCAGCACGACAATGATCCCAAACACACGACTAAAGCTCCTGCTGCAATTCTGTAGCAGATCAGGGTGAAGGTGATCGAACGTCTCCTGATCTGAATCAATGTGAGGAATTTCCGAGCATCGTTCTCCATCCAGCACCAGGGTCTGAAAGAGGTTCATCTTGAAGAATGGAGAACGATAGATGCTGCAATCTGTCGACAACTTGTTCATTCCAAACCTGGAGCTTTACCTTAAAATCACGGAGCTCAAACCAAATACTAGATGCAGTAGTTTCCACTTTTGCTTAGTTTGCTTATTATTCATCCTTGTGAAAAGTTTGGAAATGTATTTAGAAAAATTCCTATTGTTTAACGGGGGGCACCTGTTTATGCTGCGCGCTGTGTGAGCAAGCGAAAGAATTGCTTCAGTTTTGAAGGTTACACCTAATATTGATTCTCTTTCACTCCCTGCAATGTTTTCATTCAATTGAAGCATCTTTGTTTACAGCATTCCTTCGCGCTAGCCCTAGTGATTCTCAAAGTGGGGGGCGTGCCCGCCAGGGGGGGGGAGGGGCGCACCGGCACTGCAGGGAGGGGGCACAGATCATCAACAGAAAAAGAAAAGAACAAAAAAATAAACAAAAAAACAAAAGACGTAGAGCAAAAGATGCATCCGTTTGTAAAGGGGAAGAGAAGAGCCGCTGAAGTCACACAGACCCAGGCAGGTCACTCAAAAGCTAACGTGGTTAAATACAGAAAATATGACGAAGCATATCTTGCTCTCGGCTTCACTGTTAATGTCGTTGGAGAGGACGAAAGGCCGATGTGTGTCCTATGCCTAAAAACGCTGGCAGCGGACAGCATGAAACCTGGTTCAGGGAGCTTCGTGAATGATGGGGGGGGGTTCTTTTAAAGGTTTAAAGTGGGACTCGACCAAAAAAGTTTAAGAACCACTGCGCTAGCCTAAAACATTTGCACTGTCCTCTAGTCTAGCTTTTTTTACATAGAGGAATAGATTTTCGACTTTGGGTCGAAAAGCAGCACAGATCAACTACTAACAACTAACCATTTCAGATCCTCTGAGGAATTAATGCTGACTCACATTTATGATTAAACAAGGTGTAGTTTCATTTCTGAACATATCGTAGCAAACCTTGTAGAACAGACTTGCCTCAAAAGCCCTTTGGTATTAGCGAAACCCTGAGAGGCTGAAGGTCTGCTGTGTACAATCACCTGGGTCCCCTCTTTTGTCTGCATGGCATGGTAATGAATAAAGGAGACGGCATTGCTTAACATATCAGACATGGTTTGTATTCATCGGCAAGAGCTCTGAGAAATGGGACTAATCAAAATGTGCAAATTAAAACTGCAAGTGAATTGATTTCGCTTTATCCAATTGAAATTCCACACAAGGCCAGGTTCGATTGAAAGACACCTGTGGGGATCCACTATCTTTTATTTAAAAAGCTGTGAGGCATCACCATAACATATGGTCTGATTTACTGCTGAACCAGCCCCAGAAGCACAAGCTTGATTTTAGGCTTTTAAAGAACGAAGTAAAGTAAAGAAAAAGCTGTGTGTTGTTCAGCACATCTCAGGCTTAATCCAACAATGGCTTTTAGTTTGTTTATGACATGATTTGTTTTGGTGAGAAAAGCAGCCTAGCTGGCGCTCAGATTCAGATGCATGTGAGAAATCTCAGCATGACCAAATGAATTTTCAGACAAGGGTATGAAAAGAGAAAAGCAAAGAAAGGTTTTGAGCATTTATAGGTGAGTGTCAAAGATGAAAAGATGGAGCTGGAGAATGAAACACTCTGATCTGAGGCTCGTCTTGATCAAACGTCTGTCTTTTATTATGGGAACACATTGAAAGTGTCAGATGGATTTGCATAGAAATGGTCTCTGTAGCCTGTCGTGAGACCCCAGGGCTGACAGGCCTCGCTGAAAACATTTATTTTGTTTTCTCGCTATAAGTCAATTTTCTATTTATTGAATCCAACGTGTTTTTATGGTGGCAGCCCACAAAATGTCATTATGATTGCTTTTCATATGAGGGAAGTGACTCCAGCAATAAAGTCGTATTCTTCCATTCATTCTCACTCTATCAACACTCCACTTGTCACTTGTAATTTAAAAGTTCTAAAACGACCAATAAATCATGGTTGTGTGACTCCACCTGTTAAAAAAAACTCCATGCCACACTTCTTTGCCTCAGGAATTCAGACAAAGGAGCAGTAAATAAGTATTGAGTGCTCCACAGGCTCATGGACATTTTAAAAAACAATAATTGCTCAAATGTTCTGAGATTATGATTGGGGGTTTCAAGATCATTATTTGTCAGTTTTATCATCAAAATAAGCAACGAACTTGTGCCTGATCACAGGGACAAAACTGTGAAGAAAAGAGAGGATTTGTGGAACGCTATTCCCTTCCTGTTTCCTATGTGAAGCCTTTATGAAAATATGGGATGAGCGCCACCCAGTGGCTCTTTTACATCTTACTTATGTCTTCAAAAGAGATGGTTGTCAATGGTCATGAACAATGGATCTGATATGGCAATACGAAACTCGACTCATTCGGTCCGATGTGTGATGTCCCATTGGTGCCTCGTTGCACAAAACTAAAAATTCAGATCGGTGCAAAAAGACCTTTTCAGAGTAAAATTCAACTCTAGCCAGATAATGTGCCAAATGTACAAATTAACTTGAGTGATCATGTGCCCATCTTTATAGCATAAAAAGTTTTTCTGTAGTGTTTTGTGAGGGGATGGAAGTATATTACAAGCTCATAATCAAGCTTAATAAGAGAAAAGCACTGAGAGAACTCTCTCAAGGGTGGGACACACCAAGCCAACGATCTACCATCAAGTGAGGGTGTGTGTTTGTTGTTCTACCCCACCCCTTCCTTCTTAATCTTTTACATTTTGACCCATTAGTCCAGAGCATCTGCTGCCATTTTTGGCACTCAAATTTCTGTGTTTTGGGTCACACTCAAGTCATTTGGCTTTATTCCCATGTCATATATACGGCTTCTAGGCTGAAACGCTCCCATTTATAGCAAAACAGGTCCTGACAGTAGATGGATGTTCTGGTTTCTGTCATGTAGAAACATCTTCTATGTTTGAAGGGTAACTAGGTGATTAAGTATGCGTCTTGCCTGTTACTTGACCTATAGGCCTGGGCACCACAACACAAAGCCTAACAACTGGAATCGAAGTGAGTCGACTGTGTGTGGTCATTGATTTTCATTCCAAGGACAGAACCCTGGAGTGTGCTGCTCATGTTTGCCGGCAAGTTTGCGTAGTGTTTTCTCATTATATCGTGCTACGCTGGCCACTCTTGAACTAAAGTCTGCAATAGATTCGTTCCATACCACCACGATTGGTTCCAAACAAGAATTCGTTCCCTCTGGACCCTGTTGTTTGCTTGGTAGGTCACAACACATTCAAGTCCTCTACACACTCTGACTCAATGCCTGAACAGCCAATCGGAGCACTCTCTTTCGCCGATGGCCACAACGAGCCTGATGCCGATTCAACATGCTGACTAAAAGGGATGTGATGTTTCAAAGGCTAGTTTAACAGGTTTACCAAAAGCCATAAAAGGGAGAAAAACTAGCTTTTTGTCTGAGCGTTCACCGGTATTTATGAAGTGATGAAAGCTTTGCACTCATCTTCCAAATGTTTGACAAAGAGGCAAATCTGATGTAAAATTTTGCCAACACTCTTTGTTGAACTGGGGATGTTTTCACTTTGCATGTCATTCACTTTAAACCAGCGTTCAGCCTCTTGCAAGAGTACATTACATGGTGCCATGAGCACATCAAAACAACGGAACCAGTTCTAATTAACAAGCAACCACCTGCCCTGAAACACCCAGAACTGTGAGAACAGTCCACGACTACGTAAGCAACGTTAATCCCCAGAGATCTGGTCTAGTCCAGATCTTTCAATAGATTAAATTTGATGCAGATTCTATTGTGAAAGCAGATGTTAATTGATGTTGAAATAATGTGACCGTCAAAGGGAGGTTAGTGCTGTTTATTCATGGTGGTGTTTGAGAACAGAACGAAATCAGCAGTGCTGGAGGCTCCATCTCAGCTCCATCTCTGTGCAGTTGGCTATCAGAGGCTAAAGGAACAAGAAGATACATGTTGTGGTTTGGTAACAAAGTCTTTTACATGGAAAAGTGGTACTAATAAGTTTTAATCCAACACCATGGGACTCTTAAATATCTGCCACAGCTGTGAATGAGGATGAAGGCAGCATCAGTGCAACTCTGGGTATTTAACAAAAGTAAATTAAAAGTACAGAGTAAATTATGTTCCTTACCAATAAGAATAGAATGCTTATCCGTTCTAGCATCAATGTGTGAGTTCCTCAGGGGGATCCAAGCTGGATTTTCAACACTCAATGATGGATGAAGAAGACAAGACAGAATTCTGGAGCAGAAGATGCCATTGAACTTATGTGAGAATAATGGTGAGTAGAAAACATTGCAGAGGTTTCCTGAGACAGTTGAGAGGTGGAACTCTCCAGGTAACTCTCTTCTGGATCTGAGGAATCAACGAGAGGCAGGTTAGTAGCAGCAGGTAAACTCCATGCCTGAAAGGGAGTCCAGGGAGTAAACACAGGGGGAAAGGACATTGACGATGGACACCGGGCTTCTGTGAGTATCTATGCAGGTGATCGGTGATGGTGAATGTTCTTGCAGGTGAGTTGAGTTGAGAGAGGGATTGCAGACTCTGACCGGATGGAAGCATTATTGACAGGTATTTGTGTGATGTTGAATACAATTAGCAAACCTTTCGTGTAGAACCATGGCACTGGGTGGCAGTAGTGAGCTTGGTGGAAGAAAGAGTGAAGAAGAGTGGCTCTGATTTCGTTCAGGTGTGAAAGCATCAGGAGAGGTCACCAATAATTGTCCTGTTGCAAAGTTTATTTTTGTTCTTTAATTGCAAATAAAAACATATGTTTTCTTTGAAATTTTAATTCAATGTTTGTTTGATTTAAGTTTATCAACCCAGTTTCCTTTTGAATGCTTGAATTTAATAAACTTCTGGAGTTGGAACAGCAGTCTCTGTGTGCTCTCTGTGTCAGGTCTGCGCAGGCAGTGGGCACAAATGATGAACATTAATGATATGTCATGCCTGGGTCTTCTAACATGGCATTGACCCAAAGCACACAACCAGGGAAACCAAGGAGTGTAAGCTTATAAAGGTTCTGGAGTGTTCTATAGTCAGTCTCCAATAGAAAATCTTTGGAGGGAGATGAAACTGCCACGAAACCTGACAGACCTAGAGAAGAGTGAGCTAGAACCTGGTGAAGAACTTCTGAAAATGATTGACCACTGTAATTGTTAACAAAGGCTTTCGTGGCAAATATTACTCTGTTTTGACTCAAGCGATCAAACACTTTTTTTGAAAGTAATTTATGATTTTATTCAATTTTAATCACAGTGTAAATACACACACACGCACACACACACACGCACGCACGCACGCACACACACATGTATGTATATATGTATTACATATTGGCCATGGCTCTCTTTAATCGAATTCTGCTTTAACTGCAGAAAAGTCTTAGTTTTGCAGCCCAGTCCTTCATTCATCATGTCATGCAGCACATGAAGAATGAAGTAATGTTTACTCTGAATCATAGCAACCGTGTTGTCAGCTCGCCTCTGACATTTCTTTTTGTTCCGCCTCATTTGTTGTATTATTAATAACATACTCTTTCTCTGTGAGTCAAGGAGAATTTGATGAAGTGCTTGTCAGCTGTTCCTCTAGCAGTTTTATCACACATAGGCAATCTGTCAACTGAGAAGCATGTGTTACTTTATTCCTGCGGTTTCCTTTGCTCATATATCTTCTTGAGATCAGAGCATGGCATGCTTCACTCTGATAATTGATCCAGCAAACAGAAATTAAAGTAAAGTGTACATGAGCCTTAATTATGGTTCACACTCAGTGATGCTCAATATACCACAAAGTACACAGAGCAATCATCTCAGTGAAGGAAATGAACTCAACAAACTGATTAATAATAGCAGAGGCTCAAACATCTGATAGTGTGTCTAAACCTGGAGACAAGGGATTATTTCGCCTCTTCTTGGTTATAACTATCGTACATATCCGGTGTGTGGTGACCTACAAAGGGTAGATAATTTAGAGTACACTAAACAGTTTTTAAACACAGAGAAGTTTAAAGGTGATTGCACCAGGGCTGATGCTTTCACCCTTAAAGGATTTAAATGTGACTTGCATGATAATCTGCAGTGAAAAAAATGAGCAGATGGAAGGAATGCTGGACAGAAAGGAGAGAAGCAAGACCTCGACTTTGATCACTGGGCCATGGAAGCTCGTGAATACGGCCACGGCTCCAGGAGCTTCCCAGGAATGCGGTTTCAAATAGCTCCTCTATGCCTCCTGTCTTGTAGGATCGTGCCTGGCTTTGCATGCAGAGCACCGCAGCTGTACTTAAAAGCTCAAATCGTCCTTCTCTGTTTGTTTATCCAGAGAATATTCATCTGCCAAACTATTTTTCCACCAGTCTCTTAAATTATTTAACTCATTCATCATTGTGTACCTTGCCACTTGCTCTAAAGCTCCACAATGTTTTCATATATGTATGAGATTTATCTCCTATTGTATCAATGTTAATAGGATAGGTGATGTTTTAAATTTTATTTATGTTGACTATTCAACCTGTTCTGCAATCTGGTTGATGCAGCATAACTACCTCGTGTCCTGTTGCTGGATCGTTCCCTTCCTTCCCTTGCTAGCAGATTTAACTTCTTCCTCACTTAGTTTAAAACTGCCTACACAGCTGTTTCTGTTTCAGTTATAATTATTATATATATAATAATAATTTATTATTATTATGATTATTATTAGTAAAGAAATAAATAAAAATTAAATTGTTTCTCTTCCCTCGAACACGTAATTAACACCGTTAATTTCGGAAGAAAAACTATATATAACCGAATATGACATAATTAAAATAAGATTATGCAGGTAAACATCCTTCCGTTTCAGGTATAAATTCATTTAAAATTTATTTATTTATTGAATTAAAAGTTACATTTGAAAGTTGTCACCTTTATTTAAAAAGGTGTCTTTTTAAATAAATTCTAAAAAATAATATTTCTGTAGTCACTAAGGGGTTACACAAGATTCGGCCCTCCCGGAAATGACACTGACCAATCACAGGGCGCGTTTCAGGATGGAGGTGCATGACGTCAGCTGGCGTCGTGTGGGGATTGGAATGCCAGAATGTAACAAACGCAACTGGACGCTTCGGATTAAAGCGCTGGAATGTAACGTAGTGTCCTCGGCGTCGCCAAATGCGTTTTAGACAACGAAATGTGGGACTTTCTCTTTGTAATGTTCTTATCATAGTGTGTAAAGTCACCCCCGTGAGACTCCGAGGACGATCAGCCTTTGAAGGATTTATTCGGCAGAAATATGTGAGAATTCTCTGATTTGTCTTGATTTATTCGCTCGCGAAGTTTACAACAGGGCTGTGGGAGCTGCGCTTGAGTTCGGATTTTACTGTCAATGATGCTTCTGCTCGTGGAGCCGGAGCCTTCACTAAAATACTTTCCGATGATTTCCAGTGATCCAAAAAGAGTTGCTGGTAGTCAGCGGGGCTCGGATCTCCCGTGTCAGTAGTTCAGATGTGAAGATCCAGGCGCCAGAAAGAGCTAGATCCATTCAAGGGGTTTAGGACAAGTCGCCCACATGCTCTGGATTTGGGTTTGGAAACATAAGGTGGTAGTTGAGAGCATCAAATCCCTGCAGGTCTGTGGAGGATGCTGTCTAGCAGGAGTTGAGACCTTTGGATTCGTCATCAAAGCTCTCCATCTGGATCTAAGGACACATGCAGGCCAAAAAACGATATTTAATACTGTTCTCAGCAGGTGTGTGTCTCATTCTCCTCCTGTACCTGCAGGGTCCAGCTTCCAAAAGGACTCCAAAGAGAGGAGGGGATGACCCCCATCCTCACTGGCCGCACTTCTCAGACCCGTTACGAGCTTTTATTCCATGGGATCAGACTGAAACGGAGGACTACAATGTCAGATCTTCTCCGAGGCACAAAAGAGACGAAAACACAGATGCCGAGAGGTGCAGAATGGACTCCTGCTTTGACTTCTCTTCCTGCCGAAGGAATGGCTTTAAGGTCTACGTTTACCCTCAACAGAAAGGTGAGAAGATTTCTGAAAGCTACCAGAACATCTTATCCTCCATCGAGAGCTCCAGGTTTTACACCTCTGACCCGGGACAAGCTTGTCTTTTTGTTCTAAACCTTGACACGCTGGACCGCGACCAGCTGTCCCCGCAGTATGTCCACAACCTCAAAAGCAAAATCCAGAACCTCAGTCTCTGGAACAACGGGAGGAACCATTTGATCTTTAACCTGTACTCGGGCACCTGGCCTGATTACACAGAAGATTTGGGGTTCGATATAGGCCAAGCTATGTTGGCCAAAGCCAGCATCAGCACCGAAAACTTCAGACCCAATTTTGACATTTCCATCCCTTTGTTCTCCAAAGATCATCCCCGGACTGGAGGAGAGAGGGGTTATTTAAAATACAACACCATCCCTCCTTTTAGGAAATATATGCTGGTTTTTAAAGGCAAGCGCTATCTGACTGGGATAGGTTCTGACACCAGGAATGCGCTTTATCATATCCATAATGCTGAAGATGTGGTTCTGCTCACAACATGCAAACATGGCAAAGACTGGCAGAAGCATAAGGATGCCCGCTGCGACAAGGACAATGCTGAATACGAAAGGTAAGAGCTTCTGGGTTTGTTGTTAAAGAAAAACAAAGTGCTCTTCCATGCCGTCCAGGATAGCTGTTTACAATAGAAACGAAGAAATGAGAAATTAATGCCAACACACTTCTCCAATTAACAGAAAAGTCATAGTTCACCCCGAAGTCAAGTGTTATGTTGATTACCACACGATGAAGAACTCTCAAAGTAGATCACAACGGTCCGACTTTAAAAACGGTAGCTACGTGTCACGATTTAGATGAGTAAATGTTCTGTTTTTACACGTTCTGATGGGTGCAGCGTGGCAAACAAAGACAAGTTGGTGACACAGTGTAGCGTAGCGTAGCGTGTGTGACGTGCAGAAAGCAAATTAAGTTGGCAAAAAGCAGCCACGTCCTTCTCGTGTAAAGATCACTGCCGGAAAGGTAAAAATGCTCAGCGGTGGAAAAGATATGAACCGTGAGTGCTGCAAAGATGCCTGAGTGCCTTAATGTTGAGGTCACTCAAGAAACCCCACCCATAATTATGCAAGCGTTAAATGTTTTTTTTTTGCAGCTTTAAAGTTGGCTAATTTAAATTTAATATGGGTGTCAATGAAGATCTGCTAACTACTGCCCCCAGCCTCAAGTGGTCAGTTGAGAATTACAGTTTCAGTCACTTCCTGTTATGTAACCTGTTTCCGGAGGGATAGTGGTTGTGCATACTAATAGGTAGGTCACCCTACTCCTGAACAATGCAGAATCTCACCACATGCAATTGCATAGGTTATAAGACCGCCCACAAAAACCATAAAAAAAAAAAAAAACATTTCACTATATAACTTCTTTCTAATCTATTTTAGAGCAATACTGACAATGTACTTAAAATGTACATTTACTTTATTATAAGTGATCATAAAAGCTCACAGACCTGACCTCGCCAATGCGGTGGCTCAAGACGTGACCCTACATCTCCGGTCAAAGTTCTCCCAGCTGAACTTTCCTTCAGAGCAGAATCTGGAATCGCACCGAGAAGGCAAGAACTTCCGCTTCGCATCGCCACATGTGATCCCATTTTTTTCATAGTGTGACCACCCAACAATAAAAGGAATAGCTGATCTCTCTATATATTAAAGCTTCATGTGCAACAAGGATTAATATATGATGATTGCATCACTAAGAATGGACAATGTACCTTTTTGGCTGTTTCTTTCTTGGCTGTAACTTTAAATCTTATTTGGTTGAACTGAAATGCTATTACGGAACCAGTGAACGACAGATTCTAACAGGGCTTTGTGAGAGAACGTAAATGGGTTTTGCGAGTGAATGCAAAGATCATGATATTTTTTTATCCCACCCTTATTTATTTATTTTTTTTTACACCTTGATTCCCCCATTGAACTTTATTTCCCCCTACCCCCAACATCATGGCCCGTTAGCTCTGTGTTACATATAATGATCTCGCGGTTTGGAAAATAAAAGTAAATAAAGTATTTTGTGGCAAGCAGCGTATTGGTGGTGTTTGTCGTCCTAGAACCAGAAGGTTGGCGGTTCGATACCCGCCAGGTCCATTCTGCTGTATCCATTCTGCCACATTGGCCAGTATGGATGTGTGAGGTGTGTTTGGTGGTGGGCAGGAGGCTGTAGGTGAAAAATGGCAGCCACGTTTCGTCACCACCTGAATGTGGAGTAAACATTTTTTAATTTTTTTGTTTGTTTTGGCCAATTTCAATGTTTAGACACCCCTGATTATCCAAGCACAGAATGACTAACAAAGAATATTAACTTTATTAAGTAATTAATTTTTCTTGAGCAGCTTCTGAAGTGAAATTTGATGCATTTATTTTATGTGACATTAAATGCTTTAGTTTTCATTGAAAGAAATTATTGAATGCCTCACTTCCTGTCTGTACAAATGTCTCTACATGTTGTGTACGCCACAGATGGTTGTATTTCGCTCAGTGATTTAGCTCGCGTTGGTGTTTGTTTGTTGGTGCTCGGATATGTATGATGTCACTCCCTGCTACCAAACCAACCAATCACAGAGCTTATGATCCACGTCGACACTGTGTGAAGTTACAATTTATGGTATGGCTGCCTTTATGCAGAGGCTGTATTGCTTTGACGCAGAAGTATAAATTGAGTTGTAATGAGCTGCCAGGGAACACGGCTTGCATAGAAACAGGAGTGCATGAAACACTGCTCGTTTTCTCTTGCTGCAAGATGGACGGTGCTTTATTTAATTCAGGTTATGTCGGCTACATAAAAGATCCTCTCACTAAAACCTTTCCTGTCATTCACATGCAACAGATTGGTTTCATCTGCTATTGTTATTATAGCAACTGTTCATGGCGTTACATCAAATCATCTCATCATATGTCAAGATCTGGGTACATTATAACAAGTCTTTCTTTCGCAAAAGTACACCATGTGATCATTTATTTATCAGAGTTTCCCTCAGGTTTACAGGTTTTGAACAGCATTTTAAAGAGCTAGAGACTCGAAGAGGTAAATTCCCTGTGCTCTGGCTCCGTATAAACGTAAAACTAATCTTAATGTATAACGAAATATAACTTTCTCCCCTTTCCGCTCATTTTAGACAGGGACCAAATGCAATCAGAGTAGTTCATTAAAGTTTTACTGTGTACATTTCTTTTTTCTTGGAGCTGGTTAAGAAAAGGCCATTTTTAATTAAAGGAATGATTTTATTTATTGGCCATATGTGTGAAAGATCCAACGCAGTTTGGGTTTATAACCCCTTTAAACATTAAGTGATTTCTTTTATTTGCTGAAACACATTTCAAGACTGAACAGACGTGAAGGGCATGGGGCGCACATGCCACGTTTGGAGCAATCACTAGTTTTAATGGCGTTTTTCTTAATCTCTAAGCTGCTGCTTATCATGATAACAGCGTTTCCTGTTCAAGTAGCGATGTAAAAGCTGCTCTTGCTTTAATGCATCAAGATGTTCAGGCCGCGGGATGCTCACAGTGACATTAACACTTTACAATCAGGCTACACTTTTAAATGGGTTTTCGTCAGTGTCAATCTAAAACAAATCCAAACAGAGCATTGCACATCACTCTTAGCCAGGAGACAGGTGTTAAATATCCAGCTCTATTATGTTCTATTTATAAAATTTTGACTTGATTATGGTGTAAAAGCAAGCTTACTGTTATTCATCATTTGCTTCTGACAATCTCCTTATCTAGAACATTCCACTAAACTTTGCCTAGAAATCAGGACTACTTTGACAAGGGTTGCTATACCTTTTCAGACTGGTGCCACTAAAGGAACTCTGGGAACTTGCCGAGAATGAAAAGAAAGTAATAGAGACATGTAGATTGTTTTTTTTTCTTCTTTCATATTGATGCAGGGGCCATAAAATGCCTCTGACTCCTACTATAGTTTTACCCTAGCAACCACATCAGCAGATCTATATCTCAGCTTAGTGAGGAGGGTCATTTTCAATGTTATCATTGATTCCTTCATAGCAACAAGATTGTTTACCCTAGCAACCAGTTTTAAAGGAAAATCATTGACGAATGGGGTAAAGTTTTATAGGACTCGTAGTCGCAAGGGGTGCATTTTTGAACATAGTTAAAATTTTTAACATCTACAGTAAACATCTAGTACTGTTCTACATTGGGACCTCGAGATACGAATGCTTTGAGTTACGAAATATTTTGTGAATGTATACAAAAAACACAAACAGTTCTGCTCAATTTTCCGCTTGTTAAGTCCAACGTTCCGGGTCCTGACGCTCCTTTCTCTCATTGCAGACAGTGCTAAAGGGGGCTGATCAGTTTTAAATCGAGCAAAACATAATGCATAGATTACCAATAATGTGCTTTAACAAATGTTAGAGTCAAGGTGTCCGTTTCTTTACCTTAGATACTACTCGGATTCCACACAAATCTGGTGAAAACAACTGCAGATGTGTTTACAGTACATACTGCTTTCTCAAACGGGTGTGTTCTGCACAAGAGATTCTAGCTGGTTTAGGGAGAGTGCAGAGGGATGACTCCGTCTCAAACCCATGCACCCCTCCGGCCAAACATTGATGCCTGTCTCTCTCTCTGGAGCCTGGAGCTCTGATTTCCTGCTGTGCTTTTTTTCCGCTGCGGCTACGGCACTCAGTGAGACGGGGACGAGGGGCTCTGTAGGATTAGTGCAAACAATGTCCCTGGTGCCAGTGGGGGAAGCTGCCTGCCCCCTGTTTAAACAGTCGTTTCCCAACACCCCCCCTACACACAAGAATGCTTGTGTTCCTGATGACCCCTCATCTCTGGCAGCATGACCCAGGTGTCACTTCACCCACTCACTGGCTGTTCCAAGGGTTTGAAGTGACACTCACTTGCCACTCACATGGTTACCAGCGTCGCCCCTCCGAAAAACAGCTGTTTGTGTGTCTATTCATAGTGAGGCGTGCTTTTATAGTTCCACTTGATCTGCCCAACAATAAACCAATGGCCCTTCTGTCTCAATGTTTCTATCTGCCTTCATCCATCTGCAATGAGGGAAAAGGGCTTTTGGGAACCAAAAGTCAATCAATTTACTGCATTATATTATTAAGTAGCCGGCATGTAATCACTTGAAACTCCAACCAAAACAATTTGACAAATGTATTGTTATATAACATTAGACTGAGCCTAAATGTACAAAGTTATCTAAGTAATGAAATGAAAACACTGCTACTTTTCAAAATAAGCAATAATACAAATGTTCAAATAGATTTGAGAGGGTATATATGTTCAAAGTTTAGTTTTTAGTAGGGGTGTAACGGTTCACGGGGATGTATTGAACCGTTTCGGTGCGGCCTGTTCGGTTCAGTACACTTGCGTACCGTTTCGGTATATTTTTTTAATTAAATAATAGAAATTTATTAAGTGGAGCGGAACATTGTTCCTAGGCGAGTTTCCGCACGGACGCTATTGAGTGACGCACAATAGAGCTGCACGGGTAGCTGTGAGAAATGGCAACAGCGAAAGAGAAGCCAGAGCTTGAACACTTGTTTGGGTACACTTTGGCTTCTCTGTTAAAATACATAACGGGGATAGACGAGTGGATAAATTTAAAGTTGTATACCGACATTGTTCCACGGAGATCGGGTATCTGGCAGGCAACACATCAACATTTTCTACTGCTGGAGATATTGTCACTGCAACCAGATTTGTGCTCTCTTCAGAAAATGTGAATAAGTTAATCTTTTTAGCCAAAAACTTAAAACTTGAATAGTTAGTTTTGTTGATATAGAAGCTGAAGCTGTTGCTAGTGTTAAAAGTTTTCAGGTCCTAACTAGTTGCAGTATTTAATGTTTTTCTCAAATATGTTTTTCTTGATAGAGTGCAATTTATTTAAAATATTACCCAAATGTGTCACTTTTATTTATTTTATGCAAGAATTCTATTGTGTATTGGCAGCTTTTCAAAATAAAGATTTTGTAAGTTCTTATTGTTTTGTACCGAGAATTAACCGAACCGAGCTCTCCAAAATACTGTACCGAACCGAATATGATTTTAGCGTACCGTTACACCCCTAGTTTTTAGTGCTCCCAATCTGTAAAACTAATCCCAATCCCACACTTCTGCGTGAGGTCATTTAAATTGAGTTTAGCAAAATTTCAACTACCGTAGCTAGTTAGAATCAAGGCGTCTTCTGCTTTTGATTGGTGTCTCTCAATGAGACGAGGATCAACTCCTTCGGTGATTACAGTGTTGTGATTGACTGTGTGCGTCATACCAGTACTTCCAAAACTCACAGCTGTCTTTCTGCTCTTAATAGATAGAGGTTTAATTTGGTCAGAATTTCAGGGCATGATTATGTGTGAGATAAATATGTGGCAAGTGAGAACAGTAAGATGCATGCGTCACCCTCAATGCATGAGACTTGAGAACCCTCGTCTGTCTCTCACTCTCTCCTCTGTCTGGAAATCTTTCCCTCTCTTCTCTTTATCTCCCTTTGTTTTTTCTAGCTACACTCAACTATTTTGGGCATTTTTGTTTATTTAAAGCCTCTAGAAACTGATCATAATTTTCAGTCCAAATCATTTTCACAATGCGCCTTGATCAAAAACCGTGGGCGCCAACCGGACATCACACATCCGACCAAGGCCTTAATTCCTTTGCAACCTCAAACTTTCTCTCATCGGCCGGTACTTACAAGATGCAAAATGTACCACTTGCCACCAGAATCGATTGGCTAAGAGAAGTCACGTGGGGTCGCTTAACTCACAAACTTGGCAGTGCCTTCTCGCATTAAAGATCACAAAATCCACACCAATTAAAAATCGTTGCTCCCTTAGATCTTGAATAATAACATTCTGTTTGGTCTGAAGCTCCGGGTCCTTCTGGGTCCCGATCTGGACTCTGTGTAATCTTCCTGTTAGTGACACCTGATTTATTTGGTAATGTCACACTGTAGCAACACAGTGTGACGTTACTACAGTAATTATTTATATTAATTAATTATTTTTGCTGAATATTGTACGCCAATAAGAAAAGTGAAAATTATTTGGGGAAAAAACTCAAATACGAATTCTGAGATCAAATACCAAAAAAGTATCTATCTATATAAATTAGCGGTTTGAATTAAGATTATTTTTCATAGTGGATGCATCTTGATTTAATAGTTCTAGTATAGATTAATAGATTAGTAGTTCTACATACTGCGTAAGTCTTCAGGGAAATCTGGTGGTGTGTTAGTTTCTGTGTGATTTATGCAAACACTTACACAGGTTTATTGAGTGGATGTACAGCTGTGTTGTAAGGAGTCCTGTTTAGTAAGTTGAAAAAAAAATCCTTTGTAAACTTGAGTAAATCTGTTTTTTTTTTGCACAGCTCAGCTGTGATGCAGTAAAGGAGTTAGGTACCATGTGATGAAGGAATAAGATTTCTACATTACTTCAAACAATAACTTGTTAGAGAAATGTGGTCCCCACCCTATTTATTCCTAATCACTGGGTTTCCATTCAGTGGGATGTACTCATGATAATTTCAAAAAAGATCACAAATAGAACACATTGTATTTTCAGAGTCTTGTTAGTGGTCTTTTGTTTTACCCTGTATGACTTGATTGAGTGTATAATGTATAAACTACAAGTTACTACCAAATTACTTTTACTTTTGATACTTAAGTACATTTGAGATTAAGTACTTTTATACTTTTACTCAAGTCGCCATTTAAAGGGATTACTTTAACTTTTACTGGAGTAAAATTTTATCTCAACGTTTACTCAACTACATGGTCCGTGTACTTCGTCCATCACAGCACCTCGCATGCATTCGGTCTCTCTGTTTGACTTTTGTTCAGTCTTATGCTTCATTCTACAGCGCCCGATTCACACGGGCTGCATCGTCAACAATTGGCTGAGGACGTTTCTAAAGTTTGGTGCTTACATGATCATCAGCAGCAGTGTCAGTTCCTGTCAGAAGCGGGACTTCTGACAGGAAGGGAACAAAAAGGGATTTTCGCTAAAAAAAAATCATTCAAGTCCATGTTGCAAAAGTGAGTGCATCCCAAATAAAGTCACAACCACAGGTGACTAATGGTTCATTTCAGAGGAGTTCATTAGACAAGGAACTATAAAAGAGCATTACTTAACAAAGAAAAGCCCCTCCCATTTCATGCTGTCATCAATGTCTCCCCATAGATGAAAAATGTCACACAATCTGAAAAAGGATTTTCAGATTTCCTTTACACAAAAGAGCTTAGAGCTAGAAAATCACCTGCAAGCAAAACTCATACTTGTGAAGTTTGGAAATGGTTTGTTCATGGAGCTACTGACTAAATTCATACTTTTCAAAGGGAGGGAACTGTAAACGTTTGAGAAACAGATGTCTGTTTTAATTGTTCGCTCTCTCTTCGATATACCTCCCCTGCCTTTATTGTTTGTACGAGTTTTTCCATCACAAGCAGAAGAAACACAACGTTCATTTGAGACTCTAGTGTGGCGGCATTTTTAAATTAAAATTAGAATTTCTGTAGATCTTTGGAAACTGAGATTGATGTAAAAACACAAAGTTTTTGCGAAAACCGATTTTCCTGTCATCTCTAAACAACACATTTACATGATTTAGTTTATTTTGTTATCCCCGGGTCATCCCTCCGCAGATTTAAAACACAACTGTGGTGTGCTCAAAACCATTTCCATTCGCATTATTAGTTTTTCCTTGAAGTGTCCTGGTGCCAAATGTGAGAAATGAACGTGGAATTTCCACTGGAGATGGACGAACGTTCATTTCCTGCTGAAGCCATCGGGATGCTGGAGTTGTTCGACATGACCGCTCTTGTGAATGTGAAAAGCTGACGGCTGTGGCACTGAATAATATATCAGATGTGTTTTATTCATGTTATGTTTTTTTTTTTCTTACCCCTCTTGAATTTTTCTTCTGTTTTTGAATTATTTATTTGATGCACAAATCATCAGCATCATTTCTGTTTGGTGGTACAGATTTCATCTGGAAAAGAAGAGCAGCGGAACAACATTTTAAATACAACTATATCAAAACAAATACTTTTATGCCCGTTTAACTCAGTATCTTTAATTATATCCTTTTGTGTAAATTAGAGGTCAGAAGCTTTGTGTAAACTAGGCAGATCCATAGCATCATTCCTGGACCTGTTGCCATGGTATCAGTCTGTCTGTTTATCCATCGGTTTATAATCTGATTGCTGTAGCATTTTTGCAAAGAACTTGGACACTGCTTGATGACAATGCTTGTTAGGTTACATAACCTCAGATTTACTCTGGTGCTCTGTTAACACAGTTAATCATCTTAAACTGATCCCAATCCTTGATTAGGCTGCTGCTTAATTGGGGCCTTGAGGAAGTGCATGCTGTTATTGACAAAAGACTATGACCAAATGTCTAGGTGATTAAAGTCCAAAAGGTTTTTTTTTTTTTTTTTTTTTTTTTTCTTTTATTAGGTTCAGCGAGTTTATGTTGTATTTATTCAAGTTATCTATTATATTACGTGTTTGAGAAGAGACAGACTCTCGGTGAAACATTGCAAGCGTGTAACATGCAATAATAAACGCTAGCTGCTGCCATCAACGATTACGGCATTTCTTTAAATGAAAAGCTTCAAAACATTGAACGTTAATTCCTTTCATTCATTTCCCTTTCTCCCCATGGATCCGCGGGGTTCTGCTGATGCACAACAACAAATCTCACAAGCTTGAGGAATTTGGGAATTCTTCACCCATGGTGGCATAAAGAAAATGAAGTCGATTATTCCTCCATTGAAACTGCTTTTACATAGCAACCACACTTGCGTTAAAATGCATTAAAATGTAAGTACTGTTAATTGCAATGCATTTTTTCCTAGTTGTGTAATTCAACAAGCTTTTTATTTCAAATACTTTTGGCATTATTTTTTGTTCCATATCTTAGCAACCAGATATCTCCATGTCAACTAAGGAAAAAAAAAACAAAGTGGAAAACTATATCTCTATATCTATAACTATATCTAAATTTTGGAAATAATTGTGACATGGGGGTTGATTTATAATAAACTAGATGTTGGCAACTAGAAATGTTTCCCTGGCAACCATTCAAATTCACTCTAAAAAAAATCTTTTTTTTAAACTTGTAACTTTCTAAAAATCCTATTTTTAATTCAAAAAATCTTTTAATGCGCATTTCCACAAGACAACATAAAAGTTTTTAATGCAGATCATAGAACGTCGTTTAATTTCTCTTTAATCACTCAAGTCTGACACACAAAACATTCAATAATAATGGAATGTCTTAATTCAGGGCTTTTAACCTAGTGGCTAGCATTGGTATTGTTATTTTTGTTTAATATATGTTGACACGAACACAATTTATCAATTCACTACACTTTAGCTGCGTTCACACTGCAGGTCTCGATGCTCCTTTCAGACGTATTTTATTCCTCATGAAATCCAATTTTTATGAGGTGCTCGTTGACATTACTGAATGCGACTCAAATCTGAACGTTGGAGTCTTTTATACTCATACGTTCAAAGCACCCACTGGACGGGTCACCGGTGCGATTACTCACACGTTAACTCCTGAAAGTAATTTTCGATTTACCTGCAGCATGCTTTGTGGAGTGTGGGAGGAATCCAGAGTACCTGGAGGAAATCCATGCTTAGCGAGAACATGAAACTCCACTCAGGAAGGCCCCCAGCGGAACACTGTACCAACAGCTAAAGTTGTGTTCCGTAATTGCCGTTTACATTTGCAAGCATGAAAACATGAAAGCACGGTGATTTCCACTCTCTGAGGCACTTGGCTTTAAAAATATTGCATGCCAAAATATCACCCTGCACCCACTGCTTAGAGTTTTGATGTTTGTCCTTTAAGCCCAGACTTGATACTATACATATCTCAATAGCCGTCAACTCAACGTCACAGTGATTCACGCAGTGACTGTGTGGCGCTGGTAAATTAGTCCCTGGTTTCAAGGGTGTTTAGGGGTTTCAAATTGAGAAACCTTTTGGAACAACCCCATGCTTTTGTTTCTTAAACACCTTAGTGTAAATTGTTACTTAGTGATGTAAAACCTTGTATTTAGTCCCGCCCCCATGATGATGATGGTTATCGCCAGCACCCCTGCAGGAGGTAATCACATGGTTCTCAACAAAGAGTCGATAGAACCAACAGAAACATTTCTCAGCAGGCCATCAATGTGATACCGTTAATGTTGGTGATTCTTTAGGGAATCCGATATCGAAACGTGTCGCTTCAAACGCTGGCCATTTGATAATTCTAATGTGTGTTTTCCCGACTCTCTTTCTCCTTTTCATCACTCATCAAACCATTCCACAATAGCTGACACTATGTCTACTCACCTACTAACACAGACGGCCTTAAAGGGCTCATGACGTGTTCTGGCTTTTATGGTGATTTATAAGGAAAAAATCAAACATGCACGTTTCAGAACAAAAACAAGTTTGTTTATTTCAAAATCTGGTTTATTGACTCCGATGAGCGGCCGGACATGAAAGTCCCAATTTCTCTCCCCTGGAAGGGATCCACAAAGCAACGCCTTCTCTCGTGAGATCCAGAAACAAATGTGCGCGATCAAAAAACGGAGGGTAACACAGAGCTAGTGACACACAAATGTGTAACGTCAATAAATGAAGTTTGTTTACCATGATAAAACAGACTCCTGCTACATTCGATGCAACTGTGGTGAACTGCCGTTTCTTGGGCCTGAAAACATTTAAGGCTGAACCGAGACCCTAATAAACAAAGAGTTGAAATGAATTTGAATAATTACACATTCAAGGGCACCTGAACCTCGATGTCACGACACAGTTACATTTTTGACATTTCAATCATTCAGTCATTTCTTTAGTAGCTCGCTAATTCTATTGCTGGAATTATTTCCCTCACATCTACTTCGGTCAGTAGCTTTCTACATACAAGTCATGAATATGCAAATCAGTAACCAATTGGTGAGTAATTGGGGATTAGTTGTGAAGAGTAGTTACAAAGTTTTCTGAATGAAAATCTCATTTCCGGAATGAGACTGGGCTACAAAGTTTGAATGTGATTTTAATGAAAAATAGAGAATTTTGTGTAAAATAATCATGTCCTGTACAATTAGACCAATGTGAACAATATATTATTAAAAATAATAGAATGTCATCACCCCTTTATAAATGATAAGAAATGATTGGCACATGAAGAACATTTCTTGATGGATGTCCCTGGACAGTAGGTTGTTGTACCTTGGCCCCACTGGTGTCTGCTAGACATCTTCTGTCCGGGGTAATCATCTTGATGTGTGTTTAATCTGCTCCACACATTTTCTTGATTGACTACTGCATCTACAATCCTTAATGTGTCCTGTTTCTTTTGTTCTTCAGCAGAGCTTGAACATCACATCTTGAAATCCCAGTCCTCTTTGAAATGTTTGTCTGGTTTCAAGCCTCCTACACAGCTGTTTCAGTTCATGACTGGGTCTCAATCTGTGGCATTGATAATGCACAGTATTTTGCTTATGTTATATTATAAAATGTGAAGCAATTTTGCGAAGCATTGTCGCCGGGGGCTGTGCGGGTGACGTTGGTCGGGGGTGGGGCCTGCCGGGTGGGCCGTCCTCCCACCGTGGTGGGCGCACCCCCGCTGTCTTGCTACCGGGCGCGGGGCGTTTCTCTCTTAGGGTGCTGGCGGTTTCCGGTGGAGTAGGGTGGGATGCTCCGGCTCGGGAGTCCGAGGCCCCAGTCATGTCGACCCACAGGGGGTGGAAGTGCCCACCGGGTCACTTCGGTTTGGTAGCGGAGCTGGTTCGGTGTCGGACCTCGCAGCGCACGTGGCATAGATGAGTGAGGGTGATACATGGGAAGTTGGTCGGCCACTTGTGGGTTGGGTTTGCTGTCCCTGGGCACCATGTGCTGCAATCGCTTGTTTTGCAGCACGAGGTGTTTTACTCCCCTGGAGAAAGTAAAACTGTCCAACTCACGCGTGTGTGTGTGTGTGTGTGTGTGTGCGTGTGTGTGTGTGCGTGTGTTGCTCTGCGATGAATTGACGACCCGTTCAGACGTGTTGTTTGTGAATGAAACTGTGCGCTCTGGAACGTCCTCATCTTGTGTGTACTGTGAAGCAAACACAAGAAGCCAACACAATATGAGGAGTTTGCTTCCAAAACATGATAAACGGCATTTAAAACAATGAGTCGTGTTTTTTTAATTTTAGTGTATTGTATTTTGCCGTCACCGTGTAATGCAGTCCTGCTTTGTCCTTTTTTGCCCATTAAACCAAAGAAGACGGGGGTCTGAAGAAGTGGAAAAATTCTTGCCGTCTAAAGTTTTCAATCGTTTTATAATCATTCCATGAAGACGGAACAGAGTCAAGGCGCTTTCCTGCTGATCGCAGCCAATAAAGTGCAGCAGAGATTTCCCAAAGTCACCTGGAGGTGAGATGGCGAGGCGTGGACTCACTTGAGCGGGCAGCAGATGACGCCGCGGTTCGAAGCAGTGAGTCCAATATCTATGAACAAGCCGCTGGATTAAATTCTGATGTATTTTGTTATTCTATTTTACAAGGTTTTATTTAAAAAAAAAAAACATTGATGCCTTGGAGTTATCGCATTTTGGAAATCTGGATTTGAAGTTTTGATGTTTGTATGACTCAGGTTTTTTATGATGAAAGATTGGTAAAGAAAATTTTCCTAAAAACCACTTTTGTGCAAAAGAAAACACATTTTTCATCAAAATGGAGTTACAGCGCTTTGGATAAAACTCTTCTTCATTTGTTCACGTGTAAACAGCTGGTTTTAGAGAACCCTGATCCGGTGCTACTGTTAGAACATCTTTGAACATAAATTGCATGGGAACGCAGTGATGATTCCATCAGACTGGTGATGTTTTCAGCCGCTGAATCGAGACAATCACGATTTCCTTGTTATTAGTGCCAGATAAAGGCTGGATTGTCCACATAATAGCAGTGGAAAATAGGGAGAGGATTACTTCCACCTTATTTAACCATGGGCTGTACTGTCCGCTCTGATTTCTATGCACTTGATTAGTGAAAAAATGAACTAAATGCTGAACACAGTGAACCACCGCAGATTACGGTTTGACACGGCTTTGCACTATTCAAGCCGTATTCCCTTTGCTCAGATAGTTGAACGACCAAACTCTGTACAAGTGTTAAGTTAACTGATGCTTTTTGTAAAAAGGACAATGTTGTTAGCGATTGTTGATGTAGCCGTGTTTAATTTCACTTAGTCACGATCATGATGTGTTTTGCTTGAATATTACTTCATCTCACCCGGAATCTTTGCCGGAGCTCTACTCGTGTTATCGAGTCTCTTGTAAAGCGAAGCTCTAATTTGAAGGGCCTTGACTCGCTCGTGTGATTCAGATCTGACTGCTTTCTCCCGCCCCGGCCGCTGTAATTATGTGCTCAAGCTCTGGAGCTTTAATAAGATAGCACACTTGAGCAGACAGTGGACTCTTCACAAATCAACAGTTTCTCCACTTTTCCCTTCAGTTCAATTATTTCTTGCGAGCTCTGGAGATGGTCATATGCTGGGCTATGAAAACATTTTGGCAAGAGCTTTCAAACAGCAACAAAGGGATAAAATATTACCATTTTAAATTAAAACCCTGTTTAGAACTTCTGTCTGCTCACAGCGATGATAAAACTCTCGCTGTAACTACACATTCTAATGCATAGTGGAGTTTGAGTTACATCCATTTTTGGAAAACAGCGTGAGCCTCCTCGACTGGCTCCTCTCGATGTGGAGGAGAAGTGACACTACTACTACTACCCTCACACAGTGACAGAGCTCCTCAGCCTATCTCTGGCCTTTATTTATGCACCTGGAACAACACTTTGTTATTTCTACTAAAAGGTGATTATTTAAAGAAGCAACTAAAACTCACTGTACTCTGCAAAAACTCAAATTTAAGCAAAGCTGAAAAAGCTTCAATTTAGATTAAAAAACTAAGTGTGGTGTGGCCGAGTTCAAATCCCGAGTGGATGGATAAATACCCAGTAAGTAAAGGGATAATTAACACTCAGCCGTGCATTATTTATTTGTCAATAGCCACTCGAAGTTGATTACCCCGTTTATGCCATGGTCATTTGCCAACACAAAAATGTTTACATTATTAGTAATATGTATGGCTGTAATAAACGATTGGAATCCCTGGGTTCACATCCCAGGGAAAGCAAGAACTGACAGAAAAAATATGTTAATTCAAATGTAAGTCGCTTTGGCTAAAAGCGTCTGCCAAATGCATAAATGTAAATGTAAATTAAAGTTAATTTAGTCAGTTCACAAATCATAACGCACAACAAAGAGTGCCATGGATTCTTTCATTTTAATTTTTAGATTAGGGATCCCCCTGGGCTTTGAGTACCAAAGACAGTTTAGCTGCATCCTTCATGAAACAACGAATTAAACTAATTAAAGTCCTCTCAGGAATCCTACTGATTAGGTCTTTGGTCACTACCTGCGGAATCATGGGGAGGTCACACTACTCCTGAACTATCCAGAATTTCACAGCAAGCGATTGCGTGCATTTTGAACACGCCCGCAAAACAGTATCATGAAAAATTGTTGTGGCATGATTCTGCTCTCCCCTCTTGAGAGACAGAGGTCTGAGATCTCAGGGAGAAAATGCATCAACCAAGTCACAGTTTATTGACAATTTCTTGAGGGTTTTCATACCTCGTATACATATGTGATCTGGATATGATGTGTAAAATAATAAACAAATAAAGAAGTGATGTGTTCTGATTAATGACTATATTCATTTCTATGTTACCGCAATAAACCAGTCTAAGGGTTTAGCACTGTCCTTGCATACAAAGCTGTGTAGCATGATGTGTTTTTATTTATTTATTTTAATTACTAGAGTATGGTAACTTGGTTTATAACTTGAAGCAAAAAAAAAATAAAATTTTTAATGGTTATTGTATTCTTGGGATTATATAGACTGAAGGTGAAGGTAAACTACTGAAATGCTAACTACAAATGTTTTTCTGTTTAGTAAATGCTGTCTGATGGCTGTTGTAATTTTAATAGTTATATCAGTTTAGTTTATTTTTACTTGTAAAGTTATTTATTTTGTGTGGTTTAAGTCACTGTATAATAAATGCTGGTGTTTGTTCAAAACTGTTGTGCATCCACTTTATATGATATTTTAGCAGAAATATCATCCTGATATCAGCACAAAAAATAGGCGAGAGAGAAAAAAAACTGCAACACCCTAAGCTCTAAACATCAGCATCGGCTGTAGAACACTAATATTGGTCGATCTCTAATTACAGGTCAGGGAGTTTAAAGTTTTCGTAAAAGTGCAGTTACACACGGTACTCATAAACGTATGAAGTATCGGCTCAAGTCTGTAGCGCTGTGAGGTCGGTCAAGCTGGCTTCGGATCTGTGAATGGCTGTACTGTCACATACACTCTCAACGCAATGGAAATGAAAAAAAAAAACAGTGGGTTTTCTGTATCTGAATGTCTGTCCTAATTCTGGGAAATAATGATTTGTCTAAGTTACATCAGGATGCTCTCTAATCTACCCAAAGCAATACTGACGTCCTAAAAATGTACATTTGCTTTATACTGAGCGACCCTAAAGCTCTCGGACCTGACCTCGTCAATGCGGTGGCTCCAGACACATCACGTGGCCTCATATCGCTGATTAAGTTTCTCCCAGCTGAACTTCCTGCTGGAGCAGAATCTGGAAACGCACAGAGAGCTGCTTTTGCACCACTGCATGCGATCCCATTCAAGTCAATGGAATTTTTTTTGCCCACCATCAATCATTTTTTGGGGGTTATCATTTTCACCTGTTGCCCATTGCATTTGCACAACAGCAATTGAAAGTGAATCAGTTCCTCGTTCTAAGTGGCCAGCTAGATTTTGAATTTTGCAAGAGCAGTGTATATATGTTTATTTCATTCTGAGATTGGTGAAGAAGTGTTACTGCCTAATCCCCAGTGTGTTGCTACCGTGGAGGCATTAAGCTTTCAGGTGCTTAGTCGCCGCTTGTTGGTTTGTATTTGAGTCAAAGTCATTTGAGTCATTAGCATTCTGCTCTACTGGTGCGACGCTGTTTGAACAAATAGATAGCATTTAATCTGTGTGACAACTGATAAAAGCACACGTTTCTACACGGATGTTAGAGTTTATCTGTTAGTTCAGCAGACGTCTCTGTGAATGTGGAGCAAATGATTAGCAGAACACTAGAAGATGCTAGCTGTAACTCACAGCTGTGTTTCAGGGCGGCTGCCCCTGGGCAAAGGCAGGAGATTTTCACTCCTGCTGGTTGCTTTCTACCTAGATGCGTGTGCGTGTGTGTGATGGGAGAAATCAAAATGGAACTTTTTTCCAACTTGCAGACATTTGAGGGATTTTCATCACAGACTGAATAAAAAGAAAATATATTTATTTAATGATTTTATAGCATTAATATAGTGGTTATCTTTATAAAAAAGTAATAATGGAAGACAAATCTGAGAAATCTATTGAAAAAAATAAAAATCTAATCAACATCAATTAATATGATGGTGCTTGTTTTGAGAAAATTTGCTGCTGATTGGGTTTATTTGAAGAGAGGCGAGATAGCCAATAAAAATTGTAAAAACACCAGGACACCTGTGGAGCTGAGACCAAGACAATACCTAGACCACAGAAAATACCAAAGCTGTGATAGAGCTAAGAAGATTGGGTTGCTGGGCTAAAGTTTGGCTGCTATAATATTTTAAAATGTTGTTACTATGATTAATATAAACATACCGTCCTTTCTTTACGATGTTTCATCTTGAAGATATTTCCGTTACCTTTTCTCGTTTATTTGGTTTACCTCTGTTATAAATATGTACTATATTTACTGTTCTGTAAGTATTTAGCTCTTTCTAGAACATGGGAAAATACTTTTGCGCAGTGGTTGGTATGTTCTTGCACAGACTGATGACAAGTGTGGTCTGTTTGAAGCTTCAACGGGTCTCCAGTTTTGTCCCTGGTTTCCGTGCACTCTTCTTTAGTGTGCCTCGTAGTTGACAGCTAAGCTTTGATTGAGTTTGTGGGACGGTGTTTTTTACAGATGGGAGATAGAGTGTCTGTTAAAGACAAATTAAATGGTTGCTGAGAGTCATTTCACTCATCATCTTCAGAGAGATTTATTTAAATAAATAACTTTGTGTTAAATTCCTCCACTGTGTTACACCAAACACTTCTGAGGGATGTGTTTAGATGTTCTCAAAGTGCTTTACCAAAGAGATGGCGTTACGTTTAACAGAGTCCTCGAGGATATTAATTTTAAATCCAGGCAGAATTGAGACGGGGTTGCGTTGTTTGCATGTCATCTTCTCATCTGGTTCCCTTCGGTTGGATTGGCCTCAAATGAATGTGCTGGCTTGCATCTCGCCGCGGCTGAGCCAGGGATGTGGATTAAACCACCCTATAAATATATCTCATAGCTCGACGTCAGGCTGTCCTCACATCATACGGCTAGCATGTGTTTTTCTCCTCTCGCTTGGCAGCGATTCATAATTAGAAGCGTGACGTGAGCTTTCGGTTTTATGGCGAGCATTTGATCCCTTCTGGCCAGGGCTGACACTGTCTTTCTTTGGCTGACCAAAGACCAGGATATCTCACCAATGACAAACGAGGCTCACCGTTGTGTTTGATTGCTGTGTCTGTAGTTCTTTCACGACGAGCTCAAAGTCACTCAATGTTTCGAATATGTGAACTTTGTCAAACTTGAAAAAGCTTCTCATGTCATGTACGTATGCATATATAATTTTATATAATTGTTCAACATATTTAATTACGAACCATACGGATGTCTACGTAAAAGACTAGTTTTCTTGTTAAACGTTTCCCCATGGAGAGTGTGGTTAAATGCATATCGAGGTTGTTAGCAGGAGCAAAGTGATTGTGTTCATTACTTTATAAATATATTACTGCTCCTTTTTTGTTCTGTTCTTTATTTTAGCAAGATGTGTTGTTTTATGAAAGACAAACATACAATAAATAAAATAATAAATTGCTTCGGAACAATGCATTGCAAACTTAGGAAGCCAAGGCAGTTAATTAAATGAAATTTATTTACTCAGAAAGGGGAATCAAACTTCTAACTGTTTCTCCATTCTTTTGAGATTCATTTTTTGTTTTTCTTTTTTAATATATGCAAAAATGTGAACATGTGTGTGTTTTTCTGTCAGAATGGGGAGCAGTGTGAACATTACTAAAAAAAAAAAATCCATTGTAGCAACTGACTGCAGCAGTGAAGCAGTGAATACTCAGTTTATTTATAAATATATTTTTTAAACCATTTATATTTTTTTACTTTACAATTTGCCTAATAAATTACCTTTAAAACATTTTCGTGGCAATTCTTGAAATATTTTTTTGTACAACTTTTGTTTTCTTTTTTTTTAATCCTTTTTCATTACACAAAATAAAAATTGGAATAATACCTTTTGGCATTGCAAAAATGCAAACTAATTTTTTTTAATCAAAAGTAAACAATAGGTTGTCCTGGCCCGTGGTTGTGCAGGGCGACGCAGGTTCGAGTCCCGCACCTGTCGTCTTTCCCATCCCACCCCATTCTCTCTCTCCGGCTTTCTTCCTGTCTCTCTCCACTGTCCTGTCTGTTAAAAATGAAAAAAAACAAAAAAACAATAAATATATTTAAAAAAAAGTAAATAATAGGTGGGCTGCGTCATTCCTATTTCATTCAAAACAGCCGGTGTAATTGGCACAGGCACCGGTAAGTTAATATATTTTAACACTCCTAAAGGTTGATGTATTTTAAAGTAGACACCAAATATCTCATTTTTTGATAAAATCCAAATTTCCCAACATGCCCTAGGCATTATAACATGTAACCTTTTTATATTCTCACAAAACGCCACGTGGAGCTCCTAAAATGAACGATCTTTGGCTTATGTGGCAGTGCCAGGCTTTTGGTTGTTAAAACTGATGTGTCCTCCAGATGCAGTTTAATAGCTGTGTTTCTTGCTGATGGAAAGAGGCTCTGGGAGTGAACAGATGTTTTCATGTCTCCTGAGGAAAGGAACAAGGCAAGGTTAAAAGGCTTGAAAAGCAGCTCGTCTCTGACTAGCTGCTTCGAATGTTATTTATAGTCGACATATAGTTGTACTTCACCATCTAATGCCATTGCTTTCCTCGTGCCAAGTGTCAGATAAACATCCTACGCGCGGAATGCAGTTGTGTTTGAAATTGGGGAGATTCCAAACTGATTTGGAAGTTCTTAGATGCAAAAGCTAGTCCCGTGTTGATTTGTCTACAAAGAAATTGTTCTTCCGTAAATTGTCGGCTGGTTTATGATGTTTGATTGTAGTCTTTTATGAACATGACGCTCAAGTCAATAACCAACACTCAGAAAACATAAGTGATCCCATAAACTTTTCACTACACACTTCATATTAGCAGAGCATCATTCAGTTCTCCACAGAGGTGGAGGCCAGGCCCGGTCGCATTTCCCCTGCAGGTAAAGAGTCAGGAATGCAGGCAAACTGTCAAGAGCAGTCCCATCTCACGCTCTCCTCCCTAACCCGTAACTCATGTTGCCCATCAGAGCACTGTGGAACAGCCACCCAATGTTCTCTGAGTAGATGAACTTTCTAATCATGCAGTCCATGCTAACAATGAGCCTATTCACACGAGACGAACTCTTCAAAGATGCTCTCCGTCCGAGGGAAGTACCGCATGTCATCTTCAGATGTCTCATGTTTTAAAACGGTTGACCTCCTCGCTTTCTGGACTATGTGCACACCTCTCAAGTACAAACCCTAAAAATAAGGGGAATTTTTCCAGCGGCGCAAAAGACCCTGCATTGTGAAACAGATTTCCAAAGCATGCACCATGTGAGTCTGCACATTTGGTTGTTTAACAAATATCGCTGCCATAGCAACCACAAATAAAGTACATTTTGTTATTTACACAGGCTTTAAAATTGTGGAAATTTTATGCTTGTTTTCATTTAACAAATTTGTCAGAAAAATAAAGTGAAATCACTAGTTTTACATGAAAAATGTGCCAGTGTTAGCGTATAACAGTGCCGTCCCACAATGAGACAAACCTAATGAAACACAGCATTTTTAATCCTTGCAAAATTAGGAAATCCACCATTTCGTGCTGGTTTTCATTACATAAGTGCACATATTTTTATACATAGATGTTACTAAGTTATTGTAATTCGAAAAAGAAATAGAAAAAAGATTCACGATGTAGCCTTGTGTATGACACGTTTTATATGTTTAAAACTGTACAAACCACATAGTTCCTTCAGAACCATTTGGTTTTAATCGGAAGTTCTTGTCTAGTGTTAATAACTATAATGATATTTCTGAAAACAAAACGTTTACATATCACATTTAGCCTGTCCCTTTTTTGTCCCAGAGCCTGAATGAAAATATAGACGGGAATTAAATCACATTCAATTATTTGACAAGTTTTCTAGAGCTGGGCACTTTTATTTTCGTAAATGTGTAGCATACATCGTTTTGCTTGAATGAAAATCGTTTTTCTCTTTAACGTAATGCAAGTTTACCCTCCCCCGCCCTCGTGTTTGACATGGATGTAGAAAAACGACAACAATGGATCAACTCTTGGTCCGGACCAAATTAAACACCCAAAGTGTAGGTGAAAAAAATCTGTTTCATCACATTTTTGTGAAAGAAATCTTAGTTTTTTTTGGCAAAATCTTTATGGATAGACACAGAAGTACTTTTCACATTTGTTAAATTTAAATATACTGGAAAATACTAATACAGTATGTGTGAATGTCGGGAAAGAGGGTAAAATAGGTAGTTTCCCAGCCATGGAAACAACAAAAAGACTGGAGGGGTTTATGTACTTTATGTAAATGCATTTGGGTAGTTTCCATCTCTTTAAAGCTCCGTAAAAGACAAAAAAAGTTGATTATTTAAGTTATTACACACTTTAAAGTCCTTTCATTAATTACAGTCGCTTGTTATATCAGGAGGAAAGATGCAACCGGCTCTGGTTTACCACCGAAAAAACAGCACATTATTCACTTGTCATAGTGAAGCAGACTGAACCCAAGTCAGTTGCTACGGTGAAAGATGGGGCTGTGGGAGTGGTATTTGTGAAATGGCACATATTCTGAAAGTTGATTAGTTTTTTTATCCATCTTCAGGAGTTGCCATTAACACATGTAGCAGACATTTAAAGTGACATAAAGTGAAGAAAAACACATTTCTGAGTTTAGAGGACCTTTAATGAAAGCTGAATCAACATCTGCCATAAATGTGAGCGTAGGAAGATAAATGAATGACTGACTGATGAAAGAGCAGACATGGATTAACAGACTGACGGCTCTGACTAATGGAGCTATTGTGTGGAACTGATGCTCAGAACCAAGAGGAAAGGTTATCATGCTCGTCAGACGCTTTTTCTTCCATTCTATTCTCTGTAGTGTGAATCATTTATGAGTGTGTTGTTCAGTTTGGGGAATAAGTATTTGATCCCATGCTCATCGCCAAACAGTGAAATATCAGTCGAAGAATGTAAAGGTGTATTACATTCACGGAATCCATCTTGGTCTCCCGCACAAGAGTTTAAATGAGCGAGACGAGAGTTAGGAACCAGCCCAAGACTTTAGTGCTAATGATCACCAAGAAAACAATTGGCATGTTCCCCCCGTGCTTGCGTGGGTTTCCTCTGGGTACTACAGGTAAATTGAATAATCTAAATTCCACTTAGGTCTGAATGTTGCCTTGCGATGGACTGCCGACCTGTCCAACTGGCATCTCACCCAATGTGAGCTGGAGATAGGCACCGGCAGACCTCAAACCCAAAAGGGAACGAGGGGGCAGGAAAATGAATGAATGAATGAATGAATGAATGAATGAATAAAATACCTTTTTTTGTGTTCTATTTCAGGACATTTTAACAGGAATAACTTGTTGTCAATATAGGCTAAAGAGTTTCATTTCTTTTCATTTATTTATTTCATTTTTTTCAATGAAAACAATAGTGCCTTGCTACAAAAGAGGTTGAAAACACTACATTGCCACAAAATTGATAATGGCTGAAAAGATAAAAAAAAGGCTTTTTTTTAAATTTGCTGTGATCAGAGACCAGAAAGAAGCTGCTTGGCATCAACTCAAGAGGAGAAATTCTGCCTCAAACCCAGAATCACCATCCCTATTGTCAAACATGGTGGTGGAAACATTGTGTTTTCTGGCAAGGTGACAGGACACCACAGCAAAGAGCATTATGCGGTCGACACTTGGATCAAAACCTCTTTCTTCAGTCAGGTACTGGAAATGGGCTGTTAATTGGTTTTCCGACATGAAAATGACCCAACATTGAGGTCAAGTCAAGGGGCAGAAAATCTGAGGAGGGAGCTCAAAGTTTGAGTTGCAACATACAAGTCAATAAACATCTGACCCCTGCGATTACCAACAAGATTTGGCAACAGGTTCTAAGTGAAGGGGTGAGTGATTTATTTCACTCAATTCATTTTCTAGCTTTTTTTTTTTCAATTTATTGTTATTCTAGACACAAACCCTGCAAGTTTCCCAACAAAGCTCTATTTACCAAAAATGTGAATATTTCCCTCCACTGGACGCTTCTCCTCGGGCGGCAGAGTCATTTGTTTGCAGAGCGTTCCAGGTGTTCCTGGCAGGATGATGTATTTGTAGACCTTGGCAGTGCATTGCTGGTGATATATTGGAAGAGGAATGCTGAGCGCAGATATTTATGTTTCCAGCGAGAGCTCGACTGCTTCTGAAAATGTACTCTTACTCTCAGACTCTCAGTGGAATATTCTCATTGAGTTTTGTTTGTCTAACAAACAATTAATGTCTTTTTATTTGTATGAATGGTAACGTATTGTTAATGCTATCTTTAACTCTGTATAGATGGACCGTTCATCTGTATCTGATGGAAACATCTCTGCTATTGGAACACAACTTTCAACAATCAATGTGCCAGATGTTTGTCATGCATATCAATAGATCAGGTGAAATCAGCAGACTTTATTTACAAAAATTAACAAAATTATTTACGAGAAAAAAAGTTTTTTGTTGAAAATACAGTAAATGCTGCTGGTTTAATATGTATGTTAATATCTTAAAAAGTGTTACAGGTGTAGAGAACCCTTAACCATAAGAAGTCTGTTTACTACTTTGCAGTTTGCTCTAGTAACTAATCTAGCCACAGGGGTTGCAAGCCAGTGACTTCTGTGCCGGTCCCAAGCCCGGATAAATAGAGAGGGTTGCGTCAGGAAGGGCATCCGGCGTAAAAAATGCCAAAAACCAAATATGCGAGTCACCAAATCGATTTCCATACCGGATCGGTCGAGGCCCGGGTTAACAACGACCGCCTCCGGTGCTGTTGACTTACAGGGTGCCGGTGGAAATTGGACTACTGTTGGTCGAAGAAGGAGAGGAGGGAGAAGGATTCGTCGACAGAAAGAGAAGAGGAAAGGCAGGAGTATAGATCTGAGAATAGGGACTCTTAACGTTGGTACATTGACAGGGAAGGGTAGGGAGCTGGCGGACATGATGGAGAGAAGGAAGGTAGATATTCTGTGTGTGCAGGAGACCAGGTGGAAGGGTAGCAAAGCTCTTAGTATTGGAGGAGGATACAAACTGTTTTACTATGGTGTGATAGGAAGAGAAATGGGGTAAGAGTGATCCTGAAGGAGTTTGTGAAATATGTTTTAGAGGCGAAAAGAGTGTCAGACAGGGTGATCAGTTTGAAGTTAGAAATTGAAGGGGTGATGTTGAATGTAGTGAGTGGTTATGCTCCACAAGTAGGCTGTAAGTCAGAAGAGAAGGAGAGATTCTGGAGTGAGTTGGATGAGGTGATGGAGAGTGTTCCCAGAGGAGAGAGAGTAGTAGTGGGAGCAGATTTCAACGGGCATGTTGGCGAGGGCAACAGAGGTGATGAGGAGGTGATGGGCAGGTTCGGTGTTAAGGAAAGGAACCTAGAAGGACAGATGGTTGTGGACTTTGCTAAGAGGATGGAAATGGCTGTAGTTTATACTTATTTCCAGAAGAGGGAGGAACATAGAGTTACCTACAAGAGTGGAGGGAGGAGTACGCAGGTAGACTACATCCTTTGTAGACGAGCCAATCTGAGAGAGATCAGAGACTGTAAAGTAGTGGTAGGAGAGAGTGTAGCCAGACAGCATCGGATGGTGATGTGTAGGATGTTTCTGGTGGTCAGGAAGAAGAGGGGAAGAAAGATTGAAAAGAAGACCAAGTGGTGGAAGTTGAAAAAGGAAGAAGATTGTGAAGAATTCAGACAGAAGCTGAGACAGGCTTGGGGTGGGCAGGAAGAGCTTCCAGATGACTGGGAAACTACAGCAGAAGTGATCAGGGAGACAGGAAGAAAGGTGCTAGGTGTGTCAGCTGGAAGGAGGAAAGAAGATAAAGAAACATGGTGGTGGAATGAGGAAGTACAAGATATCATCCAGAAGAAGAGGCTAGCTAAAAAGAAGTGGGACATTGAAAGGACTGAAGAAAGTAGACAGGACTACAAGGAATCACAGCGCAGAGTGAAGAGGGAGGGGGCAAAGGCCAAACAGAAAGCATATGATGAGTTGTATACCAGGTTAGACACGAGGGAAGGCGAGAAGGAATTGTATAGATTAGCCAGACAGAGAGACAGAGATGGGAAGGATGTGCAACAGATAAGGGTGATTAAAGATAGAGATGGAAAGGTGCTAACAAGTGAGGAGAGTGTGCTGAGAAGATGGAAGGAGTATTTTGAGGAGTTGATGAATGAGGAGAATGAAAGGGAAAGAAGGGAGGAAGATGTGAATATTGTAGAGCAGGAAGTTGAAAAGATTAGAAAGGATGAGGTGTGGAAGGCCCTGGGGAGAATGAAGAGTGGAAAGGTTGTTGGTCCAGATGACATACCTGTGGAGGTGTGGAAGTGTCTAGGAGAGACAGCAGTGGAGTTCCTGTCTAGGTTATTCAACAGGATTTTAGAGAGTGAGAAGATGCCTGAGGAATGGAGGAGAAGTGTCCTAGTACCAATCTTTAAGAACAAGGGTGATGTGCAGAGTTGTAACAACTACAGAGGCATAAAGTTGATGAGCCTCAAATATCTGTGAATCTCTAATGTGGATGCCCTTATAAATATTCTGCATAAAACAGCTTCCCTTGTGAAACTCTCTCTTCTGTCTGTGCTCCATGATCCCGCTGCTAGCAGCCAGGAACAGAGCTGGTGATTCAGCAGTGCATCTCTGAGACTGATGGCTCTTTCTTCTTTTTTTTTCACGAGAAATGCTTTTGGAAGGCATGACTCGGCAGCATGTGGTGCTCGTGAATGAAGCTCACGCCTTGCTAAGTTTTTTCTTTATGAGGATTGTTTGGACAAGCTTTCACCATCATGTGAACGCCGTCAACAAAAAACAGGTTCAGATGATTACATAGAAACTGTTTTTGTGGGGCGAGCGTACATTCTAGAGAAACGGGGTCGAGTTTGCATATTATGTTGAAGATAAAATCGATTTTCATTCAAGCACATCGATGTACACCACAGACTCCATGTGTTGCCTAGCCCTTGCTTAAACCATGTCAGTGGGTCTTTGGTTGGCTGGGTATATAAAGGGGAGTGGTAAGGAGCTTAAATTGTGATGATGTAACAACTCCTCCCGAAACTCCCGAAAGATGTAAGCTGACTGGGCAAGAATCAAACCCTGTTCTCCTTGAAACCAGCTTTTTTTTACATTTCTATAGTAAATGTCTGAGTCCAATGCACTTCTTCTACGCAGGACTCTTTGTATCACTGTTTTCTACGCTGGATGATGCTAAGTGCCATGGTCTGCTCCGGGCTACGTATCAGTGAACAAATCTTAAAGATACTCATCAATTGTTGTCTTTGTGTGTGTGTGTGTGTGGGTCTATCCTGGAGCTCTCTCTCTCTCTCTCTCTCTCTCTCTCTCTCGCTCTTTCTCTCTCTCTCTCTCTCTCTCTCTATCTCTCTCTCTCTGTCTACCTCTGCACCCCCGCCCTCTCTTTCGCATCACCCAACCAGTTCAGCCTGTTCTCTCCGATGACAGAATTAAAATAAAACAACTCGTTCATTCATCCATGCATCCACCCATCAGAAGCATTTATCCATCCAAGCTTTCAACTGCTCTGAAAATTGAGCCAATTCTCTGGAGTGCCATTCCTCCTCGCCAAAAAGTGACCTTTTCCCAGAAGGTCACTGTAGAAAAGGGGGGTTTTCCTGAATCAAGGGATCTTTCATACATTTAGAAATCTGCAAACAGCATTTTTTTGTTTAGACACAAGGTCAACCTAAACTTCGTTCTGAACCTCATTTTTGAAAGGCCGATCGTTTCAATTGATCTTAATATTACAACAATGTCCCCCCAGCATCGTAATCTACATGGCTCTAAATGAGCGATTCGGACGCTCTGCCTACACGTATCCGGATAAACAGGGATGTTTCTGTGCAGTTCAGTTGTTTGTTCATTCGTAAACACAGCATCGTTTTAAGTAATATTGAAATAGAAGGAGGATCAGACCACTGTGCATCTACAAAGACTGGGCCGTCTGTGTAAACTCTCAGCTCAAACAAGGAGAAGACTGTTCAGAGATGCAGCCAAGACAAGCAACACAGCTCATCACCCTGAACACACCATCCCCACTGTCAAACATGGTGGTGGCAGCATCATGGTCAGGGAAGATGGATGATATGGAGTGTGCACAAGAGCTGAGACTGGGACAGAGATTTGTCTTCCAACAAGACAACGATCCAAAACAAAAAGCAAAATCTACAACGGAATTGTTTACAAATAAACATATCCAGGTGTTCGACGGCCGAGTCAAAGTCCAGACCTGAGTTCAGTGTCTCGATGCGTAAAACTGATAGCGACTTACAGCTGTAATCAAAGGTCGAAAAGTTATAGGGCATGGGCACTTTCGCAAGGCACTGGTTATAATTGCATTTGGCGTCAATGTCGGATCGAATCAAGCGTTTAGCTGACGTACAGAGGCCGCATCAATTAATGGCACAACCCTAAAATGGTTATTGCAGAAGGTGCGGTATCGCTATGTGACTGCACCGAGTTTTCTAACTTTTGTTTTATCTAATGAAAATAGGAATTCCTCCTGCACAGCTGTTTCTGTTTTGGTTCACGACTGGATTTCACTGATGATTTTTAGCAGCTGTTTGACATAGTTGGGGGATCATACACCTGATCACATGCAAACTTCTTCCAGGTTACCGGCGAGCCTTGAACCAACAACCTTCTAACCGGAGGGCCACTTTGCATTTTTAATTATTTTAAATTCTGAAAGCATTCTTTGCTTAAGGCATTTTTTTCCACTTTGCAGGGTATCATTGTCTATTTAGATAAACACATTTGTGCTGCTGTTACCTTTAATATATAGATGTGTACAGACGCATTACATTTGAATACAACTCTTGATATTTTATGTCTGAAAATGAATTATTATTAAACATTCACAAAGTAGCGCAGCTCCCCACACACAAAGTTAGCAGTTTTCTGCCAGATGGGGGCACTATAAAGCCGTTATCTCACAAGAGAAAAAAAATTATTAACTAAACAATGTTAATAGTTTTCTACGAATTCTAATGTTATTTGCATAAATCTGCATCTATATTATATCTAGAATTATTTTTTACTCATCGAGTTGTTTGAGCGTTAATCAGCTTCTGATTAACATTTTCTGGTCCTATTTAAACAGACGCAAACGTTTCCAGCATAATCTTTCCGTGTCATATTGATGCTGTTCAACGAAATCCTAAAAATGAATAAAGTTTTTAGTTCACGCCACGTTTATAGATTAATATTCATACGTTTGGACTTTATCCGAGTGGTTTCTTATTGACGACAGGTTTACAGTTTCAATGTCAAGCTTTGAACAGTCTGTGCTGTTTTTTCATTAAATGTAAATTGGGTTATTGAACGATAATAACATGAATAACGGCCGAGATATTTGGCGCAGATACTGAAGGACCCTGCAAACAATCTCGCTGTAGCTTAAAACCTATTGTCTGCAAAGATCAAATATTATCCGCTTGCAGTTACTATAGGTTTATCTCTTCTGTCATCCAAGGGCTTTATATAAATGTATTTATTGCCACCATTTTTAAGGGACATGCACATGGAATTGCAGCAATGGTTGGTAAGCTCGCATGCAGAGATCTCTCTTAAGAGGAGCAATAGATCATTATCCGGAAACGGACCCCTCGCTTTCCTGGATATTGAGAGATCTTGACAGTGTGTCACTGAGAAGGTGGATCCAGATGCTCCAGGCATCTCTTAGCATCCAGAGTGTGTCAGAATTTGCCTTTAGAGTATCCCCTCACAGTGTGACACTCGCGCTCCCAAATTTAGACACCGTATGTGTTATGAAGACTACATGTGCATTGATCCTGACAGATGAGGCTTCTGAAGAGCACAGATCTATTCCTGTCGGTCTTTTGGAAACAACACAGTCCACATCTAGACTTGCTGGGAATTTACAGGTGATCTCTAAACCTCATCCAGTGTTCCCAGCAATTTTTGTTCACTTGTTCTTTTTTTGAGCCAAAATTATGAAAACATAAACCATGTCACAAGTATTGTACTTCCAAGGATTGTCCCATCTTTTCACCAATAGATGGCACTGAAGGTACCAATTTGAGCACTGTAAAATGAAACTGAAAGACAGTCGCACATTTTAATTTGAATTACCTTGCAAATTATGTCCTCACACCTGTTTGTTTGCATCCAACCGTCAACCGCATCATTCCTACTTAATTAGGGGGATTGAGGGCAGGGACTTCTATGGGTTAACCAGTATCTTATATGTGCCAATAAATAATGAAATAAATGTTAATAAAGCTTCTCCTTAACTAAAAAATAATAATAATTTGATAAACAAAAATTGAAAGAAAGCCTTGAAGAAATGCTGAAAAAACAATGTATTAATCAAATTTCATCACTTTCACATACTGCAACTTATTAGATCATTCCTGTCTAAAACTCACACCTATTTTATTTAAAGGCAGGGTATGAGATTGTTTTCTGATACTGTTAACCTCTTAAGCCCTGAGGCCTATTTTCCGAAAATCCTATACTTTTACTTTTTAAGGCATTTCTCAGCTTTTACAAGGCCTAAACTGCAAATCTTGGTATCAAATAGAAGATAGGTTCTTGGGGAGTGGTGTGGATGAGTTAATTTGACAGTCAAGAACACTGGGTAAGAGTAATTGATGTTGGAATGGCCAAAAAATGAACTCCGCCTAAAAAAAAACACATGTTTCCTCCAATATCTCCTTATTTTACTTATAACGAAGCAAATAAACACAATCAATTGTAACCACTACATGTCAAGAACATCTGTAGCAAGTTTGGTGTTCATACTACAAGAAACTAATATTCTGTAAAGGTTTTGATTGAACAAAGTTCAGGCGTAATCCATGTTGGCACAGTTTGGCACAATTTGGCACAATAATTGAAATATGGAAAAAATCTTGTCCAAAGCTTCAGCTACGTTCATAGTCTTGTTTTCTTGCTTATGGGACATGATTTCAGCAAAAAAAACTCCTAAAGAAACACTGTAAAAGGGGGGTAGAAGCTCATTTACGCCATCTTGCTGCGCTTTTGGGAACATTTCATTCACAAACGCTTTCGACGTCGAGCTTCCGCGTGTCCCTACCCCCCGACCATCTGTCCAATCCGGAGCTCTATACATCGCTGGAAAGCTCTGATTCTGAGGAAACCAATCAGCTCAACCATTTTGAGACTGACTGGATCGCCGACGAATCACACGACGCGCAGCGTGGAGAGACCACCTCTTACGCACGGGGAGTCATTCCATATTTGGTGACGTAAGAGGAGCACTGGAGCAACAGAAAAAACACAAAATGGACTTTTCGCGAAGCTATCGACCGGACATAACAACAAACGGACTTTTATCGCTATGGAAATAACTTTTTGTTGAAAAAACGGCAAAGGTAAGACAAGATTTACATGCTTGCTTGGTTTTTGCTGGCGTTTTTTCGGGGAACTTTCGCTCCCTGCTCTGAAATACTTCATGCAATGTAAATGAGTTACATATCGCTGGATTCAGCTGGTTGTTAGCTTTCATTTAATGTAATGGTTTGGGTGTTTCCGTTTATATTGTGGATACATATCGCACATAAACAAAAACGTGGTCATGAATTATACTCCGGACATGTTGTTGTTTATTTGCATGGCGTTCGAGCTGTGGTTCACGGATATGAAATTGAATTAGATACGTTTTTAGAGGAGTTTCCGCTGAACACAACAGTATTTAATATGTGTGGGTTATTCTCAGGGTTAGTGAGCTATGATTGAAAATGTAACGCACAAGGGGGCAAGTCCCCGGTACCGGGGACTCTCGGGCTTAAGAGGTTAAGGGCTCTCCAGTTCTGCTGAAGAGAGAATGGTACTCTTTGCCGCTGTGAGTCTGGTGAGTGAGAGCTGGGAGTATTTGGTTCTATCCCACTTCTCAAAAGTATGTTTGTGAAGCTCATACAAACCTGTGTTCACTTGCTCGGTGTAGGGGCGTGTTCGCTTTACAGAATTTAATTGTAAGCACTGCTTCTGAACCCCACTTTAGCAGATATACTCGACCCTATGAAAAGCTAATCTATTGGGGAACACTCCATCCGCTGTTTCTTTAGCCTTGTTTTCCAGCTAACTACACATGAATATTCATGAGCTGCTGAATAATCAAATTAAACCTTCATAATGAGCTCGGATTATCATCAACAGTATGCCCAAAAAAAACAAGAAAAAACATTGTTAAGCTAGACGTGTTGACGATGGGTTCTGCTGTAAACGAGTACAAAGGCAACACTTTAAGGAAGTTGTAAACATCCAGCACTCGTGAAAGATTTGGCATGGCTTGGTGTTTAAAGCACCAGAGGGATTTCAGAAGAATAGAAATGCTTGCAATAATAAAGTGTTTTGTAAACTGCAGAGAACATTTATCTTTGGAACACAGTAAATAGCAATTTAATTACAGCTTACTACAAAGGAAAAACATCTAAACTTGGGTCTGGTGGAGGCTAATTCCAGCTGGCATACGGATACAAGGCTACCCTCTTGACAAGTTCATCACAAACTCACATTTAGAACCCAGAGCCAGCAATTCACCTAGCGTCATGTTTGTGGACTGGAACCTGAAAGCCAGGGGTAATCATCCCACAGCCCCAGAAGCTGCCAGCAAGTTCTTACAGTCAGTTATGGTTCAGAACTATAAACACAGCCAGAGCATCAATCATCACTTGGATGTAAACAGCGGTGTCTCTTCTACAGCGGTGCTTTAGGCTGTTTTCAGAGATGCTCCAGTGCTGAGCAATTCTATCACTCATTGACTTGTCCCGTCAAAGTTTGAGCCACAACTTTCATTCACGCAGCTCTGAGACTGCCGGTGATTGACAGCTGAGGTGCCCAGTCAAAGAGTAAACAGTGAGCCCACCCCCAGCATCCCCGAGAGCCTGATTGGCTGAGCTCCTGCATCTCATCATTTAATTCACTGGCTGGAGTTTTAACTAACTGCTGTCATCACAAACACAGTAATCAAGTTTTGTTTTTGACACATAATAAAATCATTTTAAAGCACATGAAGTGATCTGCATTTGCTAAACAACGCACAAATGAAAGCCAAAACGTTTTACCAAATGCAACAAATACTACATCAAAACCAGCAGGTTTCATTCTGCATTGTTAAAGAAAATCATTTATTCCGAGAACATCTGATTACAGAAAATGTATATTAAACTCACCTCACATCCATCACTGTCATGTAAAAGAACTGCAGCTGCACTTCCAGGACCAAATGAACTAAAAGTAAGAATTTATCTTGAAATTTCCCAGAAATCTTCAACATACAACATTACAACCTACTGCTTTAGCATTAAAATGCACCAATTTTACTCTCAGAAGTCTAAGTAGGAATGACACGACACGGCTATTGTTTCATTTGGATTTCAAATATAATCTGTAGCTTTCAAAAAGGTTCAAAGTTTTGATATTTATTGGTTTCAAATGAACTTTACAAGAGTCCTTGCACAAAATGTCAAGCTAATTCCAATTAAAATGTCCCACCGGGAGTCACCCGGTTTCTCTCATGATGTTCAGAAACAAACGCATGAGAGTCTAACAGAGGAAGTATAGTTAGCGCGGCCTGTAGGACACTAATGTTACGACACGGGTACAATTATGACGACGGTTTGAATTGCGGTAGAGGCAGCTTCAATTCTTTAAATTGTTATTTTTGTCCTTTAGGTTGAAATTTTTTACCCACAAAATAAAACAAGGTGTTATTTCACTGATAATTTATTTGTTTATGGAAGTTGTCGTGTTAAAGTGCTTTATGTGGAGGAATCAGCGATGCTCTCATCTGGGTCACCACTGAACACAGTCACAAATACAAAAATGATTTTATTTACTTGTTTCTGCCGACGGCCCCTTTGGAACGTGCGCCTCTGTCAAGGCTTTACTTAGCTGAAAACCATCGAACCGTCTGCCGCGTTTCTCTCACAGATTCGATCAGATTCTGCCTCACTGCGGTGCGTTGTATAACGTTTCCTCCAAACGCCATTACAGCGTGATACTCTCACATCTACCGAGAGGTCCACACAGTAACTTTGCATACAAGTCATGTACATGTAAATCAGTAACCACTGGGTGAGTAACTGTGGAGGGGTTATGACGTTTTCCGAATTAAAATCTCAGCCCATTTCCAGAATAAGTCTGGGCTCAAAATGAAGAGATTGAAAAATAAAAGAATGTTAATACTGCAGAACAGAAGCACACAAGTGATCATCATGATATAAATGACATTAAATGTGATATGAAGAAGAAAAGTTTTGTGTGAAGCCTTGAAGTCTGAAGAGGAGCTAGCCAAGTACACGGCTCCAGGAGTGGCCGTTATCTCCTGCCGCTCTCTCAGTGGGATTTATGAGAATACATGCTTCTAGAATCCTTACTCCTCAACGGAACTTGAGGACTTTTTGAGAATTTTGACAGATTTGTATGCTTTGATTGAACTTGAGTTCATCTGTTGGACAGCGTCAGTTCATTTGCATCAAGACTTTTAACACTTTGAGAGCTAATATCTTAATAATGGAATGTTATTAAAGAATGGTGACTACTCTTTCATGTGTCTGTAATGCAGTACATTTTGCTGCATGTGCTTCTGGTTATTGGGTGAGAGACAATAATTTCAGAGGGACAATAGTGAGAGAGAGTTTCTAAGTAAAGTTCTGCCAGTATTCACTGCTCTTCAAATGGGAAGTTGTGAGAAAATAACCATTTTTCATATCCTGATAATGAGTAAAACATTTTGGTTTTCGCTCAAGGTTTCAAGTTGATATAGCAACTGATATGAAGTCAAATCAACTTTGACAACTGAGTCGAAATAAAGATAAACCTCAAGATGAATTGACATGCAGTGTTGGGCTGGTGACCTGACCCGTGTGTACCCCCGTACCGGCAGACCCTGTTACCCCGAAAAGGATAAGCGGATATGAAGATGAATGAAAGAATGAGATGTTTTTAAAGCAGCAGGCGGATGTTCATTTGCAAGTCTAACACACTTCAAATGTTTACAGTGTGTTTGAAAATGTGCAATAGGTTAAAGTAATAGTGCGTAAGTGATAAAAGTAATATTGTCTAATTTTTTCAAACATTTCTTTCTAGATATAAATAAAACCCCATTATAAACAAAATAGCAGAGTATAAGGGAGCGTCCCATGAGAAACTGGTCAACTTACTTTTATTAAATATTTAAATTTCAAACAATTTTCAAAAAGTAAATGAAAATGAAAAGTAAACTTAATAATATAAATGAACTCTGGCGATAACAATATGAATGCATTGCGTCACGTGTACATATCCACAACATTAATTTATCCAACCACTCGCTAAAAAGCATTTCCTTATTCATTATGGGGGAAAAGTTCGTTGCAGCCCAAGAAAATAGCGCCAGAAGCGCAAGAGTTGACTTTAAAGCGACACAAAGCAAGCGTTTATCCTCTAGAGTGACGTGTCTTGTAAATAATCATTTAAATCATTTAAATAAGATTTAAAGCCAGGTCAGTCAAGCGCTGCGTGTTTTCTCCTCGCGCTCTCCATGGTGCTGAAACACGGGAGAAACTCGGGTTCGGGTGAGTTCGGCTCTTCTCGGATCCGCCACGCGCTTCTTCCAACCGCGTCACGCTCTAATGCGTGATTTCCCCAATCACAGCCCCCCGCTCTTTCTGACGCTTGCGTGATACACAGGTGATTCAGGGGCTTTGGCACTAAAGCTAATTATCACGGTCAAACATTGTTCCATCAAACATAACGAAGTGATATCATCGTTAGTGACAATAACGCGCCCAAACACGTAAACAACGGCGTTCAGTGCGTCCTCTAATGGTTATTTATGAAAAGCGGCCCCTGTTTCAACAGGTCGCAGTATGTTTTCCTGGAGAGACTGCGTTGATATACACCACAATCACAGTAATTGTGACTAATTCTGTTTCTGGCGCTCAGAAAAGCTCAAGGTGATCGTGAAGGCCCTACCTTTATCGCCGAGGACTCATCCCGAGCGCAGAAGCAGCTGTCGCCATGTTGACGTCTCCGCTTATTTCCATTCCTCGGAGGTCCACCCAAAACACAAGCAACCCGGGCGTGACACCAATTACACTGTCAGTCCGAATCACCGACACCCCGCGACAAGAACACCTCTACATCTGCGCCCTGACGACACCGACTGAGATTGATGTAATTCGAACCCGCCCAAAGGGTTAACGGTGCCTAGGCGACAGAGAAACGGCTCTGGGCGTGCCTTTTAACGGACCAAAATACCTCAGATGTACACGAGCCTCAGAGGCGGAAAGCTTCACGATTTGGAACCTGCTGCTGTCCTCGAATTGCGTTTTCTTTTTGCATCCCTTCTCGTGTCGAGTCAGTGCGCGACGGTGGGTGGGTGTGGAGATGCGAGGGGAGGGGGGGGTCGCGTTTGCTCCTCTGTTCAATGACAATCATTATCGGTGAAAATAATGTGCCTGATGGGAATGCCAGCGTCTCAAAATAGAAGTGAGGAGCGGCCGCGTTAAAAACAGCTCCCTCACACCTTCGCCATTGAAGCATTTGGCCGCCGGATCATCTCCGGGCAACCTGAAACTCAAACATCTGTCCAGTTTCCATTCATCCGACAAATCCCGAGTAAAACCTTTGATTTGTGATCATTCCAGCGAGCCAAATCCCCCTTAAACCCGTTATGTGTGCCTGGATGATCCCCATTAGTGCGCCTTGGCCTCTGTGATGGATACAACTAATTATTTGGTTTTACGTCATTTCATACAAAATACATTCTGTTTGATGTGGAGCTGCCAGAGGGTGACCTTTAAACGAATACAGCGTCATATTCATCATTTGGAACATCCGGTCCTTATCACCAGCAGCCTTTTGACGTCGCAAACCCCCCAAAACAGTGTGCTTATAGCGGTTTACTGTGATGGTTTGCTCTGAAATCTCAGAAAAATGATTGACGTCGTCCGGGCCTTTCTAGACGTTTCTCGGTTGATCTGCACTCACCATTGCAGCGCCTGTCAGGCTCGAACCTGGATGGCGGAGGTTTCCGGTGAAAAGCGTTTTTTCTCTCCGTTGTTCTCCTCTTTTGTGTTTCTGTTGCCTCTAAAGCGCGGCTGTTGTCAAGGATTGAGAAAACGCGGAGATGTTTGGATCCATTGAAGACGCTCTCGGCTGTCGCTCGTCGCCCCCAAACCTCACGGAGGACAGTCGCTTCCGGTTCTCGGAGGTTCGGGTGGTGGTGACGCGTGCGCGAGCCTCACGATTGATTCTTCAGCAGCTGGAGCTAGCACCAGAGACCCCGGCAGAAATGCCGAGAACACACCCGGTCACTCTGAGGAGGATGCATAGCACGAGGACACCCTAGAAAGAGCTTTTTGTTATTCTTCTAAAATACACGACATGTGTCTGAGGTGAAGCATTATTCGTGTTCATGAGAGATGACGTCAGATGAAAACAAAAACAAAAAAACACTATAGACCCTCTCTTCTCTTCTCTTCTCTTCTCTTCTCTTCTCTTCTCTTCTCTTCTCTTCTCTTCTCTTCTCTTCTCTTCTCTTCTCTTCTCTTCTCTTCTCACTTCTCTTCTCTTCTCTTCTCTTCTCTTCTCTTCTCTTCTCTTCTCTTCTCTTCTCTTCTCTTCTCTTCTCTTCTCTTCTCTTCTCTTCTCTTCTCTTCAATGACACTTTTGTTCTTTCTCCAAACTTAAAACAAAATACAACCTGAGCCTTAAATATGTTATTTGTCATAGTGTAAAAATGTAAAATTGCTGTTAGAGCCAAAAAGTGATAAATAGCAACTTCAACACTGCAAAGAACCAGTGAAGAACCTTTATAAGAGTGATAAATACTTACATTTTATATTTCTATAGTAAATTTCATACTTTTCCATAAACCTCCCCAGAATTCTACTCTATAAATACTTAGCCACCAAATGAAGAAAAAAGTGTTTTTTAAGCTCATCTATAAATATTTCCCATGACATAAACTGATTTACTTGTGGCAGACATGAAAAAAACTTTTTTCATCTGTGGTTGTTCCTTCTTTATCAACATTTAGTCAGACCTTTGCTCCTTTACTAAATGCCCAGCTTTCAACTTTGCTTTGAAAGTGTATTATGTGGGTTTTCAATCTCATTTGACTATTTACAGGGAATATTATTTGATTAACTCTCATCTCTTTTAGCTAAATAAACTATTCATGCGTGTAAATTAAAGCAACAGCAAACCTCCATTTTTCATATTAGAATCTAAATTCTCCTGCTATGTGAGATCTACATCTGTCAGGCCTGTGTTTGGGTTTAATTCATTGCTCCGTTAGGCCTAACTACTCCCTCAATCATCCACTACACCTGTGTCTTGTTTTCTCTTCACACTATCAGTGTCCTGTGCCCCCTTTATATGCCTTAATTTCTCAGTTTCTACCTGTCAGTCCTACGGTTCACATGTTCTGACTCTCCGTGAACGCTTCCTGCCTCATTGGATCTCCTGCACTCCTTCTACTCCAGTTGTCACCTCTGAAGACATCAAGGGTTTCCCTCTGTTGGCTTTCAGAGTGATAGCGTGCTGAGTTCTGTTCCCTTTTAGGGATGTTATTCTTCTGTACAGCTGCTTTGTGTGCAGGTAAATAAAGGTGTATATTTTTTCCAATCATAAGCTTCTTCTCCCTTCTTCTAACCACTGGTAAAATATCAAATTTGATAAATAAGAAAGTTGTAAAATGCTAAATATATAAGCATTTTGATATTACGTAAAATATAATTGCTTATTATGTTTGGTCTTTTTCTGGGTTTTGCAAACTACTCAGGAAATGTCTGCTATACAGTGGTACCCCTAGATACGAAAGTAATCCGTTCCAGGGTGGCGTTCGTATGTCAAACATTTCGTATCTCAAAGCAAGTTTTTCATGTAAAACGCCTAATCCGTGTAACGGCTCTCAGAAACAACAGAATAAGTAGATGAAAAAAATGGAAAACCAGAGAAAAATCAAGTAACGTTTCTTCAATCCTTAAATCTACACATTGTTAATGTAATAAATGATAATAAAACAGAATAAAACACAAGCAAAATATGTAATACTTACACAAATGTGAAACATTACCTTGAGTGAAGCGATGTGTCGGAGGAGGAGGAACGGATGCAGAAAACATTACGGCACTACGTATGAAAGTTATCTTTCTCAAGATATTTCACGAATTACTGACACCAACACAGTTTCAAACACGAGAGCAGAGAGATGGAGAGATGCTTCTGAGAACGCGTCACTGGGTTTCTCTAAGCTGCGCTACAGATCAGCACCTTTCACTTACAGTAATAAACATTATTTCGTTTACGACGCCTTGACTCTAACATTTGTTACAGTACATTATTAGTAAACTATACGTAATGTTTCGCTGTGTTGTTGAAGTGTTTTGAAGCGCATCAGCCCCTCTTTGCACTAGGAGATCGGAGCGCCAGGAACCCGGAAGCGCATGCAGCGTGACGTGATAAAACAAACAGAAAAAACAACAGAACAGCTTGTAACTATTCGTATCTCAAAAATTTCTTCATATCTCGAAGCAAAAAATTTCCTGCGAGACCTCGAATATTTTGTAACTCGAAGCATTCGTATCCCAGGGTACCACTGTATATGAAATATTTGTCTGGGAGAAACAAATAGAGTTGTAGAGTTTTTAGCTGTCCACAATCAACCAAACACTGCATCAGCCTGAGAATTCACTTGCCATGCCAGAGCACCTACACAAAGCATTCAGCACCAGGCTCCTAACAACAGTGAGTGCGTCATCTTTTAAGTGAATAAAATCAAAGCAGCTATGGACCTTTTGTTTGACTTCCCTCTCAACATACATGGCTTATTCCAAATGGATTACTTTGGGCTGTTGATGAAGAAACCATTGTTTGTTAGTCCCTGGTGTCCCAGGTATCAGAGCCACTGACCAAGAGACCTATCCCTCTATTACAAAACTAGCCAAGTCTCAGAACCCCTGGTCAACCCTTGGTGCTGCATCCGAGCCTTGCCTGAGCACTAAACATGTAACAGTGTTGCTGCAGAAAGCTGCCTTGTGTGCTGTGACCAGGATTACTTTCACCCTCTTGGAGCCATTGATAAAGATGGATCCTCCAGCTAAACTCCAGGCTTCCTGTCCAGCTTTGTTCCAGGATTCCGCTTATGCTTCACGAACCCAGCTAGAAATCTAGAAATCCATGTCTAGCTCCAGTCCAAATCAATCTCTGCTCCTTAGCACCAGTCTCTTTGTCTCCACATGATCCTTCTCTAATCTAGTATGATTCCTTGACATGTCCGCAGGCTCTTTGTTAGTCTTTGTCCCATCTACACATGCTCAGTTATTTTGAAAACACTGATTTTTCTGCACGTTGTGGTGTGCCATTTTGAAAATGTTTCCATTCCCAGTCATGCATTGGATATTGTAATTGTCGTCACAGGCTGTGTTGGGGGCCACTCCTTTGTTTACAAAGACCCAGTCTAGTGGCAGACAAAATATGGGCTGTGATGCGCTGTACTGTGTTATCGTGGTTTACAGCAGGTACAGAATTACGTGCAGATGTTTCCCATTTGATCACCGAACAGTGGCGCTTGTGTTTTTGCTCAATGCTGAATACATCTTTTAAAAATGGCACAAAGCGACTTCACTTTGGTTTGGTATAGTCTTTAGAGTAGTTAACAGAGTTTTCCATGTGGACATCCCCGCTTTAAAAAGAAAACCTGTGGACATGTCCTTTGTCAACCTTTGATAAATCTGCCCCTGCGCTTTCATGCCCTCGCCCAATGTTCACTGGCAGACCCCCGTGACACTGAAAGAGACTAAAGTAGGTCAGAAGTTAAAAAAAAGAATAATTTAACACGTCTTTTTAAAGAAGTATTTAAAAAGCTTTTACAACAGTGTTATTTTTGTTATTAAAAAAATCAAATAAACACAAAGAAAATATATTTCATAATCGTTCATATCTCTACTCACTGAAACCAATTAGACCAGGTTGATGTCGATCGATTAGGGGAAATTGGTTTATTTCAAAGGGCACATCCGGCAATATCTGCATGGCACACTGGTTCAAAAACCTTGATCTAGACTCCTCTCCCCCCATTGATTCACGGATCATCACTAAAAATAAAATACTAAACATTAACACAAGTTCATAGATGTGTAAACATTTTGAAAAACGTTTGAAGGAATTAAACTGATAATGGGAGTTGTACAGAGAGAATAAATTAGTTGACAATAGTCATAATGTTTGAACGGAAGAACTGTTCTGCTCGCTGCGCCGGCCCCGAAGTCAAACATTTACAAGTATACTGATAACTATACACGGCTCTTGACGGGTAGACAAAAATTGGTGCAATTGCGATGCCCCTGCACCGGGAGGGCAGGACAGGACACGCGCGCCCCCTGCTGCTGCTGCGGATGAGGCGTGCTGGAGGTGGAGACTTGTGCTTTTACGCGGAGCTGCCTGCTGTCAGTGCTGTAATTCTCCACAAACCTTCTCTTCAGATGTTTGTTTGATGTTAGCTCGGATGAATGCGCGGGAAAATGCTAATGGGCTCAGTTTCAGTTCGGAGAAGCCTCCAGCTGATGCGTGAGTCATGGCGCGTGTTTTGACTTCCTCAGAGCTGCTCTCATTACGAGCTGCCCTCTCACCCGCGAGCTGGCATCTAGGCACTGCACTGGCACATGCAGATCAGCTGAAGGATCACCAGTCCTTCTGCATGAGTGCATGCTCTCAGACGAGCAGCTTGAGATCACGGTTCTTTATTTCTGCTCACAAGTGTGCAGTGTGCTTCTGAAAAGCTCTGTTTTGATCTTCACATCTTGTCCCGTGGAGACCCCTAGAGCCCTAACCTCCTGTGCTCGATGATCTAGGATTATCTTCTGGTCCTCAAGACTTCGTCAAGCTTCTGTAATGTAGTCACCAACATCATCTTTGCAAACGATCCCCCAAAGACCCACATATAGAAAAAGCTTATAAAAATTTTTTTTGGCCTTTGAAACATTGTTGTAGGAGGTCATTGATTCATAAATTTGTGTGTTTTAAGATTTTTTTAGTTTTTTGAGACTTTTTACAGAAATGTTGCCATATGGCAACGTTGGGCCTTAGGGGTAGCAGAATTTCACTGATTCTCTCACTATGTCTCAACAAGTTGGTGGGATTTTAAAGCTCTTTTTTTAAGTATTTATTGCTAATCTATCTTATTACTAGTCTGTACAAATACATACCAATATCATATGACAATAAAAAACAAAATACATATATTTTTATATAGTTTATTAAATAACGTTCATAAACATTCTAAAAAAAAAATAAAACAGCGTTACACAAAGTTCCATCCTAACAAAACTTATGTTTTTTTTTTAACTATTGAGTTTTGTACAATCAATGCCTAGTGATGGTAATCCCAAAAGCAGTTCTTGTTTTCTGACAGGCAAAGACGCACGTCGCACTTGATGCAAAGTAAAGAAGTGTAGCCAGTGGTTCAGGATTTCACCTGAAATCCTCAAACCATGGTCGAAGTTTCCACACTTTATCATTTTTTCCTCTTCTGATACCAACAAATTGTTCTCAAAATGTAAAGATGCCAGTAGAGATTGGAATCTGTTACAGGACATAATATCTGCAACAGGGGCATATCTGGTGTCCGTCTCCCAATACACTCTGGCTCCGGGCATTTGTACTATGCCCATTTTGAGGTACTTACCAATCAGTTGGTCTATTTCTGTTGTGCAGGTGTTTATGGATACTCCTTTTTTTGAAAACTGTACTCGTTTGTTTTTTGTGGCAATGATTGGATCATCTTTTCCGACACAAACCTCCGGAAGTACTCAAGGGGTGTATTTGGGTAGATGACATCAGAACTAATTGACTGTCCTGAAAAGGCAGTGTTGGGGGTGTAGAATTCTTTTTTTTTTGGCAGTGATATCTGTTGCGGGGCACAGTCTGGGGGCAAAGTGGCAGATGTTTATTGGGGAATTTTGGGGGGAATCAAAATCCTCCTCCTCACTCTCATCTTCAGTGTCTATCTCAAAATCACTTTCCCCGTTTTGCATGGCCTCAATGACGCCACAGATTACATTGATAGTCTACATTTTAAAAGAACCTATTTATTCAAACAATAGCGTCTGGAAGGCCTATTGCCCTATGGATGACTCTCTAATTGCCCATCACCTATAGCCTATTGCTGACTACTGATTGCCTATGCCCCTTATTTTACATGACTAAGCACCACATCCCTCAAGATATTATCACACTGCCCTCAGTCAGGAATAACATACAGAAAAAAGGAATCCAAAACAGGATTAGGAAAACAGAAATACATTAGCTATAGAAATTCTATAAGCTACAGAAACTTGGAGCTTACTTGAAATAAACCAGTAATATAAATAAAAAATGTGTAAATAAAACGTTTGATTACAAATAGTTGACACGGAATGTGTAACACACTTTTAAATGATAAAAAACTGATGTCTGTGCAAGTTTTTGATGTATAGAAGAGGAGTAGCAATTGACTGAATGCGGATGGTACATAGAGGAATTCTGCTACCACTAAGACCCAATGTTGCCATATGGCAACATGGATAAAAGTAGCTAGAAATAAGAGAAAATGAGTTTGAGACCCCTGGTTTAGAGTTTATGCACAAAATATGTGCACATATTCTGCACATACCTCATTTTGTTTAAATAATTCTTGCACATATTCCATAAATCATGTACACTTTATTTCACTTCTCAAATCACTGAGTTTGTCTCCTATATGATATATGTAACTACAATTTCATGTCCAACCAATGATTTATAAAGGAAAATGGTGAAAGTGTACAGGAGTGCTCAAACTTTTGCAAAGCACTGTAATGGCTGGCTGCAGATGACTCGGGCGGAGCCGTGACTGACGCAAGTCTTGTCTGATTATGATCATCTCTTTCACAGAGAGAGTCTGTAGTTGTCCCTGAGCTTAACGTTGCTAGAGAAGTTTCTTTCTTTTGGGTTGTTAGTTTCAGTGTTTCATTTGTATTCTATGTTTTGTTGGTTTCTTTGGTTAATTACAATTTTGTTTGTAATGTTTGGATTGAGGCACAATAAACATCACGTTATAATGTACACCTTATTGTCCGTATCCTCTTCGATCCAGTGTCTAACCTTGTGCCGAAGTGAAGAAACACTGAAAACCATACAAGAACACCATGTGACTTAAACAAGCCCTAACGTATGGTAATCATTGTCAAAGCTTGGCAGATCACGTGACCAGCAGCAGAGATTTTAGGAGCTTTTAAAAGCAAGATAGTTGACTTGAAAAGCAGCCTTTTATATTCTAACACAGAGTGATGACAAATAACCAACATGGTCATTTTCACAGAGGGCCACATTAGCATAGTAACTTATAAATGTAAAACAATGTAATCGAATGTAATGTAAAATAAATGTAACTACTCCTTAATGTTAAATAACTCATTATTTATAACTTATTCAAGTGACAATTCAGTTGCATGGAAACAATTGTATGCTTGTTGTTCTAATATAAATCCTTTTGATTTTTTGCCAGCTTATGAAAACCCACATAACTCCATTAATGAAGGATCAAACTGTCCAAGTGAATAAAGAAAAATAGCATTTTTGTCATTTGTTTAGCAAAAAAAAGAAAAAACCCTGACTGAAGACGATGCATATCGATCATCATCTTTTATCATCAGGCTCAAGAAACAGATTACAGATAAACTATTAGCTCCGCCCATTTCATATCTTGAAATATAATTTAGCGTGAGAAACCGGAGGTGTAGCGTGAGAGATCACTCAAATGCGTGAGTCTTATGTTCAATGTGGGAGAGTTGGCAGCTCTGCAGTTTCACTCGTGAGTATCGATGCGGAAGCTGCGACTACCGCATAAGGCATTGTGGGAAATGTCGTTTTTTTTCATGTTTTCATTTTTTTTTTTTTTTTTAGATACTCAAAACTTTTAAGCTCTCGCGGGCCACATTAGTTTACATGGCTGGCCACATGTGGCCCGTGGGCCTTGAGTTTGACACATGTGCTCTAAACCCATTCTATAGCTTACAAACAGAGTCTGGATTCTGGCAGAAGGTGCTTCAGATCGTTCTTCTCTACAAAACATCTCCAGTTGAGTCAGGTTTCATGCTTTAAATCATACTTCGACTGTTCAATAGCATTCAGCTCTGGAGATGTTCATTCCAGAACGTTCTACTCGTTCCGCTGCAGTAGATCTGGAGCCGTGTTTAGAGTTGCTGAAAGATCCGGCCCCGGCTCTTAACCGGTCACTGATTCCTGGACATTGTTCTCCAGAGTCTCATTAGAACCACCAGCAAACGTTACTGTAGAAAGGAAGTGTTTTTCTCAGAATGCTCTGGTGTTGTTCCACCATGCGTAACGATCCTTGTTTTGCCTTATTCAGATGTTCTTTTGCAGACCCCAAGTGACACCGTTTGTGCCGTGTGCAGAGAAAAGGCTTTTCCCGCATCCTCGTCCATGCAGCATCTCCTTGTGTAAAGTGCTCTGAATAGTTGAGCAATGCACAGTGACGCCATCTGCAGGAACATGATGTCGTAGGACTTTGGAGCTGGTCTTTGGGTTGTCTGTGACTGTTCTCCCCATCCTGGGCCTCTGAAGGCCTTAAATAGAACTGTGCCTCTGGTCTTCCAATTCCTCCCGGCTGACACTGAAACTTAACTCTCTGAGAGCTTTCTGTGTCCTTCCCCTAAACCATGATGCTCAACAATCATTAGTTTAAGAATTATTTTGCCAGACCCGGGAGAAGTTGCAAAGACTTACATGTACATTTGACCTCCTTAAAACACTTATAATATTAATAATTAGTGCTAAATGTATGGAAATCAGTGAAATGTATGCACATATCTCATTCTGTTTTAATAATTTGTGCACACTTTCCATAAATCAAATAAACTCTTTCACTTCTCAAACATCACTGTGTTTGTCTCCTACATGATATATTTAACTGAAAGTTCTTATCCAGGCAACCAATTATTCATTCATTCATTTTCCAAGGCAGTACTCCCTTTTTGGGGTCATGGGGTCTGCCGGTGCCTATCTCCAGTGCACATTGGGCGAGAGGTGGGGGTGCCCCCTGGACATGTTGCCAGTCCGTTGCTGCAACCAATTATTTAAAAGGGAAAACCCTGAAAACTCACAAGGCTGCAGCTAATCCATTGGTGGTTTAAATTCAACTCTTAATTAAGCAAAGCTCAATTTAAATGAACCTCACAAGGATCTTACAGGTGATGCATCTATTTCAATAAATCACATTAATCTCCCAGTGTCGCAGAGTCTCTTCGTTATCTTAATTAAAAGAACTACGTCAGGGGAACATCAGGGGGTGGTGACACAATTTCTCATGCAAAAATAAAACAGGCCTGTCTGGTGCTCTGGTACGTGAAGAGTTCAGTTAGCTCTGAGGTGTCATTGAACAAGGCCTCATTAGAGCGGCTCTGCTGAATACCTCTTCTCTGATACGCCTATATCCCTCTCTCCGACTCTCAACACACACAACTTTTCATTGCTCTGGTGAGAACACATTGATCCAAAACGTGAATAAATCCACTCTGTTTTGTGTTCTTCCTCACACAGAACCAAAAAAAGTCATGGTTGAGAATCCACACGAGTTTGCAGGAAAAATGACACTTTAATAGGTTTGTGGATGTCCATGAATTATTTTCGTTATTTATCACTGCTTCGTTATCGTTAATCATTCATTTTCATCAATGAGGAAAATGCTGTGAAAGTAAGATGCTCCTAGGTTGAACCAATCACAGATCTTCTGTAGATGAGGCTTCCCTACATCCTTCTCTCTCTACATCAGGGGTGTGAAACATCCGGCCAGCGGGATACTTTGGAGAGTTCACTGTGAATAGGATTACAAAGTACCACTTTAATTAATGCTACATTTTTAATAATAACAATTTCGAATTAGTTGCTTTGCTAATAAATCGTTTTAATAATGGCGGATCTATTTTTTCTCGCGGAAGACTAGGCGCAGCGAGCAGCGAGGGCATCTCTCTGACTTCGGTTTCCCCTTTAAATCACGAGGATTAGTTCTGCAGAAGGCAAAACCAGTAACAATATCATCGCTGTTGTGCTGCTAAAAGCTTGCCGTTTTCTAAAGTGACACTTTCTGAGGCTGACATCTCAGTACGAAGCTAAAGCTAACCCTTAAAACAGAGTCCGATTTTGTGTGGAAAACAAAACAGTAAATCCGTAAATTTAATAGAATTGTTTATTTCAAGCTATGCTCATTTGAAACTGCAGTGTAATGTTGCTTAATTCCTTTAAAAAAACATTACAAGAGAGAGAGAGTTATTCCATTAACTCATAGATTAGTTTTGTATTGTATTAATTTAAAGTGAAAGGGTTGTTCCTCACTTCTGAACCACATTATACATTGAGAAAAAAAAGGTAAATTTGACTGTTTTTGGTTTTTCAAAAAAAATTTGTTGAAATATTTCTTCATCAGAATGTTTACTTTGAGAATATGGTTCTACTAAATAAAACTAAATAAACTCTTAATAGGAAAAATAAGATGTATTTAAAGCTAGTTACTTTTTTTTTCTTTTTACAATTCAAGAACAACCCTAACCCAGATCCAGATGTTTTTTTTTTTTTTACGTGTGTTGCTGTTGGTGAGCATTCTCTGTTTATTTGTGCCTCTTCAAAAGAGCTTGAACAAGACATCTTCACACCCCAGTCTGCTTTAAAATCTTTGTCTGGGAGAAACTTTATTGATGCAGCGTAACTACCTTGTGTCTTGTTGCTGTGCCCAATCTTGCCATGACAGGAAACGGTCATTATTAACCTTGATAGCAGAGTTTAGCTGTTCCTCATCCAGATTTATGCCTCTTAAGTAGCAGTTTCTGATCATGACTTGGTTTCAACCAAGCATTCTTTGTTTACAGCACTTTTTCCACACATGCCAATAACTTTTGCACACTTCTATAATATAATAAGAAGATAAAAACTTCAAAAAGTATTGGAAGATTTGCCAAAATAGTTGGAATGTTGCACAGAAAATAAAATAGACAACAAAAATAATTAATATACTGTAATGATTTAGAAGATCTCAAGAAAACCTTTAACTTATTATAACCATATGGAACTACAGACTTGCAAACACGAATAAACAACACTTTGAGACAAACCTCTGGACCTACCTCAACTCCCAGCCTCTCTGCAGCTCCTGCTTCTGAAGTCCACCTCCTGGTACTCCTGTGCTCCACTTCCTATCCCTGGTGTCGCTATCTCCTGGTTCTGCTGCAGCAGTGGTTACTGTCCGAGTTCCTATCCACCTGGGTCTCTGGGAAGGAAGCAGTATTGTTATGAAGAATTGTAGGCAACATTATAATTCTGTCTCAATCTGAAAGCCTTCTGTTAGAAGTCTCTGCCAATCAGAGCGGCTTTACTGAATTAAGTAGGAAAGATGCGACAAATAATAAAAAGTTATTTGTTGTGATATTTTTGTTTTTAAACTTACATTACAATAGTTATTGACACAGAATTTGCAAAAGCTATTCTTATTAATATGTGATAAAATGAACGATAATTTTTTAGTTTCATTTTATAGACTAAACCAGTGTCATCAAGTGATGAAAAGAACCCATTGGAAGTACAAGATTTGTGATATGGCTTGTGTTTTTCAGAGTTTTGGTGCTAAAAAGCACAATGGCACAAAAAAAGCTTTGAACAGTTCAGGGGAGGTTTGCCTGGGTTTTTGATACAATCTCCACATTGTTTTGACCTTGATTTATTTGTGATATTTTATTTTGTCTGAACACATTTGATTTCTGTTATAAAACATAAAAACTCCGCTGTCAACTTGTGAGATTTCTGAAGAATTGTGTTTGTTGTGGAATTATTGTGTGATGTGAAAAGTCTTTGTAAAAAAAACAAACAAAAAAAACTATTGTTGTACTAAAACAACCCAAACATCAAGCATTGCCACACTAAGAGAATTTATTACAACAAATTGTATAGATGCTAAAAAAAAAGTCAAAGGAATGGAGTTTTCAGCTTTCCTGAAGCTAATGGGTGGAACCCTAAGGAAAAAAACTGACCCAATGTGTGCATTCCTTGATATGTTTTACTCTGAGCATTTTCCTGTATGGTGGTGTCACATGACATTACATGACATTAGCACAGACTTTGAGCTGCTTACTTATTTTGAAGAGTTATTCCCCCATGTCATAAATGTGGTTTTCCAAGGGTTGATCTGTTGGCAGAGAGAGGCTGGTACACAAGGTTTCTTCCAAAAACCAGGTCTTTATTGCGCCACCAGAATAAAACAGACATAAAACAGCAAATAAACAAAAAAGGTCTACAAACAAAACACTTGAGCTCAAAACACAAAAAAAAAACTAACGCTAAACAGCAAAACCTACTTAACTTAAATTTTGAGGGATTCAAAAATAAACTTAACACAGAAGGGTGAACTTCTCTCTCAAAAGAGTAGGTCCAGGAATACATCCATCCATCCATCCATCCATCCATCCTTCCATCCATACATCCATCCATCCATCCTTCCATCCATGCATCCATCCATCCATCCATCCATCCATCCATCCATCCATCCATCCATCCATCCTTCCATCCATCCATACATCCATACATCCATCCATACATACGTACGTACATACATTATTATATTATATGCATATTGTCACACCCCACAATATAATTTTTCCCACAATATCACACACTATAAGTTTTTATACTCTCAAGGTTCATTTTAGTTGATAAAACTGTGTAGATAAAAGACTAAGATTAAGTGCGTAGTTCTTCCGATTATAATTGAGAAAGGCAGCAGTAGACAACGTTCGAGAACAAAATGAGGTGCTGTTCCTCCCAGAGGGGCAGAAGAAGTAAAGTCAATGACTGTCTTTTGTTAGCCACATCTCGAGACCAGTTGATTGAACACCTGGGTGTTCCCTATCTCTTTTCTCAGAATGGAGCTGAACTCAGAGAGCACGCATGAGTGCGTGTCTATGGATAGAACGCACCGGAGCCTTGCTGACCACTCTCGCAGTGGTGTCGTCTCGACAGGTGGTCAAACTAAACTTTTTCAGAGGCTCCTGTGGCACATGGCAGATGCAGCCTTAGTGATACCACTCAGGCTGCTGCATATGCGACCACAGATATGGCTTCTCTCATGAGTTTTGAGTTGGGCATGGGGTTGGGGAGAGGTTTGTCTGTTTCTGACAACTAGTTGTCTCCCTCACCCGAAGGTTTAGATGCCTCTGAGTGGTTGGTGTGGGCTTCCCATGAAGAGTCTGGGTCCTGGACCCGATGCCTGTCTCGATGGCACATCAACCGTCTAGATTCTACCCATTTCACAAAGTTCATCATGTGCTTGTCAGAATGGACCAAACGTCAGTTGTAGGGTGTTGTGTACTCCCACCCTTTGCACTTCCTCACCCAACAGCTGCTCCTCTGGAGTCAGAGCAGGTTACTGTCTCTCAAGGCCATTCATATTCCCAGTGTGTCCAACCGGATTACAGATGTGCTGTCCTGGTTCAACCCCAGAACAGGAGAATGTCCCCTGGCATCATATCTAGGACACCCTTGGGGAGGCCCAGGTAGACTTGTTTTCCTCCCAGGAAAACTCCTCTCAGGACAGACACGCTGGCCCAGGAAGAAACACCTATATGCGTTTCCCCCAGTGAGCCTCGGAGAACAGATCCTATAAAGGTCAAGGGGGATATTGCAACAAAGCTTGGTTGAACCAAGACCAGATCTTCTCACTCAGGGGTTGGGGGGATTTATGCACTTACTGCCAGGCCTCTGGGCATATCCATCCCTGGTGGACCCCAAGTCTCTACCACCCTCTGTGGTTAGGACTGGAGACTACGGGCTTGCAACCTCTAATCGAGGAAACATTATACAATACAATGTTTTCACTGTGCTGTGAGAGACGCTTCTAGAGAGTGAAGCAGAACAGTTCGGGACGGTAAGCAGAAACAAGTAAATGAATAATTGACATGAATTTTTTGTTAAACGAGTTGTGACTGTGTTCAGTGGTGACCCAGATGTAAACGTAGATAATACCCTCCTGCCTGGAGGGAGGAGTTCAAAGATTCCATGTCCAGGGTGAGAAGGGCTGGCTGAGATTTGACTTGCACGCCTCCGACTCCTGGAGATGTACTTGGAGAGACCGGAGGCTGCGGGGGATCGGCTTCTCAGTAGAACGCTCAACATACTGCATGCTTGTCCCAGCATACCACACTGTGATGGAGGAGGTGAGGATGGACTCTGATGGATGTATAGGACCATCATCCTGGTTAGCATCTTGAGTTTCTTCAGTTGCCATAAAAAGAACATCCCATGCGGAGACTTGTTGATTGAGGAGGCTGATGGTCTGCTCACACTTGTGGTCTGAGGGGCACCCAGGAACTGCAAGGATTCCACTGCGGAGATGGGGGCTTCTGTCAGGGTGAGGGGGAGTGATCGACTCAAAAGTCCAATATTACTTTAATTTCTTAATCCTTTATTAGCACTCCAAAGATAGAAAGCTCAACAAGAAGAGAGAAAACAAGAGAGAGAAATAGAGAGAATAATTGATAAATATAACTGAAAACAAGGTGAGGGACTACTTGATTAAATAACAGAATAAAGTGACGTTGGTACTGGATTATATAGATATAGTTGGTATAGTAAAAGTGACAATTTACACCATAAAAAAATACTGCATTGTATTCCAAGATTCAAGTGATTAAACACGAGGTAGTATTTGTTGAGTTGAGAGTGATTATATATCAGCCTTTTTCTGTTTAAAGTCAGAATTCTGACTTTATTTCTGAGAAATGTGAATTTGTAATTTAGAATTCAGATTTTTCATCTCCGCATTTTTAGTATTTTTTCAGAATTGTGACTTTATGTCTTAGAATTCTGACTTTTAACTCAGAGCTGTGACTATTTCTCACAATTGCAAATTTAGAATTCTGACTTTTAACCTCAGAATCCTGACTTAATTTCTCAGAATAGCGACTTAATATTCTAACAAAATTTTTAGATATAAAGTCACAATTCTGAGAAATAAAGTATATAAAAGAAATAAAGAAACATCTCAGAATTCTGAAGTTTCAAAATTCTGACTTTTTCCCCTAAATTGCAAACTTATATTGTGACGAGAGTCAGTTCGCGACTAAGCAGCTAAATCTATGCTGGTCTAAAGATCGGTGGAGATCCCTAGCTGTGCCCCATACACCGCACGACCCCAGAGCTCTTTAAAGAACAATAGGAAGCTCTTAACTGAGCTATTGAAGGATCACTCTGACGCAGGATTCTGTAGCACTCTTTATTCACCAAAACACTCTTTTTAACGAGCATTATACATACACAGCGGCCACCTGTGAATTTATCGGAATTGCAACCTCTCTCTCTCTCTCTCTCTCTCTCTCTCTCTCTCTCTCTCTCTCTCTCTCTCTCTCTCTGTCTGGGATTAGTTGATGTCAGAGAGCGCAGGCAGGGCTACCTTCAGGAGCTGCTTGCTGACAGATAACGCTAGAGGATTACTCCGCGCCTTCTTTCGGTCTTTACAAGTAGTCGTTCATCGATTCCTGCTTGTCGTATTTGCAGCAGAAGAACTAGAAGGTAAAGGAATATCAGCACACACCAGGCGTCAGATATTGTGTAATGGCTCGCAGAATAACACCAGGCATTGAAAACACGTGGCTTCTTAAGGCAGGGATAATCCCCCAGTAATTAAATAACAAAGCCCTTAAGGTAACGAGGAGGAGTGGGTCCTAAATAACGTGTTTTACATGTAGTAGACATTAAGATGTTAATTGTACTGAAGCGAATGTTTCTGAGTGATGGAAACACGCCACAGCTGATTATCTCTTGGCTTATCATCAGAAGAGAGGAACGCACACCCAAATGCGTCTATAAAAATCTATTTTTTATATTTATCACGAGCCAAAAATATATCGAGCCCCAGTTATTTTAAAACAAAGAGCACTCCTGCAAACGATGTGATTTTGGAAGTTCGGACTATCCCGGTGTTCAACAGGGGTTTTGCGCATGTGCAAACAAAAAAGTCGATTTAATGAAGTCTAGTTTGGGGTTTTTTGAGCGTTAACTTTGCAAGTTGCTCTAAATTTTTGACATTAAAAAAACTTTTTTGTAGTAATGTTGTGGTTATTGTTTTTCATTATAGCATAATTCTACAATAAACCTGGCTGAAACTTAAAAAAGTAGAATTCCAAGGAAAGGTGTGTGCAAAAATAACACAAATTGAGATTCACACAGGTTTTTATGTTTTATAATTAAGATCAATAGTATTGAGACAAATTAAAATGTGTAAATAATAATGAAGCAAAAGACAATGGGATCATTTTATAAAATAAAACAGGCAAATGTCCCCTAGTTGAAGGTAAAGTACATAAAAAAAATAAAATAAAAATAAGACCAGGGGTGTCAAGCTCAGTTCTTGGAAGCTGGAGCCCTGGACAGTTTACTTCCAACCCTGCTCAGAGAGAGCCAGACCTGAAGCTTACAAACAGCCTGGCGAGGGACCTGATGAGCCGCATCAGTTGAGGTTGGAGCTAAACTGTGCAGGGCTGTGGCCCTCCAGGAATTGAGTTTGACACTCTTGAGTTAGATAGTAAAATATTTGCACATTCAATGCAAGACTCGCACTTATTGTTCTATCATGTTATCATCAGGCCCACCCGGAAAACTTGAAAAGAATAAATTTAACTGTTAAGAGTACTGAAACGGCAACAGCATCACAACTACAGATCGACCGTTATTGGGTCTTAGATCCTTAGATTGGGATATTGGATATTAGATCTTTAGCTGATGCAGATGTTTAGAGGTCAGGGTAAACAGTGGTCGTTGCTATAGAGCAGCTTTATACCTTGCTCTTAAACAATCTAAATTATAATAATTCACCGCTGCTGTCTGGATATTGGCCGATATGTAAAAAAAAGGAATAGCCGATGAATCGGTCGACCTCTATTATCTGTCGTTACTATGTATACCACTTGCTGTGTACAATGATCATTTGTCAAGACATACAAAAAACAACCAATTGTTTTCTCAAATACATGAATATTAACCAAACACATTTTAAAAGCCTTTATTGCTGTAAATTCCCTTCGTCATCAATGTTACGTGTGTTTTATCTTTCACTATGACTATTGTGATCTTGATGATTTTATTTTAGATTTGGGTTTATTCCTATTTTACCTTTTTAATCCCACTCTAGCTGTCTTTGCAGATGGTTTGTAGATCAGACTGTCAATTGCTAAATTGAAAATTAAACAGAACAGAAGTGATTACCCTTTGTAATAAAACACATGATTATTGAAACTCTTCACCTAGATTCGAGAGTCATTCGTTTTTAACACTGGGGAAGGAAAAATCACCTGCCATCTCGTCTGAAATCTCATGTGATTTTGCTCCGTCACACATCAGAAACTCCTCGTATCATCCAGAATCAATATAATCACTATTTGCATTTTGCTTCATGAGCATCCACCTTCCCAAAACCCAGGCCTTGTGGGAAATGGACTGACCAAACAGAGCTCCTTTAAATCCTTTAGATCACAAGGATATTTATAGAAAGAACGAACCAAAGGCCAGATGTTACATTTGTCGGACTTAGAAAACACATTAGCCCTCCTGGAGGAGGTAGTGTTGACATGGTTCAAAACCGTACAAAATACAACCATTTTCCCTCTTTTTCCTAAATTTTTTCCGTGGGCCAACTTATGTCTCAATCAGCTGATTTCATTTATTCCTCACACGCTTACATACCTCACACACATTCCTCAGATACACACCACACACACAGGACAAACAAACAAACAAGGGAATCACATCACATCACATCGAAAATGAGAAGAAAAAAAATCTCAATGTCGCAACTATTCACATTTAAATTTGTTTTCTTTTTCAAAAAATTGTGTCCAATTTAAATTGGTCTAAATATTTTCTTAAAAAAAAGAAAAAACATAGCGGACGTTCCCGTTCCCCGTGCTCAATATCATTTACCAAAAACTCATTCGCCATGATCACATTCAAAAGGAAATATAAAAATATTATTCATGAGCTCTCAGAATAAAACATAAATAAAATAAATGGATCCAAAAATAAAAATGAAGACTAAAGGTCAAGTCCGAGTAGTTCCTAAAATCTAAGAAGAATAGATTCTTAAGCAAATAATCTTCTGCACTAAAACTTCTGTTCCATTTTTTCACCTGAATTCCTAAAGATATTCCCTTAGCTCCATAAACAAATATTTGTCGAATCGGATGTACACAGTAGTACATTTTGTTGAAGAGCTAAATAAAGGCTTTAACTTTATTATAAGATTTATTTTCTTTCAGTAGCCTCATTGTGGAACATTGTTCTAACTAGGGCTGAACGATATTCTGTTTTGACTTCGACATCGTGATGTGCGCATGCGCGATAGTCACATCGCCGAAACTACGATGTGAGGGTAGTAGTGATGGGAAGTTCGGATCATTTTACGGATTCGGTTCTTTGAGTCTCGTTCAGTAAAATGAACGGATCTTTTTTCGAGTCATTTCGTTCATTTTACTAAAATATCAATAAATGTTGAGTGTACTTCCACATCTACTAGCGTTTTATACACAAACGCGAATCACACTACAAATAAGACAAAACTATAATGCAAAATTTAAAATGAATATAAATATATTACTAAAGCCTACCAGGGTCTTTTAGTCTGGTTTACCCAAACTCTGATCTGTCTTCTTTAGATTTAAATCTCTTTTGTTCGACACAAAATTACTTCACTCTGATGTTAACGTGTGCAGTCCGTGCACTCAGTCCGGACTGGCTTCTTTAGAACTTTTGTCACGTGACCGCTATAGTGCCGGGATCCGAAAAGATTCGTTCTTTTAGCGAGTCCTCCGGGTCCTTTCGGTCTTTTCTCTTTCCGGCTCATGCTGCATTGGTTAACATTACGGAGTGGCCATGAGCCGGAACCCGAAAAGATTCGTTCTTTTTGCGAGTCCTCCGGGTCCTTTCGGTCTTTTCTCTTTCCGGCTCATGCTGCATTGGTTAACATTACGGAGTGGCCATGAGCCGGAAACAGAAAAGATTAGTTCATCTTTCGAGTCATTCGGGTCTTTTCGGTCTTCTGTCATTGATGATGAACGGGTTACGCTCGGAAAACCACAAGAATGATGCGCATGCGCCAAATGAACGAATCCCTCTCCAACACGACTCGTTCATACGGAGTCACATTAAAGATTCGTTCAAAAAGAACGAATCGTTCTTGAACGACACATCACTAGAGGGTAGAAGCCTATGGTGTTTAACAGAACGGTAGCATCATGTAGCAAAACACGAGTTTGTTGTATGGCTTGTTGCTGGGGTGACATGTACGTTCCGCGTGCCTCCACAGTGATTGTGAGCGGTGAGTAGCGGCACAGGAACCATTCACTACTAAAATTGCGCGATGAAGAGGTGTGTGACTTTGCCAGTGTGACAGCTCATAGAGGATGACATTTGTCGGGATTTCCCACGGGACTCGTGATTCCGGTGGGATGGGATAAACTTTTGTTGTTAATCTCGTGATGGGACGGGAATAAAAATCAACGGGAGCAGGAACCCCATTAATAAATTATAATTTTCTGTGTTAAGCAATCCAATTTTTTGTAAATCTTTAAGTGCGTCAAAACACGGAAGCCCAAAGAGCACGTTTTTTTCCGGGTCGGCAGCTGAAGTCAACCCTTTAAAACTGAAGCTGTTACCGGCAACAAACAAAGAGAAGCAGACTTTCACCAGGAGCTCAGGAGATCAGTGACAGATGATTGATTGAGTTCAAGTAAATATAATACTTATACTGTATATAATAATAAAACCATTGTCTTAGTAGCAGTAATTGATTTATTAGTGTTAAATAAAAAAAAATTAAAAACCGTATTCTGTCCGTGATTATTATTCCGCATCCGCGCACATATGTCTTTTTTTCCTTATTTCCTCTCAATTCTTCCGCCGTTTTTGCCACATTAAACTGTTAGATTTCAGTGCCAAAACACTTGTAAATAGTGAAATAGTGAATAGTGTTTATACCATCGTCGAGAGCCCTGTGAGTTTTGTGAATTTTTCAATCCCAGTCATATGTAATAAAAGTTTTTATACACAGGGTTTATTCCAAACAATAATGGTTTTTTAATATATAGTGTCATTTTTGATATTATATAAATTGAATTTTTATAATATTGTTTTTAAAACTGCTCATGCTCCTGATTCCAACAACATATTGCTTCATTAATTTATGTTTATCTTTTGCAAATTTTTTATAGAAACACAAGGGTTTCTTTTGGATAAATCTAATCTGATGAAACCTCCTGTGTCAAGGTTGGGTTCTGTCTTCAGCTGGACAGGAACTACTCTACTATATTCCACAGCTGAGAACACATACCAGGAGCTTTGTAAATAAAATAATTTTTTTTTGCAATAACATAATAAGTGACCTTTTTGCCACTTGTAATGAAGCTTGCTTATTAGTGAAAATATTTATAAGTAATTATTGATGTTAGCCTGGATTGATGGCTCTCAATATCGCAATATATATCGTCTGGAAAAAAATATGTGATTTATCGTTTAGCCTTAGTTCTAACCCAAATTATTTTGTCAAATTCATTTGAATAATTCACCTATTTTCAATTTTTCTTTTCCATCCATTCATCCAATTGATTATTTTTGTTTTCAGGAAGATATTTTTTTTCTTTATCAATTTGTTTTTGTTTGTTTCAGCTGCATTTGTGTTTGTTTTATTGCACAAAGCCTTGAACCATTCTCAAACAGAAGAAGGTATCTAGACGTTCACGGAGGATTTTCACGCAGGTCTGAGATGTGGCTTCTGTTATGAGGGTGTGACGGTCAATGCCATAGATGCCTCTGCTTCTGAAATGCGTTCCCTTCAGCACTTCTATTCAACGGGGCGTTTAAAATGAAATCAAGTCTTCCGCTGCTCTGCATCACCGACTGCCCTCTTTTATTGTGGTTTTAGAATTATTTTGCTGAAATACAAAGCCTGGGTCTTAGATGTAAAATCTCCGCTCTCCTTCAAAGGTTCATGATAAAAACATCGCTCAGCCATGGATCTTCAGGAAGATCTGCTCTCGCGGGACATCACTCTAAGTGTTCTGATTCCTGGAGGACAGGAGACCATGATGACTGTGCATGGGAGGTGAGCAGGCTCTCTGGTTTCTCTCTTTTTATGTACATCTTTAGGTTTTGGTCATTCTCTCTGAGGGCCTCTGCTTTTCTGCATGGTGTCTCTTGCAAATGTTTGTGTCCCGGGATGTGCTTGCAGTAAACCGGTCATGGATGTTCTGGTGACGTTGTGTGCTCAGCATCATCTGGCACCATCGGATCATGTCATTAAGCTCGTGTCCACCAATCAAAACTACATCGACTTTAAACCCAACTCTTTGATTGGCTCTCTGGAGTTTGAAAAAGTGTTCCTGCAAGCTAAAGCAAGTGACGCCAACAAGAGGAAACCCCACGTTCCTGTGGTGAGTTTGGGCAAAGGCCTGGCTACATCCCATGGTTAATTGAAGTCAGCTTTAATCTTGTAGTTATTTGTTTAGAAATGCAAGTGCTATAAATATTGTCTCTGCGCTCGTTTTTCATTCTTCATATCAGCTGGTCTTGCTTCTTTTGATACATATTTATATAAAAAGCATTAGATCAAAGATTAAATTCTAAATCTCATTGTTTTCTCAGCTTTAATAGCAGCTCTGTTCGTTTTCTGTTCAGTGTTTCCCCTAGGTTCAGGGGTTCGGGAGTGGTTTGGAAAAAATCAGAACTCGCACAAACAGGAGTCTGTTCTTGTGAAAACATTTAGTATTCTTAGTTTTTATCAGCTTTAATCAGCTTTAAAGTCCTGTTCTCCACCTCCTGAGAAACGAAAGAAAGAAAGAGAGAGAGAGAAGAGCGTCTAAAATGTGAAAACCCAAATTCTAGGCTTTAATTTAATTTTGATTCTTTTTCACAGATCTTTATTTTCCAACACACTTTCCCAGCATGCACCTCTCGCAAGCTGGCACATTTTGCTGTTTAACAAAGATGGCTGCCATAGTAACCACAAATAGTCATTATTGTAATTTACAAGCATTTAAAGATGATGAAAACAATTGTTTTGTGTTAGTTTTCATGTAACAAATAAAATTTGTCAGAAAATGTAATTGAAACAATTATACAAGGCACAGCATTTTTTAAAAGTTTCATGTTCGATTTCACGTCATAAGGGCATATATTTATATATAGATAAGTTATGGTAAGTCACAAAAAATGCTGGTTTCAGAGGAACATTTTTGGACTAATAACATTAACGATTCACAACATAGCCTCGTGTATGACCCATGGTTTTATGTTTAAAATGTCAAATCTGCCAGAAGTTATGAATTTGCTGATCCTTCAGAAGTGTTTGGCTGCTAATCTGAAATGTATTCTGTTCCTCACACTTTTTTCAAATCTTTATTAGTTGTTGGTGGAGAAAATTGTCATTTTTTCACAAATTTTCAAGCTGCAGCTATGGTTAACATTTTTATATTTACAGTAATTTAATTTTATAGTAAGTATATGGCAGTGTACTAGATTGTATAGTATGATATAGGTCTTTAATTTAATTCTTAATGGCCTTGAAAAGTCTTGAAATTGGATGTAAAACCTACAGAAACCCAGAGAAAGAGGGACAGGGAGGAGAAAGAGAGCGAGTTCTGCCTCTGGGTTCTTTGTTGCTTTTATAGTATTGCATTAAATTATAAACGCAGACTTCTTTATACATGAAAAAAATATAAGCAGAAATATTTTATTGGTGCTAGTCTTAGAGGATGGGCGCCCTTCCTGTTGAGTGTTAGGAGAAACACTGATGTAAGAGCGGAGCTTGTTTATTGATTATTATTGTTATTTTCCAGGCCACAGTTCGTCTTCTGGTGAACTACAAGACGTCCCATAGGACCGTGGTGCGGGTGGACCCGACTGTGCCGCTGTCAGAGCTCATGCCTTTAGTTTGTGAGAAGTGCGAGTTTGACCCGGATACCACTGTGCTCTTGAGAACTGCCCCGTCACCGGAAACCTTAGATCTCAGCAAGTCGCTGAATGAGCACGGAATCAGAGAGCTCTACGCCAAAGACACGAGAGGTCAGTAAATGAACCACTACAAAATAAAATGAATTCTAAATAAAAGACAAAACATCAACTCAACCCCTTAAAAAGTGCTCTAGCCAAGCGCAGTGAAACAGATTTACGAGAGAGAAAGAGAGAATTACTCGCAGCTGGAGAAAGAGAGAGGAAGACCAATCACAGACTGTGACCATTATTTTGTTAAGGTTAAATTTATTAGCCTGTTTTTACGATATTGCTATGCTGTGGAAAAGCTCCTCATATTCATTCTCCTTCTTACTTGTGAAACAAATAAAAGCGCAGGTCTCTGTGTTCCGGAAGAACACATATACAGAAATCTGGAATTGATAACTGACCCGTTTCACGAATCAACACGCCTCGATCATAAACACATCTGACCGAATGATGTGTATCGCCATTTTAGATTCCTTTTTCATTAGGAGAACGAACAATCAAAGCTGGCTCTGTTGATGATGTGAGTAGGACATAAAAGAGTCGTTGGGTGGCGTTCCTCCCACATTTCATATTAATCGTACGGGAAAGAAATTCTCTCTTTTCTTCACTTTTTTGTCAAACAGTTCCCTGTGATTATCCCCCAACAGATTAAACGGCTCGGCATCTCGGATTTCTTTTATGTGTTCTTTGATTTCTCCCCGTGTACCTCGGAGTACATCTGTTGTACTGCAAGCGCCATCTTCAGGCAGGGAGCGTCATTGCATCAATATTTCTTCGACCCCACTGAGATCTGTAGACTCATGAGAATCTCAATTCGGACCGGTGTGTAGAGGCATTTATTCTAGCGAATTAGCAATGGAAACAACTTCCTGGTGGCCTGGTCACATTCTTTTGGGAGGGCCGCAGGCATCCGACCAAACCGTGCGTAGGACCTGCATTTTTCACCTGATGAAACGGAGGGTAATGGAAGGCACTGGGACCCCTATGGCATTTCTTTGAAAGCATCCTGTTGATTTATTTAAAGTAACAAAAATACACATTAGTTCAGGGGTCTCCAAATGAGACGACTGAATCATAGAAAGATCATTTAATATTCGCGACGAATGTGAGGTAAAGGGTTTTTTTTTTCCTCTGTGGAAGGAGCATATGTTTGTCTCATTTGCACGACGACTGTGGCGGTGGTGCCCAAGCGGCACAACGTGGAGAGACATTTCACGACACCATCTCAAAACTCACTCAGAGTACAACATACTGGTAAACCGCACGCAATGCCAGGCTTCCCAGTAACTGAAAGAAACCGATACCAGATTTACAGTTCATGTTTAGTTCAATGCGTTTGTTAAAACTGTGTATGTTACAATGTTAACAATGGAAAGAATGATCTTAGCTCACTTTTTGTTTTTATATGATTTATTATTTGTACATTGGACATTGTGATTTCCTTGGACTCTTGTAGAAGTGATCATTTTGAAGAGTTTTGAACTTGTATATATTTTTTTCAATTTAAATGACACTTGCACTAAGACAAATCATAAATATAAAGTGTGGCATATAAATATTTATTTGTTTACTACCTTGTTAATTAATTTAATTCATATTCAGTGTGAGAAATAATTCACATGATCAGTGTCTTTGCAGAGATGAATATCTTTAGTTATTAATAAATTCAGAAGAGGGTATCAAAGTGGTAGCCCTTTGCATTAATCAGAACCCAGGAAGTAGCTTGGTGACCCCTGCATTAGTTACTGCGTTTAATAAGAAAGAAAGAACACTCAATTGATTTATGAAAAAATACTCTAAAAAATTAAATTGTTATGACGTAACTGAACAAATCCTTCACATTAACAAGTGCTTCCCAGTCTTTGCTTTGCTTGAGTTTATTGAGCATAATGACAATTCAATTCAGCCTGAAAAACATGCACTTTCAGTTTGCTCTTTTAAACCTGCTGAGCATTTGCTGTATTCTGTGAGTCAGGAGCAGATGAAGAAAAGCAAGCAGCAATAAAGGAACGGAACCACAGCGAGAAGGGAAACAAAGGCTTCTTTTGGTTATTCAAGAAGAACAAGAAGATATCGCAGCAGGTTTGTGAGTGATGCTGATAATGGAAACCTCTGTCTGCGTCTGCATTGGTTCATAGATGTTTATTCAGTTGCTGAAAAATTCTAGAAAGGGTCATCGTCCCCGTTGCTTTTGCCCTGTCAGGGTACGAATGACGGCACTACGCTGACTGGCCAAAGCTCATCCAGAGAGAATGTTATGAATGGCCATTCTTCCGCCTCGATCCCTGGTGACCAGCCGAAGAAGAGACGTGCTCCCCGACCCCCTGCAGGAGTGGTGTTTCAGAGTGTTTCTGCTGGTGAACTTCAGAGCAAAGACTTCTCTGAGAGTTCAGACTCTGACCCTGCTGGAAACCAGGTGAGGTTACATCGCTATTTCCCATTATCTGCCAAACCCAGGAAAATTAACATTTAAATGTATTGTAGAGCTGGTAGTTGATAGTGCCCAATCATGTGATTAGAAACCGTGCACGCTTGCGTGATTGGAGCTAGCGGACGCTCGCGTGATTAGAGCTAGCGCACTACGCTCACATGATTGGAGCTAGCGCACGCTCGCGTGATTGGAGCTAGCGCATGACACTCGTGTGATTGGAGCTAGCGCATGACGCTCACGTGATTGGAGCTAGCACACGCTCGCGTGATTGGAGCTAGCACATGACACTCGTGTGATTGGAGCTAGCGCATGACGCTCACGTGATTGGAGCTAGCGCACGCTCGCGTGATTGAAACTATGAATTAATGATTAATGATTGATGAACAAATGGTTATATTAATTTTTGTAAATACAGTAATAAATTGATTAATATGCATAAATGAATGACCAAAGAAATAGAGAAATTAAACGAACAAATGAATGTATGAGTCTAAATAAAATAAGTTTGCATTTGTTTAATGAAAGAATGATTTGACCTAAATAAAGGAATATGTTTATGTTCCAAAAAGAACTTGCGATGAGTGAAAACTGTGAAGTAGACTGTTGTATTCTACAGAATGAAACCAAGGATCAGAATCTGTTTTCAGGTGCAGGCATTTGTTTGACATGGATTATTATGAAGCTCTTTTTAAATACTCATTTTAATAATGAATACGAGGTTGGTCGCGTTGTGATGTTAATCTCATACTTTTATTGTCCACAAGCAGACGATGAATTCACTTTCATTGAAAGTAGTTAAAGACAGATTCGTCCTTCTTTCACACAAGAGATTTTAAATAACGTGCTCCAGTGACGTAAAGCCAGAACTTCCTGAAATGAACATTTTTCCAAGTTGAAATGTTTAAGTTGTTTCTTGCTTTCTTGCTTAGGGTCCACTTAGCCGCATCTCTTCTGCTGAATCCTCCCTCAAAAGAACCAAACGACGAGCTCCGCCTCCACCGTGTGAAGACCCCACCCCGTCTCCTGTAGAAAACAGAGGTAAATGTTTGTTTCTGGTGGTTTCTCCGTATAAGCTACACCCATCTTTCTCCTTTAATCTTGGCTCTTGTTTTACACTGTTCTACCAGGAGGAGGCGCCTAGCTGCTGCACACTCTCCTCCCCTTCTTTTCCATGTTTACTTCTCTGCTCCTGCTCTCACCGGTGATGGACTCCTTTCCTCTGTGTTTGTAAAGAGCCTCCGTGTCTGATTCGCGTCATATTCCACTGTGTTGGGTCTATGTTTCACCAAGGATGGAAATGTCCTGCATGGGGATGTCGTTTCAGTGTATGGGTTTTATTTTTGCAGTTTGTTTCCATATTTTTAAAAGAGACTGTTCTGCTCAAAGGAAACCTCCCTGGACGGTATTACGTTCTCATTTTTTTCAGTTGCACATTAAAACTGTGTCGAGCTGAGCTTTTTAAATTGAGTGAATGGTTGATGGAGAGTCTAAACGTAGAAGAACAAGAGAAATGATATCAGTGAAGGAAGAAACACTGTAGTATCGTATCTTTAATCCATCAAGATTTCTGGAGCCAATGTTTCTTCGCCTAATTTAAATGTGTGAAAGCTCCGAATGTAATGCCAAGTTCAGATGCATGATTGCTGAAAACTGACAGAATCACGGGCAAATTGTGCTTGTGCAGAAGAGTGAACTACCGAAGACGCAGTTGTTGCAGACGAGTTGCTCGTGAGAATGTTGGCTTGATGAAGTATTGGAACTGTCTGCCATTTTTGCATGTGAAAGGTGTTCTGATGCGGCGTTCAGTACAAAAACGACAAAGTGCAGGTCACACTGGAGGATCTCACGCTCAATTCTGATTTAATCAATTTGTTGTTTTTTTTGCTGTGCTCATGCCATGAAAATCTGCAGAAGCGACGCCATGACGCAATGCTCTGTTTATGGCGCTCTGGTAGTGGATTTGTTGAAGATGTTGTGTGATGCGAGACAACTTTATAATGATCAAAGAATACTAAGGAAGAAGACTGTGATGAAAGACAAATTGAATAATTTCAGAATATTAACATAATCTTCACTTTAAATGCACCTTATTACATAAATAAAAAATCCTCTCCAGCAACTTTGAATGTCCAAGTCGCTAATCCCGCCCCTTCACAGCTAAGACACGAGTCGTTTTAAAAAAAACAAAAAACAGATACGTATCCAATCTAGAACCACATATGAACGCGACTGTCCTGAACAAATCAGATACAGGTCACATGTGGGCAATAAAATGGAATTTGGGTCACATTGGGCTGCAATCTGTACATGGCAAACATCGCTTCTCGTCGCTAGTGGGCAGACCCCTGGCGGGTCGGTTAGCAAAGACTGGTTGATGAGCAATAAATCCAGCCAGTAAATCCGTGGTCTTGCCCCTGAAAAATCAGTAAAAACGGGCACGAGAATGGACACAGAGGCTCGTCTCTGGACATTACCTTTAGTAGAAATGTTTATGCCACGTTCTGTCTGAATACTGGATTCTGATTGGCTGGCATGTGTTTTTGTATAACCGCACAGATTCCTCCGGTTCGGTTTGTTCACGTAATACATCCATCTGCCGGGATCCATACCGTAGTAACTTATAGCTTTGGTTGAGCACGAAAGCTTTCCAGACTCTCTGAACTAGGATTAGTGGATCGTTTTCATACAAAGCCTGATTTGTGGAGCACAGCTGGTGGTCTCTCTCTCTCTCTCTCTCTAGAGACTCTCTTCCAGACATTGGTGCGATTCTTATTTAAATGAACTCCGTTTGCCTTTCACTGCTTCAGGAATGTATTCAGCCCAGATATTATGTTAATTTTGGCAGGTGACCTGAGCATAAATGGGAAAACCAACTTTCAGCCATAGTTTCCTGGCGGAGTGGTTCTTTGCCCTCATCGTCTACGAATGCTTTTTACTGACCGTTTCACTTTAGTGACCTCAGTGGATCTTTGGGATTAATCTGCTTGTCCTTGTTTGGTTTAGGAGTCATGTTTCTTCATTTTTTATTATTTAATACAGAATGTTTTTAAAAAAAATTGTGAAGGCTTCCTGAACATTGGGTTGTTTTTAACATTGGCTCGTGAACTAAACCTTTAGTAATTCTATTTATCCTAATCCTTGATCTACATTTAACTGTGCCTTAAATCAAGTTCACACACCTAGCTTTTTTTAAGTTAACGCTAATGTGTTTGTGTATGTTTTTAATGTACATTTCATGCAACATTTGTCATTACCATTGTGTGTGTGTATTTTACCACCATGTTATATTTTGCCAAATTCACTTTTGAAATGTAATATATTAACAATGTTTCAGATGCTGAAATAAAAGCATGGACTGTGCGCTCTGCTGTTGTGTTATGTTAAACACCTGGCAGATGAGAAACCATTGTGTCCATCATAACCATTTGTTTTTCTTCTGAAGAGGAAACCAAAAGGGGCAGCCAGAGGGCAGACAAACTCCAGGCAAACATCCCCGAGCGCTGCCCAGCCATCGCTAAAGTTCTGAGTGAACTCGCTGAATCTCTCCAGGCTCAGAAACACAGAGCACTCTCTTCCTCTTCAAAGTATGTTCTCTTTTGCCTGATTCAGTCAGTCCTGTGCAGCATGGTGTTTTTTTTTTTTTGGAGCAGCTTGAGAACTGTGTGGTGGTGGTGGTGGTGGTGGTGGTGTAACTATGCACTCTGCTCACAATAGGAGGCTGAAATTTAAAAATAAGCTTCACTGCATGATTAACCAACCAAATGTTAACACCACATTTAGAAAGTGTTAAGATTACAAAGTAAAGGAGGCTAGAGTCGAGTTTTGTATTAGAGCTTGTAATGTCATCTGTTCACTAAGGGGCATGCCACACAAACACGGGTTTTCTTTTTCCAATAAAGGTTTTTTCTCACACAATGTATAGAAAAAAAAATCCACATGCACAAAAACGCTGGATCCACACCAATACAAAACAGAAACACTACCACACCAGCAAGTTGCAGTCAATTCATGCATTTAAAAATAGTGCCCTAAAATAAGTATTTGCCATTGAGTTTGCTAAAACATGTACGGCTCTGGTCAGTGATCAAACATCTGCTTGTAACCCTGTACATGCTGTAAGCCGTGATGGCAGACAGCAGCACAGTCCTCGCTCCGGAGGCCTTTACATTTGGTCTTTGTAAACAAGCACAGAGCATGACGACAAGGTCAAACCCCACCTCCAATACTCAAGAAAACCAGTTGTTACTGGTATATAATATAGATATATGTGTATATATACAGGTCCTTTTGAAAACAATTAGCATATTGTGATAAGTCTTTATTATGTCTAAATTGTTTTCTATAATGTACTGATAAACATTAGACTTTCATATATTTTAGATTCATTTACACACAACTGAAGTTAAATAACTCTAAACACCTGCTTTTAAAAACTCCCAGCCTGGTTCATTACTCAAAACTGCCGCCTGACTTCCGTCCAGAAGAACATCACTGACACCCTCAAGCAGGAGGGTGTGACACAGAAAGAAATTTCTGAATGAATCGGCTGTTCCCAGAGTGCTGTATCAAGGCGCCTCAGTGGGAAGGAAAAAGTGTGACAGAAAACGCTGCACAATGACGGGAGGTGACCGGACCCTGAGGAAGATTGAGGAGAAGGAGCGACTCCAGACATTGGGGGACCTGCGGAACCAGTGGATGAGTCTGGAGTAGAAACATCTAGAGACACCGTGTACAGGCGTGTGCAGGAAATGGGCTACAGGCGCCGCATTCCCCAAGTCAAGCCACTTTTAAACCAGAAACAGCGGCAGAAGCGCCGGACCTGGGCTACAGAGAAGCAGCACTGGACTGTTGCTCAAATGTTGCACGTCATTCAGAAATCAAGGTGCCAGAGTCTGGAGGAAGACTGGGAAGAGGGAAATGCCTGAAGTCCAGTGTCAAGTACCCACGGTCAGTGATGGTCTGGGGTGCCATGTCAGCTGCTGGTGTTGGTCCACTGTGTTTTATCAAGGGCGGGATCATTGCAGCTAGCTATCAGGAGATTTTGGAGCACTTCATGCTTCCATCTGCTGAAAAGCTTTATGGAGATGAAGATTTCATTTTTCAGCACGACCTGCTCACAGTGCCAAAACCACTGGTAAATGGTTTACTGATCATGGTATTACTGGTGCTCAACTCTCCTGAGCTGAACCCCGTAGAGAATCTGTGGGATATTGTGAAGAGAAAGTTGAGAGACACAAGACCCAACACTCTGGAGGAGCTTCAGGGCGCTATTGAGGCATCCTGGGTCTCCATAACATCTCAGCAGTGCCACGGGCTGATAGCCTCCATGCCACGCCCCATTCAAACAGTAATTTCTACAAAAGGTATTCATTTCCCCAACCAAGTGTTGAGTGCACTTCATTATATATATTAATATGTATATAATGTATATAAGAATTGATGGAAGGACTGTTTAGTCCTTCACTTAGGATCCAGATGTAGACTCTTCTCAATAAATTGAATATGCACAACTTGTTTTATTGCAACATCCTGTGCTGTTGTAATAAAAAGAGAGTTAAATGCATATGTTTGAGTAAATGAAAAGAAAAGTTAACAAGTATTGCATTGTTTTTAAGTACCTTTGTGAGTGGTTGCTAAGGCGGGCACCTTTTTATGGGGGATGTTTGTTAGTTTTGTTTTGTCTCTTTAGCAGTTTAGCAGCATTACAGCTGAAAAAGAACATGGCTTTAACAAATGTTTTTAGTGAGTTAAATGTTTACAGAGTGAGAGTAAAGGTCTTTGCACACTGGTCAACTTTCGTTGTGAGTTTACAACAAAATATTCTGTAACATATTTAGTTCCATAAGCTTTGCATGAAGAATATTTAAACTTGTGTAAAAATGTGAAAAGGCGTCTTCAATCCGTGTTGATGAAATTCTGATTATCTCTCTTTTGCAAACAAGAAAATGAAATACTGGGTTCGAAATACTCTGTCAAGTGAGGACAGAGAATTCTGTTTCGAAAACTCACATCAAAAAAGTACAAATTTAAATTTGAATCCATTGATCCTGAGCAGAGAGTGGAACTAGAGCCTTCCTACGGAACCCCAGAAGGACCAAACCCATTTGAAATCGCTTCCAGGAAATGCAAAAAAAAAAAAATGTTAACAGGCGAATTATTCAGAGGCAGTGTGTTTGTGACGTAGACATAACGTGAGCTTAATTTAGTTTTGCAGACTTCAATCTGCAACTCTCTGGTGGTAAGAGAAGCATTCAGCTTCATTGGGGCAGTCTGGTTGTGGCTGCCATTTCGTGCCTACAGCCTCCTGCCCACCACCAAACACACCCCACCAGTCACACGTCCTTACAGGGCCATGCGGGTAAAGTGGCTTGCAGAAGGCCACAACAGCAGAATGGTCTTAGACCTGGTCTTCAGCTCCTGTGTAGCTACCTTTGACCAATGGTGTTTGAAAGTACATCTCGTCACTGCCGGCCGGCGGAGAGACGCTGTTCACGTGTGTCTTTGATCACTGTGTCGCTGACTCTAATCGAAAAATCTGTTTGGTTTCTCAGATCATGAGCACTCTTACAAGGTTATCGTGTTCTACCATCAGCTCAATCGTCAGAAGAATTTGTTTTTCTTCTTTCTCTCTGTAGTTCGACACCTGAGACCCTTCCTGCAGAAAACCCTCCAGGTTCTGACATCAACACACTTCCTTTCGGTCCTCAGCTGAGGAAGGCTTCAGAGAGAGAAGGTAGCAGCTCATTCACAGTGGTTCCTCACCAACGCCAGCAGACCCTCACCCCACGTGCCACAGAACAAGGAGCAGATGCTGCTGAGATGCACATCCCAGAGCTCTCACAGCCAGCTTTTCTTTGTGAAGGCGAAGCTGAAAATCTGGAGAGGGAGAAGAAAGCTTGTGGGCTCAAGGAGAACTGGCTTCTAAATGACCAATGCTTCTATCCAAAGATCATTAAGATAAAGAAACTTGGTTCTCTTCAAAAAGGTCCCGGTGTAGAAGATTCACGAAGGGAGACGAAGTATCTCGAAGTACAAGAGAGTTCTTCTGAACTGGACTCGAATCTTAGCCACATGGAGATGGAAGAATGTGTTGTAGGACAGAAGATGTGGCTGCAGGGACATGAAGAGAGAATGAAGGTTGTCAGTGATGGGGATTTTGAGCAGGTGTGGGGAGAGTTTGCTTCCACACAGCGGCTGAACATGATGGAAGAACACAAGTTCCTGTCACCGGTTGGCTCCGGGGAGGAAGAACCCTCCCAGAGCAAAGCAGAAAAGCAGACTGGTGATGAAGTGCTTCAAAAAGAAAGCAGCATCACTCCAGAATCTGAAATAATCCCCTTTTTCTCCAGTTCACCCTCAAGCACAGACCAATCCACTCCAGCCAAAGCTTCTCCTTTTGCCTTGGCTGTGTTTCAGAAAGCCAAGCGCTCCAGTGCCGAGAAGAATCCCAGCCACTCAAGAAGATGACCGCTTCCTGTTCACACACACTGTGAGTTTGATGAGAAGATATTTCGTTAATCCGCTTCAACCTAGATGGATTTACATTGAGTGGAAGACAGAAAGACTAGAAAAAAAACATCTGAAGCTGTGTTTGTAGCAGCTTTAACCCTTAACGTCTCTGCAGGCACCGGTCTGTTTTGATTTAAGTAGGAATGACGCGACCCAGCTTTTGTTTAATTTTGATTTTACACAAGTATATTGTGTAGGTTTCAAAAACGCCTTTAGCTTTTATGTTATCTCTTAACATTACAAGAGATATGACATATCATTTGCAAGTAATTCAAATTAAAATGTGAGAAAATGCGCGAGTTTCATTTTAGACACCTAAAATTAGTGCCATCAGTGCCATCTAGTGGTGAAAAGAAGGGATAACCCTTGGAAGTACAAGACCTGTGATGTTCATTCAATCATTCATCTTCTAACACACTTATTATTTGTTTCGGAGTCACTGGGGTCCGTTGGTCTCTTCAGCGCACAGGGAGAACATGCAAACTCCTTTCACTAAGGTCACCGCCGAGCAGAGGTGGAAAGTAACGAATTACATTTACTCGCGTTACTGTAATTGAGTAGGTTTTTTGTTTATTTCTACTTTTTAGAGTAAATGGAGTAGAAACTTTTAAATGTTGTAATTTTACTTAAGTACGTTTTGATGTAAGTATTGTACTTTACTACATTTTAAATCCTGTCCGTTACTGAGTAAAAATAAAAAATAAGTAAAATTAAAAAATTATAATTGTGCGTGGAGGGAAGGAGGGGAGCACGCGCCGAAAGCTACAGCTTGATTCGCGGGAAAACAAACGCAGTGCGCTAACTCAAGAAAGATGTAAACCCAGATGAAAGTGAAATGCTGCTGAATTTGAATTCTTCAGAAACAAACCCATGGCCATATTTACAAGAACACTTTGAATTTAAGAGCAAGAAAGGCAACAGCTTTATAATGCGGTGTAAACTTTGTTTGCCCAAGACGATGGCATTGGCAGCTCACAAAAGCTAAACATCAAAGCTGCGCGATCATGATGAGGTAAGGTACTACTAACTACTAAAAAGTAATACTACTTTTTTTACGTAATTATTGTTCTGTTGCGTTGCATCAGCGCGTGACATTACTAATGCTAGGGTTTAGGGTTAGAAATTAACAGGAACTTAGAACAAAGTTGTCGATGCACAATTAACGTTAAGCTATTACCAGTGTCACGATTTACTGAAGTCTAAGAAAAGAGTTAGAATTGATCTGCAGCAGATGTCGTGTTAGAATTACTGTATAACCAATCAAACACTTTTGTTGAGAATGCGGTGTCCAATCAAAGCGTTTTGATTCGTCACTGAGTTCAACGCGTGAGCTGACTCTGCGTTTGAGATTTCTCTCATTGTTGTAAGTTAAATGACAAATTGTAATAGATTTTTTTTTTTGGCTGTGAAAGTGGATAACCTGCAGTAGACTCAAGTTGTGGACTGATACTGTGGACTGATACAAGTTGTGGACTAATGTTTTTATTTTATGATCAGTAAAGGCCATTAAACAATATTTTTTTAGTAGACAGAATGGTCCGTTATCTGACAATCGCACAGTTTTTTTTTCATAAATTCTTGAATGTTTCTGACCCATTATCACTTACTCTTGCTCTACTGTTTAGTGTTTAACAAAAGGATGCTCTGCTGAGTCACAGTTGATGCCATATTCAGAGCTTGTGATGTTTTATGGGATCATTTGCCCTAAAATGACTTCCCTAAATGTTTTATATGGTTATTTTATTTATTTTTATTGTATTTAATTTATTTGTTTTTATTGCACTTTAATTTGTAAAGTTGTTTCCTTATTTTAAAACAACCAGCTTAAATTTATATCCCCATCTACACTAGAATCACCCACCCACCACTGTTGTTTAAAAAAAAAAAAAATACTTTTGGTCAGTACTTTTACTTGTACTTGAGTAAAATTTTGTTGAAGTAACAGTACTTTTACTTGAGTAGCATATTTTATTACTCTTTCCACCTCTGCCGCCGAGCCTCGAACCGGCAACCTTCTAACTAGAAGGCCACAGTGCTACCAACTGCACCACTATATCCTGTGATGTGGCTTGTATTTCTCAAAATTCTGGCACAAAATAATTGTTATTGGGTAAAGAAACGTGTGCAGGAGGTAGACGGTACACAAAGCTCATGGTTTGATGCGTATCTCAGTTTATAACCAAGGTTTTCGATTTGGTTCTGATGACTCAGTAAATTTGTAATTTTTTAAACTTTGTATCATTTGTATCGATCCCTTGAAGTTAGAATTCACCTTAGTTTGCTAAATCAAATATCAATGCACGTCTTCCAAAGTGGACACTTCATATAATCAATATGTTTATGTCTCTGAATTATTTAAGTTTGGCTAGTAGAACTATTCAGAGTCTCGCTCGCTGTGTGTGTGACTGCAGACGCTGCCGCTGCGTGATGATGGTGTAGATGAGCGTTGTGTTTCATTTGACGCCGGTTGCATAATTACATCTGATAAAAACCTTGCTTACACACTCTGACATTTGTAGTTTTCGACACCAAAGCGGAAATGGTTTTAAAGCCCCCTCATAGCGCTGACGGAGGGAGCTCTGCTCTGGTTACACTTGGTGAATTACATGAAGTCCCGCCCTCCTCTAACTTTACCGCTCATTGATTGGATATTTACCCAAGGAGCAGTTCATTGATTAAAGATGTGAATGCATTCCTGGAGCAAATATCCAATCAAGTAGCTCGCCAGGCGTTTTGGAATAATGATATATACAGAAGGATATGAGGAACCACAAAACCGCGGTTCACACACGTGTACTGAACGGAGAATGGCTTACCATTCGGTTCGGTATGAAACTCAAGTATTGTAGCATCCCTTCTAGTAAATGCAATCTACCAGCAGAGGTCTGTTTTGAAGGCAAAAGTCACATAAAATATTTATTTGATTTTATTTTCCCTTTTGTTTATCGATGAACATGAATTAGCACTTATCCAAACCAGACCACAACTTTTGCACAGTACTGTAATAAGAAAAAACTATATGCTGCATCAGTGCTTTTTGATTTATTCTTTTTGAAATATTTTAAACAGATATTTAGTCCAGTCATGTGTTTTCATTTTACCTTCACATTTGTCTGCATTAGTTTATTTTAAATCGCCCAATGGAACATTAACAGGAAGAGAAGGATGTTGAGGTCTCTTGTGTTTCTCATGTGTTCGCTGTACTGTTATAAAGTCGGGTCATGGACGAGCGGAAGCTAATGTACAGTTTGGGACGTAAACGACGTCTGGCACTTGAGCTGAAACTCTCTCTGTTTAACATGCCTCTTCCTTCCTCGAAACTGTTTTTGTGCCTTTGTTTCCCTTCATAACGTATGGCATTCTGCATGACTTGCAGGGGCTCAAAATGTGCTTTTATTAGTAGAGGTTTTGGAATAATAATAATTAAAAAAAAACACTGAGAAACTCTGATTTAGAAGTGAAATGTTTTATTTCTTTTGGTTCTCTTATAGGTCACTGGTGACCAGCTGCATCATGGATCTGTTCTTGAGTGCTCCTTACCAGAAGTCTATCTTCATGCACTATATTTCTTCTTCGTACTTTTTTGAGTTTGTCTCAATTGTTTATTTTTTTATTTTTATTTTTTTTTTGTCTCAATCAATGAAGAAAAACTTCTAGATCACTCTCGTAATAAATTGGTAGCCGGTGATTAAAGTACCGGTCAGGAATTAAAGCACACTAATTTATACCTTTTTTTGTCACTCATTTTTTTAGTGACAACAATTTATAAACTCAACATGATGGGTCCCACAAAGTGTATTCTATTGTGAAATAAAATGTGTTCATGGAGTAAAATCGTTTGTGTTTCATTTGTTACATCCAGAGAACAAATGAAGAACTTGATGTTTTAAGGTTTTTATAGTTTTTTTGCTTAAGAAATGAAATCTACAATATATCTGTGACGTTTTGTCACTTATTTTTGCCTGGATGACACGTAAGTGCTCGGAATGTACACTAGAGGGCAGTGTAAATCTGTAGCAAGACAAACGTCCACGCGAATGAAGTCATGAATACTTTTCTCTTCCTGTTGATCACATAAGAAACTTGGAGAGAGCTTGAAAGTTTAAAATACAAATATTCTGGTGTGTTAAATGGATTCAAGTTCAAAACAGATGCGCCACAAGGTGAAACATGAAAGCAGAAGCTGAGGAAATCTGCTAAACAAATTGTCTTCTGTTTATTCCGATCACAGGGATATTTATTTACGCGTTTTATTTATTTCCTGTGTCCTGTGCGAAGTTGCTATGAAATTGTGGAATGAGCGTCTTTTACGTCCTACTCACGGCACCCCAGTGACCCTGAAAGGGGAAAACAGGAATGAATATAAGAACTTGTAAAATAATATAAGTTCATGAGAAATTTCAAGAAGTACCATTTATTATCACTTCCTTATTCAGTTTAACATTGTACACTAGATTTATTTGTGCATAGTAGGTGCAGTAGGTCCTATTATCCAATTTTAATGCAGATTAAACATGTTCATAATTTTATTCTTTTGACAAAACAACCATTTTTCTGGTTGAGTAAAGATTCTCAGCATCTAAATTCTCAAATAATATATATATATATATATATATATATATATATATATATATATACATGTGATTTCCAGGAGTAGTAGGAGGCCAGAGGGTGTCCAGTTTGAGGAGCATGTGATTTCACATAGTCATGTTGCCTTCATCAGACCAGGACCTCCAGTATGCAAATTGCCAAGTTGAAAATCAGCAGCTCCGAATCTGAGGCCATGGTTCTTGGTCTGAAAATGTGGAATGCTCCTTCCGAGTTGGTGAAGTGATCAAGTGGAGGAGTTCCCTGTTCATGAGTAAGGGGACTATGGAACGAGAGATTGACAGATGGATTGGAGCAGTCGTGGTGAAGAAGGAGCTGAGCTGCAAGGCAAAGCTCCCGATTTACTGGTCAATCCACTGGTCCTTACCTATAGCCGTGAGCTTTGGGTCATGGCCGAAAGAATAAGAACCCGGCAGAACACATCGGCGAGGTGTTCCGGGCATGAGGAAGACCTAGAACATGCTGGGGTGGGGGGGTTGTGTCCTGTGTCCTGGCTGGCCTGGGAACGCCCAGGAAGAAGAAGAGAGGAGGGATTATTGAACTAACAGTGGGATGTTTACTGCACCTACTCTATCTGCCAGTATGTGGAGCAGGAGGCTCAGTTGATTTGCGTTAATGATCTGGTTCTCATGCCTCCAATGACTGTAAAACAAAAATGAGCCACTTGACACCACTACCTGCCATTGGTCCATTTGAGGCCACACCCCAATACGATTAGAGCACAGCCGTGACGGTACAGAGAGAGGGCGCACATGCAACTTCCTGATAAGGACGGTGGAGTCATGGTTTCACAGCTCCACCCTTGAGGCTGGCTCTCACGCCCCTCTCACATGCACTATTTGGAGGTGTAAACGGTCTCTCTCACGCCGGGATGACAGCGGTCCATGAGCTCAGTTCAGTGTAGCTGTCAATCACATGACCCCACCTAGGGTCATACGAAAATGAAATGAATAAAAAAAACCATTGAACTTTGTCCTCTGTATCGATACCTAATGAAAATCGTTGTACTGGGGGAATGTGGGGAAAGTCAATTTGGGCAGCCGTCCACAAGGGGGTGATCACTTTTGTTTTGCTCACTTCATTCAGACTGCTTTGATGATGTGAGATGTGGACGGGGAAGAGCAGATCATCTCACACGCACTGGGAGCTAGAATATTTCACTTGTTCCCGTGTCTACGGCATCTTTGGGTTGGAAACAGTTTGAAGGCAGAGATGTCAAACGCTGACTGATCCTGATGCACACCTCCACTCAAACCTCACAGATGCTTTCAGTCGAAGATAAACAAACTGCAGTGAAGAGCTTTTAAAGCAGGGGCACATTGTTTGATGGCGTTCTGCTCCTAACAACTTTTCTCCTCCATCAAGGCAAGATTTATTGACTTCATAAACTGCCGGGAAAAGCATTCGTGCTGCTTTATTCTGAGAGGCATTAAAAGTGTATTTCTTGTTCTGGCTCTTTGTCTGAGGAGGACTCTGCCAAGGCCGCGGCAGCCCGTCGAGTGTTTGCTTCTCCACCTTTCAGCCCTTCCGCTGTGAGAGCTTTTCCTCCTCTGGTTTTCTCGGCATGTTTTTTGCCCTCGGAGACACCTCTCTATGATTTTCTAGCAGCCTCAGATGATTGAATAGCAACCAGCTAAGCACAACGAGGTGCTTTTCATCAGACTGGGCTTTTGAAACCCACATGTGGCTGTAAACACCACCAGGGCCAGACAGTTGGTGGTTTGAGCTTTGCTGGTCATCTGACCTAAGAATGTGTTCTGTTTTACAAAGATGGTTTTGTGTGTGTGTGTGGAATCTGATGGATTCCTCCGAGAGTTTGGTTCCTCCGAGATGGATTCCTCCCACTGAAACATCATGCATTTGCTGCAGGTTTGTCGGCTGTACCTCCATGATGCAAATCTCCCGTTCCATCACATCCCACAGGTGCTCTACTGGATCGAGATCTGGTGACTGTGGAGGACATTTCCGTACAGAGAACTCATCGTCAAGTTCAAGAAACCAGTCTGAGATGATTTGTGCTTTAGGACATAGAGCGTTCTCCTACTGGAAGTAGCATCAGAAGATGGGGATGCTGTGGTCAGAAAGGGATGGTCAGAACAATACTCAGTGATGCTGTGGTGTCAGACGTGATGCTCAGTTAATACTAATGAGCCCAAAGTTTGGCAAGAAAATGCCCCCCACACCATTGGATGGATCCATGCTTCCGTGTTGTTCCGAATGTTGCAGCAGAATCGAGACTCCAGGAAACATTCTCCCAATATTCCCTTATCCAGGTTTGGTGATCTTGTGTGATGTAGCCTCAGTTTGCTGTTGTTAGCTGACAGGGTGTGGCCTCCGCTGCTGGAGCCCAAGGTTCGATGTGTTGTGAGATCAGAGACTCTTCCAGAGACTCCGATTGTTACCTCGAGTGGTTATTTGAGGCACTATCGCCTCTCTATTAGCTCGAACCAGTCTGGCCATTCTCCTCTGGCATCAATAAGGCATTTGCGCTCACAAAACTTTCTCTTACTGGGTATTTTCTCTTTTTTGGACCATTCTCTTTAAAACCTAGAGATGGTTGGGTGTGAAAATCCCAGTATCATCATAAGAAACAGCACTTCTTTGAAGGTAATAAATGCTGACTAGGACGGAACTCTTGGCCTTCCAGAAGGAAATCAATAATTTCCAGGAACTTAACCCTTAGAAGTCTGTGCAGGCACCAGTGCATGCACCAATCACAGCGGCTGTTTTGATTAGGTAAGACTGATGCAACCCACCAATTGTTTAATTTTGATTTCAAATAAATGTGTAGGTTTCAAAAAGGTTATTCGCTTAGATATTTTTGGTTTTGAAAAAAAAAAACATTACAGGAGCTATGACTCGTAATTCAAGTGAAACTGTGATAAAATGTGTGATCATCTTTCAGTTTCATTTTAGAGACTCCATTTCAGTGCCATCTAGTGGTGAAAAGAAGGCATAACCCTTGGAAGGACAAGTCCTGTGATATGGCTTGTGTTTTTTAAAGTTCTGGAACAAAAAGTGCTTGAAACAGTGAATAAGGTTTGGGAGAGGTTTGTGTTTATTTTGTCTCAAGACTTGACTTTTTTTATAAATCATAAAAGTTCCAAGTTTTTGAGATTTGTACAGTAAAAAACGTACTACCCAGAATTTATTGTTTTTTGTACAATTTCAGGTTTGTTATAGAATTATTGTGAAAATTAATGAAAAAAATACAGGTGATTAATAGAACAAATTGTAAAGTAGGTAAAAAAGGCCCCAGACTTCTAAGGGCCAAGTGGTCTGTAAACAACTTTTCTTTATTATGCATAGAACCTTGGAATATTCTCTCTTGTATTCAGAAACTCTGCAAAAAAAGGTAAATTCATGGCTGTGCAGTTATGTATTTTATTGTAAAGATTCAGAAATAACATAAGAGTAAAATCTCTTTACCCCTGTTATAGTGCTTCACTTTATTTTTTTACTGCTGTTCTCACAAAGACCTACTGAAATATTCTGAAATTCTATTTAGAGTTTAGTTCCAAAATGCTGTAAATTTAGTGACAAAGTGAGAAACAATGTATTTGAAAGGAAAGTGTTGTGGGAAAATTATTTACCTCTGTTTCTGAGCCTCAAAAAGCTTTTTAAAAAACGTAGTAAATAGATAATTGTTGCACTTTGTTCAATTCACGCCATAAATCCATAAAATGCTGTAAATTACTTGTTTCTTTTACCATGGCTTTCACTTCCTCCAAACAGACAAAATGAAAATATTGAAAATACTCCTGTTTTCCTTCATTAAGGAAATGACCGTCTGCGTCATGATGATTGTAAAACTGAGCCGTGGATTGGATTTAATTCATTTCGCTGTGAATAAAATGTAAGAAAAAATGCGAACTGGAAAAAAAATGAGTGATATCATGTTTTGTCAAAATGCAATAGCAGGCCTTGGGTGAAGTTTATTTGCTGTTACTGCGTTTATAAAAAACATACAAACAAGTTAACAAGGTGCATAATGTAACTATTTGGAAAAATGTCTGCCATTCTGAAAGCTCCTCTTGAGATGTTTGGTTCCCGAGACCCTGGTGGACTACTCTCAGGTTTGAGCAAACATGGGGAGGTGCCTGCTGGTTCTGCCTACTGGATTGCCACCTTCATCTGTATTCCAGCACGTCTGTGTCACACACACACGCACACACACACACGCACACACCTCCGACTGGTCAGCGGAGGCAGATCTATCCCACTTCCCCCCAAACTCACAGTCACACTCATGAATACTGATCATCTACAGGCCTAATTAACAATCAGAGGCAAACTTATTTACATAAAATGTGTCTCAGATGGAGCTGTCGGACTCATATCTGCGCTTAACAATGCAGAGCAATCTCTGCGGCTGCATGCGCTGGGTCAGCGGGTTCAATGACAAGGCAGTCTGATCAAGTTTGCGTTTACCATCAGAAATAAAGATAAACACTGTATTTTCCATAGCATCCCATCGTTGAGTGTTAATACAACACAAATAAAATGCTTTGAACTATATATTTGACATAATTAAATGTTTATGATGCAATAGAGAAGTGTTTGGCTCACAGTTAGTTCAGACTCACGTCAAAGTCCTCGTCTCAATTTGCTTTTTCTTTCAGTAGTCAGGACCTGCCCTGAGTTTGTGTTCTTCTCAGATGCGACCATTTGAAGAACTCAAAAGAAACCTGAGGATCGTAGATGCAGTGGTCAGTGAAAGAAACGTGTGCAGCAGAGTCAAGACACACCACTGACCAGCAGGAAGCAGCGGGACTCCGGTTCTCCCACCTACTGTCAGACAGGTGCTCTTCATGGAAGAGTTGAAGCCGAAAAAAACATAGCTCCAATGAGGGAACAAGACCAAGCAACTCAAGTATGCACACAAAGAAAGGAATTGTGAGCAGAAAATGGCAGTAGGTGCTCTGGACTGGTGAGTTTATTATGAGTTTATTAAATTTGATGATAACGAGTGTTTGCAGGCAACAGTGAATCGTGCTGGAGAGACGATTGTGATGGCATGGCTTCCACGAAGTGTTTTATTTTTTACAGTATACGGTTATACTTGAAGTTCCTCCAAGGTCTCAGCAACTGAGAGATGAGTGACCAACATGGAATAAATCTGTGCTTAAATTCTAATTTTCCTCAAGCGCAGGCAATAAACTTCCGGGTCACGCAGCGCTATCCCATCAGGAAACAACTGCGACGTGGGTTTGTACGTAATTTTTGCTTTTTTTTTTTTTGCAAAAAGTAAAATATTGAAAAACAAAAGTTTTTCGGGTTTTTTTTGTTTAATTAAACATCAAAGGAATATATTGATAGATATATATATATATATATTTCTTTTAAAACCTTGATTTTCATAGTGTGTTGTGTAAGTGATAAAAATGACATTACGTCACCCATCTCTACGGTTGGAGAAGTATTCGGTTTCATCTGAAGTTCTGAGTGACCTTTCCGACTGTCCAAAAGTGTCAGTCAGGCTTTCAGGCCCCGAGCGGAGTCTCTCTTTAACACGGCCTCCCACAATCCCTGGCATTTCTTCTGATGCCACCGCTTTCTGACCCCCACAACCATGAGCCCAGATGCACACATACAAACCGGTTTGCTCTACAAATTCAACCCAACAAAGACTGCGCACTAAAGCAACGTTTGCCCCTAATATTCCAGTCACATGTTTCCTGTATTCGAGATTTCCGTTCAGATCCGTGTTCCACACACGAATAACCTTTAGTTTTGGTTCTTCGATGAAAAGTAATTAAAACAATTCTAAATGTCAAGGTGCTCTTTCTTTGCTCTGTCTCTTTCGCTATTTATTATTTCTGTTTTTCACTCTGTCCGCTCATCCCTCTTTCATTCTCTCTGCCACCTGACATCAGGGTCATTAACATGTCACGGCTCCGCTGTCTAATATGCAGAAATATTCATAATTTATGCTAAACTTGGGCCTTTTATGCAGAATGATAATGTGCGACAGAGACATGAGTGACTGTGTAATTAGCAAACAGGAAATCTGGTGAATTGACTGTTTTTCCAAACATAAGTTATATTTAATATCTTGAGACACTCACTGTTTCATTAGCCATCAAATGTTTTCAAATCTATATCTGTTTAACCAGTTTCGAAAAAGCACAAAAAAGTACCAAATAAGCACAAAATCTGAATTCAGGTGAAAGGCACACACACGTCGATCCAGACGCTAGTTTGACACTTAATCAGAGATAACACACTTTTAGACTTTTCATGGAAACCAAAGAATGGCTCTTATATGGGACTGAGAGAAACAAGAGAGAGGAGACAGATCGAATCTTTTCACTGAGCTGTAGATCCACATGTTTTAAAGGAGTGGAAATTTGATATTCATTAATTCATGAGTTCATTAGCTTAGTATCCTGATCAGGTGCTGTCCAGGAACAGAGCAGGATCCGGGATGTAATACCTCTACACACGATCCGGATTTTAGGTCAGAAGTTTCGTGCGACACGAATCAAAATCATCTCGATCAATAACCATTGGCCAACAGGAGCTCACACATCTGCTGGAACGTGCGATGCCAACAAAAAAGAGTTTGGATTGCCATAGTGAATCCATTTCTCTCAAGTAAAATCAAACAAAGAAAGCCGACTCTTTCGATGATGTGAGTAGGACATAAAAGAACCGCTTGGTGGCGCTCATTCCACATGGAAGCAACTTTGTACAGAAAGCAAGAAAGAAACGGCCACAAATCCTCCTCTCCTCCCTGTGATCAGCCCCCAGCAGAATAAACCGCTCCTCATCCAGGATTCTTTCTATGTGTTCTTTCATTTCTTCTCTGTCGTCGTCTTCTTTCCTGTTTTCCCTATTATACAGCAAACGCCATCTTCAGGCAGGGAGCAAATCTCGATTTAGTTGGTGCAAGAGTAGAGGACACTGAGGACAGAGTTAGGTGGAAGCAGACGATTCGCTGTGGCGACCCCTAAACTGGGAACAGCCGAAAGTAGAAGAAGAAAACGGTTAATGACAACTCCTCCTGAAGTTCGTTAAACAAATGTCACTTGGCAGCAGTGAGGTGTGGTGAGGGTCTCACAAACTGTATTATGCAAAACAGCACAAAAATGTTATTCTCAAAATAACTTATAAATGAAGTCCATGTTCCTTCTGAAGAAAAGATAACTTGTTTGTAGAAGTGTTTCTTTCCTTTCTTCAGGTTAAAAGTCTCCATATCAAATTGTAGTTCACGAAAGCCTCTCCATGTGACTAATTCTGCTGTTCTTTAGCAGAAGTGTCATACTCTCTTAGGATCACCAGCGCCCCCTAGCTTGAGGCCTGTTTCCTCTGCAGGCGTTTTCATCATTGCTCAGGGCAAAAAACATGTTACATGCTTCAAGTTGTTGATAAAAACACTGTACATCCTTTACTTCTGCTAAACTCTGTAAATACAGGACATAAGTGCAAGTACAGAGAGACAACCAAGAGACTCACTGCACGTCTCTTCTGAGTATCTGAATGGTAAATGTGATGTATAGCCATTTTGAAAAAAAAAATAGTGAATTTAAATAGAAAATTGCCAAAATGTTCATATTGACAGTTGACTTCACCCTCTGACTTCCCCAAAGCCAACACTTTTCTGTTTTATTTGCTTCACTGAAACCAGCTGCAGGTAAAAATCCTTCACACAATATTATGTTTTATTTCCCTGTGCCAGCTCCACTCTCTCTGAAGGTTGTGTTTGTCCTGCCAGCATCTTTTAAACTCCACCTGCTCCATCTCCATTTCTTTGTGTTGTGCCCATATCTCAGAAATTTCTGATGATTACTTAAAACCTAAACTCAAATGATACATCACAGCTAATAGCACAATAATGAAAGATAGAGGCCATTGGAGAATGCGAAATTTGTTTTGTAGTTTTTTGGTTTCTTTTTTATCTGACTTTTGTCCATTGATTTATTCAGAAATTACATTTTGAGAAAAAAAAACGTGTTTGTGATTAAAGCATATGCATTTTCGCCTTGATAAAATATAAAATAATGTATACAAAACAGGAGCATCATCCGTTTTCAAAAAAGTACTGGAGTTGTAACAGTTTATAAAGTGAGAGGCAGATATGAGAGGCTGCGCAGGCGCAGTAGCGGCTGAAGCTTCGCTTTCTTTTCGGCAGCTGGCGTGAGCTCTTGGAATTCCAACATGGCAGTAGCTGTGGTCAGCGCGTCTGCGGTGGTCAGTCTCTTCAGTCCGGACCCAGAAGCATCCCAGACCCTCACCGGCTCGGAGTAATCTTTGCCTCCATCTCTCAGCGCATCTGCAGGACGAGCGTCTCCGCTCTCCGCGGCCGAACAGGTAAATCTTTCACTTTGTTTGTGTCCAGCAGCTGTCCGTGTGTGTGCACCGGAGAGAGCGAGCGGGGCCATGCACTGCGCGGACAGCGCGCTCGGACACTCGGACACAGGCCGGGACTAAACCCAGCGCGGGGTTTGCTCGGCGGACTCGGTCTCACCCGCGTTTGGGGCAGTTTGAGCCCCGGAGGAGAAGTTTTATTGATGGAGAAGAGTTCTGCGATGAAGCGGCGTCGCTCGGGATCCGGGAGAGAGTGACAGCGAGAGATGCGACAGCGTTTCATCACCAGCTTTCATCAACATCCTCCGACGCCAACAATTCCACCAGAACTATATATATATGTGCAACACGCCTTTTGTGACGAAAATGCAGATAACCTAATATTTTAATTGCATCGAAATAAGTCATTGCGTCACCGTTTATTTTCTAGTATTAAATATGACAGAATAATATTTGCTATCCTTATTGTAACTATTAAGCAATATTGTGAAATAAAAATAAGTATTTTAATTATGAAGTAATTAAACAAATGTTTCCAACGGTTCAAACTAAATCTTATCTTTTGAATGCAAAACAAAAGTCATGTTTATTTTTATGATAATTTAAGGTTAATACACACAAAACGTTTGTCTTACTCAAATGTCCATGCAGAGAGCATTAGGAAGCAGGTTAAAGTGTATAGCATGCTCCTATTATGTTTACTGTTTTCAGTTTTATATTATAGCATTAATCACTGTTTTTACAGTAGATGCACAAAATCCTAAACAGTACACAACTCAATGGCAAGACAAGGCAATTGTATTTGTATAGCACATTTTGTACACAATAATAAATCAGACTACTGATAAAAAAAGCAAGACATTAAAGCATTAGAAAAAAGAGGAAAACGTACGTCTAAAACGCAGTGCTGTTCGGACAGCAGCTCAGTAAGTGATGTGATCCATTTGAATAGATGAGTTTGTAATCTGGATTTAAATGTAACTAAAGTTTTATCTCATCTTATCTCTTCTGGAAGCTGGTTCCAGCATTGGGCAGCATAGTAACTGAAAGCGGACTCTCCCTGTGATTATTCTAAATGACATGCATCCAGTGATCTAAGAGCTCTGGTTGGTTTGTATACAGTCAGCAGATCTTTTATGGATTTTGGTGCTGAGTTCTGTTTCGAATCTATTCTGAGAGTCAGAGGCTGCCAGTGGAGAGACCTGTGGAGTGTTGTTATATGCTTCGACTTTCTAGTGCTAGTTAGAGTCTGAGCAGCTGCTTATAGGAAAATAAAAATTCACCAAATAATATGTAGCTTTGAGCTGACAGGAAATCAACGACATTACACAGTAATTCCACAACAAACCTGAAACTCTACATCAAATACAATTCCAAGTAGTACCCTTTTTAATATATTTTCTGCAAAATCTAAAAAATTTACAGCGAGTTTTTGGGTTTATAACAAAAATCAAAAGAAAAATTTCTAAATTCCCCCCCAAAAGCAAAGACAAGCACAAAACAATATATATAAAATGTTCCAAGCTCTGTGCCAGAAAAACCCAAGCCATGTCACAGGTCTTGTACTTACAAGAAAGGTTATCCCCTCTTTTCACAACTAGATGGCACCGATTTGGGCTCTGTCAAACAAAACAGAATCACGCATTTGCTCATATTTGAACTTGAATTACCTTGCAAATTTATTTGTCATAACGCTTGTAATGTTCATTTAAAACCAAAAATATACATTGTTTAAACCTTTTTGAAACCTTCACATTATCTTTGAAATCAAAGTTAAACTATTGCTGGGTCGTGTCATTCGTACTTAGTTCATAACAACCGCAGTGATTAGCACATGCACCGAAGCGTGCAGAGACTTTTAAGGGTTCATTTCTGGAACAGATATTAAATCACACTCACTTTGAGAAGATATCAATGTTGTTTCCTTTTTTAAATAGTAGCAGAGTTTTGCTAAAGTAAACTTTTTCCAAGATACAGGAGTAGACTGCGTGTTTAAGTCACGTGACTGAAAGTCCTTCATGCCATTGGTGCTTGCTCTCTGCATGAGCATGTAGCTCTCTGTCAGGACCCCGGAGCTCAGAGCTCCAAGCAGTAGAGAGTATGCAGTAGAGATGCTACAATACTCGGTTTTACAATGAACCGTTCGATACGCCCTCCTCGGTTCTGTACACGATTGTTTTCCAGTTCCTCATTTGAATAACTCCTGTATGTGATTATTATTAGTTTACCCATGTGAAACGGTAGATGTCAGGGAATGAAACGCACGTCCGTGAGCAAATATCCAACCAATGATCTGCTCTTTTGTTTAAATATCCAATCAGCGAGCGCTAAAGTTAGAGGAGGGCGGGACTTCTCATGTTTCACTCGGCCAGAGAGGAACTGTCATCACTGAGGAGATGGAGTTTGCTTTTTTGCTGGGTTTGCAGAAGAATACGACAAAGATCGGAAAAAGAGTGATAAACAAACATGTGCCAGCGATGTTTTATCAGATGTTATTATGTAAACGATATTATTATTATTATTAGAAACACAAACGCTCTTCTGCGCCATCTTCAGACAGCTGTTCCTGCTTTAGGACCCCTAGGTGCACATTACTTTTCGCCTTTAATCCCGCTCTTCCTGCACTAATCCGCTCGCTGCTGAAGATCATCTCCACCTTGCTACGATTGTTTGTTTTATTGCTTTAATTAAAAGTGGAATTTTTTTGTAGATGAGTCTCGATGTTTGATTTAGTAAAATAAAGTGAATTCTATGAAACGATCATGCGATTCATACAAAGAATGATTAAAAAAAAACATCTTAGCCGAACTGAAAACTGTGGCTAAAACCTGCGGTACATACCGAACCGTAGGCTTTGTGTATCGTTGCATCCCTAGTATCCAGTGATGTCACTTTCCCTGAACTGAAAACAAGTGGAAAAAATGGCTGCTTTTTTTTTGAAAGATCCCGAACAGTGAGTTATTCGGATGATTACTTGCTTCAATAAAAGGTTACAGATTTATAATAAATATTTGAGCTCTCTTCTAACACCGCACCATTAAGAACTTTCTAAATGCAAAATTGTTTGTGAAAAAGTTTTTGAAATGCACCATTTATTCCTGTTGTTTTTCAAGCACGCCCCCTGCTGACCATCCGTCACCTATCAGTCAGAATTCAGCAAAAACACAGATTAATGCTTTAAATTCACTCTTTGGAAAGTCCAAAAACAACTCTTTGTGCAGAGCATCCTTCAGCTCAGGTCTGCTGTTCTCACAATTCTGATCTGCGTGGAGATGAGCTGTACTAGCGATTAATGTCAGCGGGGGGTGCTATTTTCTGCTCACAAAAAGGAACACAAGCATGAACGGAAGATTCTGAATAAAACGTGAGGCATGTTTTTGATGTGAGAAAAGTCGAGTTTGCAAAATATATGGCCCCTTTAAAAATAATTGAACACAAGTGATTCAAAAGCTTTCCGTGGACAAAGATTCAGACAGAAATATGATTTCATGACTTTTACATGTTTACATGTTACGCATATATTTAAACTGAGTTGGATAAACTTTTTATCCATGACAAAAAATGCGCAAAAAACTATGATGCAAACAAATTTACAGAATTAATTTCAGTATACGGCGCAAAGGAAATGCGTTTTCCTGTCGGGACTGGGGCTTCATGGGGTGGTATTAATGGATTAACACGTGTTCTAATCCGCAAGTAAGTTATAATGTATGAAAAAAGGCTCCGCTTTCATTTTCTTTTTTCTTTTGGTATTTGCCGCCAGTTTATCAGGAAGTGACATCTTTAGATGAAAACCTGTTCGTCCCGTATCAACTAACAACTTTATTTTTAGATAAATTGCAGGTGAGTTAAAGATGCCAAACATTAAATTTACGTTTAGTCACTAAGTTTCAGACATAAAATAGTGACCACAAATTTAGCTCCTGGATTCCATTTATTTCTTTAAAACCCATTTGCTTCTTCCTTTCCTTGTATTTTGTCTGTCTGAAAAATGGTGTCCCTGAACTCTTGGAAAATAGGTTTAAGCAGTAAATCACACAACAGCTTTCTTTGATTCACACAGGTCAAATGCACATAGACCACTAGTGCATGAAAAGACGTTTTGCCACTCACTCGAGGTACCGTGATGTCATATGCCCATAACAGAAAACCCACACAGAAATATTGATCAGGTGAATCATGTCGACATGGTTTTAAGAGTTTTAAAAATATTTATTTCAGGACGCAAAAGTTTGTACGCATCCATAAGGGGAAACTTACTCCCCGATCTGAATTGAGATTCACATGAACCTTCGGATGGGATCTTGGCAGGGTGCTCTTCGTCTGGGTCGAAGAAGAATTGATGCAATGACGCTCCCTGCCTGAAAATGGTGTTTACCATTGACTCCCAAATCCACAGCAAAAAAACCTCTTTGTTTCTGCCACATTTTTGTAATCTTTATGTTAAACAGCTCCCTGTGATCAGACCCCAACAGAACAAACCGCTCGACATCCAGGAGTTTCTCTACGTGTTCTCCTCTGTCGTCTTCTTTCCTGTTTCCTGTGCGAAGTCGACGAACCCCCGAGCTGCTTTTGACGTCCTACTCACATCCTCAGAAGAGTCAGCTTTCATTGGCCGTTCTCTTGCGAGCCAATCTCTTTTTTGGTTCAGTCAGATGAGTGAGCTCTCGTTGGAGCCCATGGTTTTAATCGTTCGATGTTTCTAAGCCTTTAGGCTGAGCTCCATGTCTTTCATTTACTGTTACTCCTACCCCTTGAAACCGAAAGCTAGAAGAAGGGCTGAAAATATACCCCCATGAATTGGGACACCCCTACAAAGCCGCATTCAGGCAAAGATCAGGAAATGAAACATTCCTGGAAGTTTTTATCTATTTTTAAACATGTGAAAAGAAAAGGTTTTATATCTATTGTTTAATGTTATTAAATAATGAAAAACTAGCTGTTTTTGTGTTAGATTTGAATTACTGATCTATCTAGGAACATGGGACATGAAAACTAACATAAAGGGATTGTTTTCATTATTTTAAAACTTAATGAACAACAAAATGCCTTTGGGTCTCCTTTAAGTTGGCAACTCCTTTAAGTTGGTTACTCCCTCATTTCTTGTGTCATTTGTGTTTTTCCTTGAAAGATGGGGGTTTTCTGGAACTCTTGTCATAACCCTCCATCCAAAAATGATGTGGGACACCCCTTTGGCTCACGAAAATGTGCAAAATTGAGGGTTAAGAATTAGGAGTGGAAATGGAACACTTTAGAGAACACTTTCGGAGGAAAAGGGGCAAGAGCTTGAGCGCCCCCTGCTCCCCCCTCTGCACGTGCTGTATCTGAAGGCATTTCTCCTTTACTCTTTGCAGATTGTGTGCAGCGTGTGCCCAGTTCAAGTCTACCTCTCTGTTGGGATTCAGTGAAGTGAACCTTTCGCTCTCCATCACCCTGCCGCTGATGTCAAGCAATATGATCAGCGGTGTGTATGGTAGGTCATGCTTCTGTTTCGTCACAAAACACTTCTGAGATTCAGTTGCTAGGATTAGATCTTTTAAAAGTTCGGGCTGAGGAAGAGGAAACGGCTACTTATTAGGTGCTTGAAAATCCACTCCCTCCTTAGTGTTTTATTTATATCCTCTTCTCCCGCTTAAACGTTTTTCCAATCTTCCCCTCACTCGGATTTTTCATTCATAGCCCCGGTGCAGGACGCAGATTGATTTTCAGTGCTATGATAGCATTTTCCCGGCCTGCGTCAGGGGAAGGAGGGTTCAGATTGGAGGTTACAGACCGCAATCATGATCACGTAGAGCGCCGGATCACACTCAGTCCGTCAGTCAGAGCCAGTGCCACCACCACAGCCGCCGCTTCTGCTGCTGCACGAGTGCGTAATGACTGCTCGCGCCCTGATGGGATTCTGCTGCGAAATCAGCCGTGAGCAGGCAGTGCCGCGCTTCGTTAGACGCCTATAATTTGGACTCTGATGTATTGCGAAATGACAACACTCCAATTTCCAATATGCCATTGTTCCCCTTGTCTCTCTTTGTCTGCCTTTCCATCAGCTTGAGTAGATTCCTGTCGACTCGTTTGTTTGAGGTGTTGTCTGTCTGTCAGAAAGCTGCGTCAGGCTCAGACTCAATCACACACATGATAAATTACGAGCCTTTCTGAAGGAAAAAAAACTCCCAAGAGCAATATTTGTTTCCTATCAAAGTTATTTTTTCTTTGAGATAACCGTAGAAGGAATCGTTTTGTTACATTAATTGTGTTTTCAGTGTCTCCAGAACACTCCACTTCACATATATTCAAATCATCTAAATGTTTCACACTGCACCCTCACGGATGTGTTTCCTGTAGAATATTCACAAATCAAAGACACAGCCTCTCACTAGATGTTTGTGTTGTGGAGTTTTTTACCGTCTCAAATCTTTGAGTGACGTTCAGCGTTTTTTTTTTCCAAATCATTTTGTTAAAATTCCCATAAAATGTTGTGTGTTTGTTCCCTAACACATCTACTACTCATGCAAACGTGAATCACACTACAAAGAAGATTAAACTGTAATACTACAAGCCAAAAGTGGTTCACCTCACTTCTGATCTGAGTCTTTAAGGCTCTAAGTCTCCTTCGTTCCACACATTACCTCTCTCTGACGTTAATAAGTGCCGCCGGAATGAAAAAAGATTTAATTCATTAGTTATTTTCTTGAGTTCTTCGTTCTTATGTCACATGACCGCTCGCTAATGTTAACCACCGCCGTATGAGCCGGAAAGCAAAAAGATTTGTTCTTTTTTTGAGTCATTCAAGCCTTTTCATTCTAAAGAACTGGTTAATCTCGAAAAAACATTGTGCATGAGCCACTGAACAAATCCTTCACCGCCACAAACTCCTTTTTGTAAATCCATATAATTTTGAGGCAGATGTGTGTGGGGGGAGGGAGGGGGTAATTATCTGCACAAGTGTTGCTTCTTCATCTGAGCTTCAACACACTTTGAAACTCAAGTCTCTGTCTAGTCTCTGCACCTTATCGATGCAGCATAACTACCTTGTGTCTTGTTGCTATACTCTTGGGCCTTGTAATGACAAGAAACTGTATTTCTCTACCTCACCTTTGTAGCAGTGTGACATTAAGGATCATTAGCAGCTGTTAGGTGTAACCCTTAGAAGTCCAGGGGCTTTTAAGGGTTTTTTACAACTTTACAATTTGCTTTAAGAAATTTCTTGTGGTTTTGGTTGCAATGTTTTTAGTATAACTCCAAATTAAATAATACATTAAACAATAATTCCACATCAAACCTGAAATTGTACAATTACATTTTGTAATTTTTCAAAACAATCGAGAAAGAACAGTTTTTATGGTATTTAGCAAAAATCAAGTGTTAAAATAAAATAAAAATGAATAAATCCCTTCCAAAAATCAAAGACAAAATGTGAAAATTACATAAAAAAACCCAGGTGAACCTCTCCTAAACCTCATGCACTGTCCAATCACTTTTTGTTCCATTGTGGTCTTTTGTGCCAGAATTTAAAAAATACAGGCCATATCACAGGTCTTGTACTTCCAATACTCATCCCTCATTTCACCACTAGATGGCACTGATTTGGGATCTGTAAAATGAAACTGAAAGACGATCGCACATTTTCTCACATTTTAATTTGATTTATGTTGCAAAATATCTAAAATAATAACCTTTTTGAAACCAATGCATTATATTTGAAATTAAAATGAAACAATTGCTGGTTCACATCATTCCTACTTAATTAAAAACAGTGGTTGGCAGTTGGCACACTCACCGGTGTGTGCAGAGACTTAAGGGTTAATTGGTGGATCAAACATTTTCTATTTTGTGCGAGTAGAAGGAGTGAAGATGGTTTGAAGACGGAAACACCAAATATTGATTTGATTTAAAATTTTCTTTTTTCACTCACTTTGAATTCTCCACATTTTCAAAAATAAACAATCCTTACGACGAGTATTCAGGAGGTAGATCAAGACATGGCATCCTTCTAAGATACACTTAGTTGGCACTCGGTAAATAAAGGCAACTGCAGGGAGACAATGGTAACATTTGAATTTACTTATAATCATTAGTCGAAAGTTGCTAATTACAAATACTCAAATTACTGTAATTGAGTCATTTGAGTAAAAATGTATACTTTTCCTTTTTTTGAGTATATTTCTCAGAAACGATCCCCAACAATGAGATCATTATGTAGCAGTTCTTCTCTCATTTTTCTGTCTTTCTAATCTTTCGCACTCTCTATATCACTCTCTCTCTCTCTCTCTCTCTCATTATCACTTCCGCTCTTCCCCTCTTCTTTTTTCTCCCTCTCTCTTTCACTATATCTATCTCTCTCCCTTTCTCTTTGCTTTCTATTTTTCTCTCCCCTCTTTTTCCTCCATCTATCTCTCTCTTCATGCTACCTTTCTATCTCTTTTCTTTCATGCTCTTCTTTTTTCTCTTCCCTTTCTCTCTCTCTTTTCATTTTCTCTCCTTTTCTTTCACCTCTCTCTCTCTCTCTCTCTCTCTGTCTCTCTCTTCCGTTCCTCTATTTCTATCTTGCTATGATAATGGTTCTGATGTGAGCTCTGGATGTTCACGTTGCATTCAGTGTAACACTCTTGAGTAGTTTTCGAAGAGCTACTCGTACTTTGAGTCAGAACAGATACTTTTACTCTTCTTTTGTCATGGGGTAAATAAGGCTGGAGTCAATTATGAATCAAAAAACGCAATTTTTTTAGCAGCAGAGAAAAATATAGCAACTCTCAAAAAAAGCAAACTACCCCGAAGGGGAAAAAAAAGAGAACCACTTTTTTTTTTTAAATCACAATACTATAAACCACATTTAATACTTTTAAACATATTACTTGCCATAAAGCGTTTCCATCGTGACATCACATGGTACAAGGAAACCGTGACGTAATCTGTGACATTTGGCAAATTGTGCAATTTTTTGGGCAAGTAATGGTTCTTTTACTTGAGTTTACTTCAGTTCTCTTTACTGATCAAAACAGACACACCCCTGCACCAAAAGAGAGGAACAACTAGATCTGTGCTCTGTTCTGTGCAAAAGCAGGTGCGACAAGATATTCCAAATAAACAAAGGCTTTCAGAAATTTTTGATGATTTTGGTAAATGTACAAAATACAAAGTACATTTGTGTAGAATGTAATCAATACTTGGTGGTTCCACATTTTGCCTTCAAACCTGCATCACTTCTTATAAATACACTGGCAGAAAGTCCGGGGTTGGTGGGGTATTGTCAGGTGCTTGATCAATTAAACCAAACCCAGTCATGAACTGAAATAGAAACAGCTTAGAATGAGGCTTAAAACTTGTCGAGGAACAGACAGACTCTGCTGCTGAGCTGGTGACAGAACATTTGCTACCATGGAGAAATGGAGTAATGTGAAGTACTTTTAACACAAAGATGCCTCCATTCTCTTCAGGACGTATTCATGCTCCGTCGTTGGCAGAGGAAACAAATCCTTCTGAAACTGCTAGAATGAAGGAAGACGAGGACGCTGGCTAATGTAGACCTTCTCGGTTGGTTTCGACATGTTCCACAGGAAGCAGTGCATGCAGTGTGAGATACGAGGGATGATTGAGCTGTTTAATATGCTAAAGCCCTATTAGAGGCCAGTGTCAGCGGCAGACGGCGAGCCTGCCCCGGCCCACTGCTCTGCATTGTGTCTCTAAATGAACACGCCACTGTGTTAATTAGCGGAGGAAAATGGCATGTGGAATTGAATTGGTCATTGACATGCGAGGCGTTCGTCTCTCGTTTAGAGAGATATGAAAGTGATTTAAGTCCCTGCTATTTCTTTTATGGAGGGTTTAAATAATCTGGGGAACAGAGAAGGGGGAGGAAGAGCAAGAAAGATTTGCCTTGTTTGGCATGGATTGCCAAACTGTTTTGTTATAATCACACTGTAAAAAATGTGGAGTTATTTTAATGTGTTTTTTTTCAATAATTCTATATATAGAAGGTACAACATAAACATAAAATATCTTCATATATTAATATAAATGAACACCCTCTGGCCACTTTATTAGGTACATTTGTGCATTTGAAACCAGCCAATCAATGACAGCACCTCAATGCATTTAGGCATGTAGTGAGTTAATAATGGAATAACAACCAGCACAGCATTGATAAACATGCGCCAAAGGCGTTTAAAGTGACTTGCAGTAAGTTCTACAGTCTTTTGTAAAATCGAGATGATACAGATGAGCTCTTCCATACACTGGCTTGCTCCGCCTTTTCTTTTTCACCTACAGATCCTGTTTGTAGGTAGACTGAAAATGTTTTTTTTGTTAAAACAGATGTTTTATACCTTTAGCAGATAGCGTTGGAGATAGCCTTTAGCAGAGTGCAGGTGGAGATATGAATACTAGAGGAGGTCCAATCTCTGCATGTGAGGTGTACCTGTAACTCTGGCTCTGTTCCAGTAGCTCTTACCCGTCAAGAGATCCAGCACTTTTGGGTTCTATGTTCATGAAAGTAAAACTGAAAGTTTCCATTTCTAGATCTCCATAAGGAAGAGCAAATCTGTGAAGAAATAAACGTTTTGCTTTGTATATGATTTTAAAGAGACAGAAGACTTCAATCTTTCTAAACTTTCAATCAAACAAACTTAATTTGTAAATCACTTTGCTGGCTTTTAAAAAGTGATGAGCTAGTAAAAGTTTTCACTTGTAATAGAAGTTTGTTCCCGAGTCTAGGACTTGATATACTGAAAGAACGAACTGCTTGGATTTAGTCCTAGCACCACGAGGAGAAGGTAGCTCTCTGATCGCAGGGATCTTCTAGGTTTTGTAAAGGTTCACACAAACAGCTCGGACCAAGTCTATGGATGGCTTAAAAAACTAAAACCCGAAGATATAATGGGAGTGCTGTGATTGCAGCGCCGAGTGGTGGTTAATAAACGAACAGCTGCATTTTGGACCAGTTGCAAGCAATGCAAACTGTACTGGTTTGATCCCAAGTACGGCGCGTTGACATAGTCTGAAACCAATAAATGCACGTATCGCCTTTTCCAAATCATTATGAGTTAAAAAGGGCTTTACTTTCGCTGGCAAACGTAGTTGAATTAAAAAAAAAAAAAAAAAACAGCACAGAATTAATCTGCAGCTCCATCTTTACACTCGAGTCTAGTTTAACTCCCAAATTAGTCGCCGTCGGTTTGCACTGTAATAGCAGAGCATCCAAGCTGGGGGTCAGGGGTAACCTTCATAGACCTATTCCTGCAGAAAAGGCTTGATTCTCTGGAGCTCCCTTCTTCTTTTTTCTCTCTCAGCAGGCCAGGGCATTTTGAAGAGAGTCAATGGCTCATTCACATTAAAGAAGAATTAGAGGGTTTCCACCCTGCCACTCTTACAACCGCCTGGCACAACAGGAGAACTGTTCAGGCTAGCTCACACACGCACATGCGCACACATGCACGTACACACACTCTCAGACACTGAAAAGCATGGCCTTTGTGTCTTGTGGAAGAGTATGTGGTTTTGTGTCGAATGCGTTTCTGGTTTATTTTTAGAAGTCTAGAGTATGTGCTCGACTGCTGCTTCACGTATCGATGCGTTCAAACACACTGTTGCTGTAGACGTAATCACAAAGCTCCTTTGCGTACAACGAAAGTAATAACTGCTGTAATTAGACTGATGAATTCCGTTTACAAGGCTTTGTTGTCAAGAGAGTGACGCGTGGAAAATGACCATAGCTGTAGTTACACAATGGATTGCTTGCACATTTAAAGGATAGAGCTCCCTGAAGGAGGATAGATTACAATTGGTTTTATTCTCAATGTCATTTACAATTATTCATTCATCAATCAGTTCGTAATCAATGATCTGAATCTTTTTTTTAACGGGTTCTTGCCGATATTTACATACAAAAACATGTTTATAAGAATGTGTGTATAATATATAATCTTTTTCTGACTGTTAAGTCCTGGCTCACTTCCTAATCCAATGCTCTTGTAAGTTGAAAACATTAGTGCATCTGTTTGAAAACTTTTTAAAGTAACATGTAAGTGGTTGCCATGGCAGCTGCAATTTTATGGTCTTTATACAGTATTACTTTCCCTATGCAAGGTTTTCTCTTCAGCAGGTGATGAGTAAGTTCATATTTTATTTCGTAATGGATACAGTCATCAATGAGTTAAATGTTTGAGTGTGATACGAGTGCGGTGGAGGAAGGGAGAGAGTAACAATGTTCTGTGTTTGTAGCTGGGTTTCCATTCATCAGTTTATCACGCACATTTTGAAATATCGCATAAAAAAAATCCTGGATTGCGTTTTTCTGTCAGAACTTATTATGCTAACACTTTACAATAACAGTGTAATTGTTAAAAGCATTCGACCGGACAAATGAAGAATGATCACTAAAGTTGTAGTGTCACTAACTACTTTTCAATTACTGGATTTCAATATGCTTTCACTGCTGAACTACTGTTAACAGTTAAAATAATTTTAAATGCTTGCACACACACACACACACACACCCACGCACACACACGCACACGCACACACACACATGCAAAAAACCGCAACACAATACATACCATTTGCGTTACAGTAAGGGCATGGCTTCGATGCGTCACATTTGTTATGTGCAGCTCTAGAATTTCGCAAAGATCCAATATGCCTTCGGCGGAAAATCTGTATCTTTCATACAAGTAACTATCAGGGAAGGCAATGGGATCTTGTCTGTCCCTAAAAACTCTTTCTCTGCGAAGCGCTCTTCGAACAATTTGCGTGGAAATGTCCACGGGATTTCTCAGAAAAGGACAAGCCATTGCAACAGACACTAGAAATTAGTTGCGTCACTTAAATGTTCTCTACTGATTGGTCAAATTTAGTTTTGAGATCTCGAATCCAGAACTTAACCTGCCCCGGAGCAGGTTAGCCGTGCAGCGCAAGTTACCATGGCAATGAACACCAACTGAAGCCGAGTTTCTTTCATGGTACCTAAAACCCAGCATTGGTGCAAACTAATCCCCAACTTACCTGGCTAGCCAGCTAATCCGGCTTCATGGTACAGGCCCCTGATCTAAAGTGTGTGACATGGCAAAAATACAAGTACTCCTACTTAGAGCCCTGCACGGGCTTCAAATTTAGGCCCTAGCACTCAGGCCCGAGCCCTTCCCAGGTCCGACAAGCTTATCAGAATTCCAGTGTTTTTTTTTTTTTTAAATCTTAGTACACATCTTATAACGATAAAAATCATCCAGCGTGGTTTTAGTGGCCAAGTAAAATTTTGTTTTTCTTTCTTTGTTGATTCTGAAAAATGTTTGGAGCACTTTTTCTTTGATAAATTTAAGTTTTTGTTTGTTTTTGAAGACGAAAGAGCGGCTAGCGGCCGACGGGGAGCTGACTACGTTAAATCAACTTAACCTCGAATCAAAACTCGGCTTGCTTGCAATAAAATCCCCAAAAATAAAACTTAATAAATAAATAAATAATAACTTTAAGCAAATAGCTGCGTTTGTTAGTTGAACGTTTGTAAGTTGAACGTTTAATATCAAAAAGATAAGACATAAGGTATAAACGTATAAAATCTTCTTATCGTTTATTATTAAAAGGCGGTTTTAATAAAGTGATTGTGGAAATCAGAAGAAAATATGTGACAGCTTCTCAAATCGAAACTTCAGTTGCTAGGTGTATGTCAGACTCCGTGTGGTAGGTAAAATGTCATTCAATATTTGTTTTACCATCATCTAGTTCTTATCGCTTGTTTTAAATGAATAAATGCGAATATATAAAAGTAAATAAATATATAATATAACTCACTTCACCCTCATCGATCAAATTCTACACCAGCATCCTCCTGCTTTCCATCAGTTCACGTCTGCACTTGAGCAGTTCAGTATTTGGTTTGTTTCATCTTGTTCTTCACCTAAGTGCGAGTGAGGAAGAATTACATTTGATCAGTTCCTGCAAACGTATCGTCATCAGGGCCACTGAATACAAATAGCAAATATTGTTTGTGATAATATTTGCTTTTTGACACAGTTGTCAACTAAAAAAATAATAATTTAAGAATACCTGCTCCTGGAACCAGAAGACATTTTACATAAAAAAAATATTAAATATGATATTTTCCCTTAAGTCTAAATAACACGGGGTGTTTTCAATTAAGTAGGATTGAGGTGACCCTGCAATTATTTAATTTTTTATTTTAAATATAATGTGTAGGTTTCAAAAATGTTATTATATTAGGTATTTTATCACTTTAAAGGAAGATTACAAGAGATATGACACATAATTTGGAAGACAATTCAAATTAAAATGTGAGAAATGCGCAATCGTCTTTCAGTTTCATTCTACAGACCCCAGATCAGTGCCATCTAGTGGTGAAAAGAAGGCATAACACTTGGAAGTACAAGTCCTGTTGATATAGGTCGTGTTTTTTGAAAGTTCTGCCACAAAAAAACACAATGCAACAAAAAGTGCTTGGAACAGTGCATGAGGTTTAGGAGAGGTTTGCCTGGATTTATAACTTTTGTTAATAAAGATAAAAACTCTTTGTTCTCATTTTTCAGGTAAATAAATGACAAAATGTAATATCAGAAATTGTATTGTTAATGTATAATATAAGGTGTGTTGTGGAAATATAATGTTTGTTAAAAAAGAAGCAGAAGTTGTACTAAACAAATTACATCAAGCTTACCACGAACCTATTTTAAAGGTAATACATTAAAGCAAATTATAAAGTACTAAAAAAATGTTCAAAACGCCCCAGACTTCTAAAGGTTACAATTAAAACTGAAAGTTGTTTTTACAAATCACTCCATCTACCTATTCTGTCAGAAAATGTCAATATATGTATTTCCTTCTTTTGATTTTACAGTATTTTAAAATTTTTAAGTATTTGCCCTCTTCCTGACTTTTTATTCTTTTACACGTTTGTCACACAAAATGTTTCTGATCATCAAACACATTTTAATATTAGTCAAAGATAACATAAGTAAACACAAACACAGTTTTTGAAAAGAATGTTTTTATTATTTAGTGAGAAAAAAATCCAAACCCACATAGCCCTGTGTGAAAAAGTGATTGCCCCCCTTGTTAAAAAATAACTTAACTGTGGTTTATCACACCTGCCACCCCCAGGTCTGATTACTGCCACACCCGTTTCAATCAAGAAATCACTCAAACAGAAGCGACCTGACACAGAGAAGTAGACCAAAAGCACCTCAAAAGCTAGACATCATACCAAGATCCAAAGAAATTCAGGAAGAAATGAGAACAAAAGTGATTGAGATCTATCAGTCTGGTAAAGGTTATAAAGCCGTTTCTAAAGCTTTGGGACTCCAGTGAACCACAGTGAGAGCCATTATCCACAAAAGGCAAAAACATGGAACAGTGGTGAACCTTCCCAAGAGTGGCTGGCACATTCATTTAAAAACTGCATTTTGTGTTTACTTGTGTTATCTTTGACTAATATTAAAATGTGTTTATTCATCATTTTCTGTGATTCAAAAGAGCAAAAAGTCAGGAAGGGGGCAAATAGTTGTTCACACCACTGTATTGTGTGTTTCATGTTTGTGTGAATAATAGATTCCGTTCGTCTGTGTGCATTTATGGAATCACTCGTGAGATTCGAGTCTATGTATTTGCTCTTTCGTGTTGGAGGGCTTTATCTGTTTGACTGTTTTGCTATTGGCGACAGTAATGGCTGTTTAATTACTCAATAAAAGCGTTTTATGGACGCAGCGTGTATGTGTGAGAGCTTGTGTGACGTATTGATTTTACTGCCAGAGAAACCTGAGAATTCACTTAGGAAAAGTGAGTCGATCTATCAGTCGATGTGCGTCTGGATGTAAATAATAGTCTCTGAGAATTTATGCATATATGAGATAATTAATGCATGCTAAGGGAAGTCGGTGAAGCAAAGATCCCTTTCTTTTGAAAGCAATGCGTTGTGCTTCTGAAAAGCTGTTTGTTTGCTGGAGATGGACATGAAAACACAAGAGTTTTCACACTAGACCAGCACATCTACAGCCACCGAGGTGGTCCGGAGAGTCTTGTAGAGAGCAACAAAAAAATGGGGGCAAAAATCTGCCAAATTAATAAGTACAGCAGCTCTTGTCTACAATAAAAGCTACTTGATGTGGTTGAATAGATCTAATTTTTTGAAGAACTCTTCATGTTCCTCCACTTATCTCAAGAGGTCTGATGGATGTGCTTTGTAGCTGAGGCATTTGTGTACCGCCTCTAATGAATGTGATACGTGTGTTCCTCGACCATGACAGATGCTCATTTCTCTCACTTTTTGATCTTTGGTTGTTCCTAAAGGCACTGATCTAAAGCAGCAAACAGCTTCTTCAGAAAGGACTGACCCAGAACCCTAACCTTCAAGCCAATCTACACAAAACATGGACCATAATCTGCTGTTTAATGTTTTGTTAAAGTTACTCTATGTGTAGACCAGGAGTGCTTTTTCAGCTTGCGAGCTACTTTTAAAATGACCAGGTCAAAGTGATCTACCCGCTATAAAAAGGTAAAACATCAATCAACAAACATTTATTTTCAACCTTATTGAGAATTGACAAAACACACATAATAATTAATTATTTATATTTTTTGTAATAACCTGAGTTTAATTTGATGACTTGCACTGAATTCAATCAGCCAGGGATGCATAGTTGTGTGTGACCTGAATTTGGTGGTAAAATAGTGATTTTTATGGGAGCAATTGAGCTTTGATCCAAATAATAACCAATAGAAATTGTGCAAAAACAAAAAATTTCTCTATTTTGACAAAATGAGTGTTGTAGTAGGTTAAACAAGAGAACAGTTGTGTGTGACCTGAATTGATGGTAATAGAGTGATGCTCTAATAAATATTTCAATATTTATAGAAACTGAGTCGTGCAGTACAATATTCAGGTGAGGAGTGGTGTGTTGCTTGATTTTGGTTGTAATAGAGTAATTTAGAATGAAGTTATGAAGCATATTCTGGGTAAAACATATTTTGGATCTGGTCATTTGCAGACGGTCCCTAAGCGATTCCATGTCAGCGGGTTGCTCATAGACGGTAATGTGTTTCTGCATTTGTCCGCTACATGATACAGATTAAAAATAGGTATTATTTGTTTACTAAGAACATTCTGGTCTCGAGCTATTGAGCAGAGAAAACTGAATCCATGAATCTGCTGCTAACTTTACTGAACTGTCACGGGATGGATGATCGGCTGATATTCCTTAACAATTCCTTAAACCTTAATTAAAATGGTTTAAATTTGTCCACATTTGTAGTGTTCTCACTGCACAGCAGTGGTCCCCAGCCTTTTTCACACCCCGGACTGGTTTAATGCAGACAATTTCTCCTCGAGATCTGCCTCATCGTTATATAACTATTTGCGACAAATCTAATTCAGATATATTTTTATTTCTAAAGACAGTGTCTTTGCTTAGTGTGTGGCTTTAATGTTATTCATAAAATTGGCAAGATTCTATCCTCTCAGTATGTTCCAAGAAGGATTAAGGCTGTTCTGAACACAAAAAGGGTCCAACCCGGTACTGGCAAGGTGTACCTAATAAATTGGCCAGTGAGTGTATTCACTCATGATGCTCATAAACAGGACTTGAAAACAAAATAAAAATCCAAAGAGTTTACTTCAATCAGAATCATAATAATAAAGCTTCTGTTCCTCCATTCCGCTATAAATATATGGTTGCGTTTCCGGTTCAGTTAATTTTTCCAATTTCTTTAATACGTATAAGACTTGTTTACACTCAAAAATGAAACCCCAAGTGATAATTACGTGTGAACTTTAAATGTGGAGCACGTTTAAAGCTTGTGTTGGAAAGGTGAGAGGATTCTGGCAGATTCTTTTCAATCTTTTTGTCTTTTTATATCCTAAAACATTTCTTTATGCTTGTCCCCCTGTGGCAACATCTATTGCATTTAGAGCAATAAATGTATGTACCGTTTCAGTTTCAGTGTCACAAAGAAACGTGCATGGGCAAATGCTGCAATGAAAACACTGTTAAATAATTAAATTAATTCTGACTATAAAACATCTGGTGGAGAAACGATCATCAGGAGCTTCTTATGCTCAAGGAACTGAAAAGCTTTGTAAAAACAAAAGAAAAAACAACTTCATAGCTAAAGGCTGTTTTTGAAGAAACTATTAATAACATTTGAAGAAACTATTTCCCTCCTGGATCAGACACCAGAGAAATAAAGTAAAAATACTGCTATTATTCATAATAAATTGTCTAATAAGGAGATTTGAGGGTACGTTTGAGAAAAGAAACGCTATCCCAAAATATCTTAAATGCATAAGCAAATACATTTAAATTAAACCAAATTGATCTTGCTACAGAAGCATACATCTTTAAATAGTTTGAATACAATTTTTCATTTTCATTGAATTATTTTAACAATTTAAAACAAATATAATATGTGAAATATAGACGTGTTCTCTAAACTCTGGGCCCCTACCCCAGGACAGGGGACCCCCAGTTTTAATTCAATTAGACACTGAACGGGACACGGATGGGCCCCGTGCTTTCGGGTGGGCCAGGCTGGCTGCTACCGGGCTCGGGGTGTTTCTCTCTCGGGGTGCTAGCGGTTCCCGGTGGGGTGGGGTGGTGTGCTCCGGCTCTGGGGTCCAGGACCCTGGTTTTGTCGACTCACGGGGGCTGGAATGGCCCACCGGGTCACTTCAGTCTAGTTGTGTAGCCGGGTCTGTGTCAGATCTCGCAGCGCACTTGGGCATAGAGGATTGAGGGTGATAAATGGGAAGTTGGTCGGCCGATTGTGGGCTGGGTTTACTGTCCCTGGGCACTGTGTGCTGCAATCACTTATTTATTTGAGGTCTGCGGGTCCTCGTTCGATGCGGATCGGGTCAATGCATGTGGTTCGTCCAGTTTATGATCTTTATTATGTTTAGTATATATCTTTCCATGTAGCTGACTTGTATTATATCATTACAACATCATTATGACCCCACATAAATCATCAGCTGTGTGTGTGTGTATGTATATTTGAACATGTGTGTATGTGAGCAGGAATATACAAACTGTAAGAACTGTTCTGCATGAACTATAACCAACGGACATGGTTTGTCTTTGGTAGGTGCTCTGTATACATGTGTGCTGTGTAAAAGCTGCAAATGGGACAAAAAAGAACTGTAACTAGGACTTATATGTTATGTTCAGGTAGGTATTTTTCAGTTTTCTTTTTCACTCATGAACCTTTCCCCCTCACCCTTCCCCAATCCCATATCCACTCCCCCTTTCAGTCCAACGCCGTCTTGTCCTGACACATCTATTGTAAACTGACTCATGAGAACCACAACTAATAAATATTTACATACATTCAATGCTCCAATCCAGAGGAAAATACACCACACCAGGTGTTTTAAACCTGTCCAACTCAGCAAAGCATTTACTCTCCCATGTGATGGCTTTTGAGTGAGACAGGACAAGGTAAAAAAAATATTTTATATATATATATATATATATGTCTGTCTGTCAACGAGTCACAAACGTGCAGCATGTTCTGACTAAAATAATGTCTGTGATTATCTGCAGCCAATGAGAGCCACATCCAGAGCAAGTTCCAGAGATACAAACACATTGACGGCAATAGAAACAGTGGTTTCGGTTCAATAGGGGGCTTCTCTTCGTTTTTTGGTCCCAATTAATTAATTAAAACCTTGTGCACTCCCATTTTAATAATAATCCAGGTGTTGTGCTTCAGTGTGGCACACGTGACCTCGCGCTGTTTTCAAATCTTCTCATTAGTGCTCGGTCGTGAGACGCAATTTTAGAATAAGTTCTCTGTAATCTCGGTCGCCGTGTGAAATGCTCTCGTGCAGAGTGAATTCAGCAACAATTGGATGCTGCTCCTTCAGTCTGAAGAGACTCGGATTTGTTTCTCCTTCTGCTCCTCTGGGAGAACAGCTCCTCGTTTTGTTCTCGAGCGCCGCCCACCGGTGCCTTTCCAAGCTGAAGACATGTGAGAGAAAAAAACTTGATGCGTTTCTTGATAAATGACGCAGCGTTCTTTTCTGGCTGGTGTCTATAGTAGCATTAGCACCGTGTAATTAAGGCTAAAGATGTACTGCATGCAGCCCCTGCATTAAAAAATGCAGAGGTGTGTAAAGGCCGTTCCTTGTCAATAATTCATCTGTATTTATCTACAGAATACAATAAAATAATCTATCTAAATTACAATAAAATAAAATATTCTCCAATTTAGTTTTTAAAGAATCAATATTTGCTGTAATGCTAACATTAGCAAGCTTGTTTCTCAAAACAACTTTAAAATATATATATATTGGTTTGTAAAATGTAGTTTGTTGTTAGGTTTTCGTTTCATGAAGCAGTTCAAAGCCCTGCTCATGAACACTGATCCTGTTGCAAACACATTTTTGTAATGAAATGAGCATTTTGATGCATAATCTCTGTTAGGGGCAACCCTCCAAGATGGTAATGGAAGGGTTAAATGAACTCAAATGCACACACAATCTGGAATCAACACCCGTTTAATAAAATAAATAAATACAAAAAACAAACAAACATAAACACCTGTAGAAGGGCAAAACCTTACATAAAATATACTGAAGTAAAAACTAAAGCTAACTCAAACAAAACAAGAAAAACATTAACTCAAAAGACAATCAACGATTGCTTGCCAGCTGGCTGCTGGAGAATTATACAAAAATAAAACTTTAAACTGAACAGAGACTTAGTAGAAGCACAGAGCTTACCAGACAAGACTCACAAGGGAATATTAAATGTTGGACAATGAACCCGCACTAGGAACAGGGAGCAAGGGGCTTAAAAAGGCAGAAAGCAAATGAGGGAATGACGAACCAGACAGGAGGAACAGGTGTGGCACATGAGGGCAATTAACAAGGACACAGGATGAAGACACACACAGGAGAAGAGGCCAGAATAAAAGGTACAACATGGAGGAACACCGACAAGGAGGAAGAGCAGGCAGGAACAGAAGAGATTTTACAAAATAAAAGACTAGGAAAATAACAAAATAAAAGTAACTAGGGAAAGAACCCAACATAATCCCCCCCCTAAGGGGTGGCTTCCAGACACCCCAACAGAAACGAAAAGGAACAAGACAGAAAATAAATAAAAACAGAACAGAGCCCAGGATCCTGTAACCCATAAAGGGGGCAAAAGCACACAGGATCCACACAAAGGGTCAGAGAATAAGGGCTAGGGAGACTCTGACAGACAAGGGGGAAAACAAGACCAAGGAGGGGCAGGAAGGGTGAGCCAGCGGACGATCAAGGAACAGAAAGGGGAGGCAAACAAAGGGGGCAGAGAACAGAAAACATGGACAAAAATCATAATAAAATAATCACAACAAAACTTGAGTCCAAATCTGGTGGTGCCGACCTTGGCACAGAGGATCCGACCATAACGGGTAGGAGCACGAGTAGGATCAGAGGTGGCCTCTGCTGCAGGTGCCAAAACACAAGGCCTTGGGCCAGAGACCAACAGCACTGGAGCAGGTAGAAAGTCTCCTAGATACAGAGGTAGAGCTCCATCCACAAGGCTCCCTGGGGGCCAAGCCAGAGACAAAGCCGGAACCAGGGCAGAGTCGAACCCCATCAGGCAAGGCGACAAGAACTCCGGAACCCACCGACGAGAGCGCAACCAGGGTCCCGGGGCGACGCAGCAACTGCAGTCTGCAGGGCTGGAGAGCGCAGCCGAAAGGTAGAGAGAAGCTACAACACCGACAGCCCCAGACACGGCCCGAGCAGTTCCCCACACCACCAAGGAAGATGCAGGCAACAGGCACTCCAGAGGACCGCAACCCACGAGCAGAAGGAGGCAACCGCCAGCCGAGGAAGAGGACCCCACAGAGAAGACCCCAGAAACTCCCCGCAACACCGCACCTGAAAGAGAACAGAGGGCGCGCCGCGCCAAAGTGGCAGCAGCACCAGAAGAGCCAGGGCAGGCACCAAAGTCCGTGATGACAAGAAGAGGGCACGGATCCAGATCCAGGGCAGGTGCAGATCCAGTGGCGCAGAGGAGGGATTCGGACAGGGGGGAAAAGGCTGAACCCAGGGAAGCATAGTCAACCAAAATTTCAGAGTCATAAAAGGACAGTCTGGGGAACATACAAAACAACTCAAGGATAGGGGGTAGGATCACAAGGACACAAGGATTCAGTGAAAGAGGGGTACAGTGGCCGGTGGATGCAGATTCCGAACCAGTGCTAGAACTCCATGACCAACAGACAACCTCCGCTCCCGTGCGTGAACTACGGGAGCTCCTGTAGACTGCTCGCTCAGCTCCTGTGCGTGAACTACAGGATCTCGGGCAGACTACTCGCTCAGTGCCTGAAGTATGGAAACTCAGGAAGGCAGCTCCTACAGTTCCCGTGCGTAAACTACGGGACTTATGGCAGACAACTCCCTCTGTTCCAGTGTTTGAGCTATGAAACCTTCGGTGGTCAGCACTTGTAGTTCTAGTGCGTGCGGTGCAGACTCTCAGGTAAACAGCACTCTTAATTCCCGTACGTGAACTACGGGGCTTTGGGCAGACTACTCGCTCAGCTCCTGTGAGGGAAGTAAGGAAACTCTGGGAGACAGTTCCTATTGTTCCCGTGCGTGAACTACGGGACTTACGGCAGGCAACTCTCTGAGTTCCAGTGTTAGAGTTACAATATCTCCGGTAGACAGTTCTTGTAATTCCTGTACATGAACAGTATCTCTGGCAGACTGCTCCATTAGACCACGTGCGTGAACTACGGGATCTAGGGGGACTGTGATCAGAGTACCAGTACGTGATGTGCAGAATCTCAAGTAGACAGCTCCTTTAATTACCATGCATGAACTAAGGGACCTCGGGCAGGTTACTCGCTCAGCTCCTGTGTGAGAAGTAAGGAAACTCTGAGAGACAGTTCCTATTGTTCCCGTGCGTGAACTACGGGACTTACGGCAGGCAACTCTCTCAGTTCCAGTGTTTGAGTTACAATATCTCCGGTAGACAGCTCTTGTAATTCCTGTGCATGAACAGTGTCTCTGGCAGACTGCTCCATTAGACCACGTGCATGAACTACGGGATCTACGGGGGACTGTGTTCAGAGTTCCAGTACGAGAGTTGCAGAATCTCAGGCAGACAGCTCCTTTAATTTCCGTGCGTAAACTACGGGAACTCTGGCAGACTGCTCCTTTGATTCCAGTGCATAAACTACGGGACCTCTGGTGGACAGCATGATGCACAAGAAGAGCTGGTGGCACTAGAAGTATCCAGGGAGCTTGGATGAACAAGGGCAATGGGGGCGAGCAAAGGGCATGTAGAACAGGGGAAGCTGGCAACGGCAAAAGTGTCTTGTGAGCGCAAACATACAGGCGCAATGGAGGCGAGCAAAGGGAAAGGCGCTCAGGAGGAGCAGGCAACGCTAAAAGTGTTCTGGGAGCACAGATGCCCAAACGCATTGGGGGCGAGCACAGGGCACGACGCTCAGGGGGAGCTGGTAATGCTAACAGTGTCCTGGGAGCACAGATGCTCAAGCGCATAGGGGGCGAACAAAGGGCATGACGGACAAGGGGAGCAGGAAGGGCTAACAGGGCTTGACAATAGGTGCCAATAAACTTAAAAAAATAGCACAATAAACCAAATGAAAGTCTCACAAAAACAAAAAGGCAAAAAACTACATAATGCCCAAAAATTATTATCTCAACAAAAACGTGAGGGGCAGCGCAGGGACATGTTGACTGGGAACCCTCACAAAGCTGCTGGCAGGCAAGTGCACTGGATCCTTGTCCATCCAGTGACTGGGCAGCAGATTCCACTCCTACAGTCTGCGCCGAAACAGCAGACACATCAGCATAGACGGGGACCACTTCAAAGGGAACAAGACCAACTTTAAACAGAGAAGATTCAGGAGTAACTGAATCCAGGGGGCACACAGGGCTAGACCTAGAGGACTTGAGCCATCTAGAATCCTCCACAGTTCCAGGGTTCTCCTGGAGCGCAGTGTCATCACAGGGGTCAGCAGGCACAACATCGGGCAAGGCAGCAGAGCACTGACTGGTGGGCGTGGCCAAACCCAGGGAGGAAAATCTTCCGGCTCTGACTTCTTCTTCCACCAGCCTGAGAATCCAGGCAGGGACAGCGTTGCTGGGGACCGATGCGGGGTGACCAAAAAACGGATGACTTGGCAGGCAGAGGTGGCTCTGGACAACTGGAAACTTGGTTACAGACAGGGTAACTGGACAAAGGGTTCACAGACAAAGTATCATCATTGAAGTGGAGGGTACTGTGGGCTGATGGGGAGTGGCTCACTGGATCCTCACTCAGCCTGTGTTGGGACGGAGTGGAAAACCCAGCGGTAGAAGGAAAGTTGACGCAAGGAGAGGCAGTCTCACTCAGAGCAACTGGAGGTGAGAGATCAGCTGGCTCAAACGGGTGGCATATGGAGTAAATGTGACCAAAGGCCCTCTCAAAATAATCGGGTCCCTCCATCACATTCATCACAGACCTGATAGTATCCCAAATCGAATAGTCACCATCCTCAAGAAAGATCCTTGCCGGGACAGGATGATCCAGACCGGAACAGAATAGCCGGATGACTTCATGCTCCTCTAGTCCAAGATCGTTCAGGGCGAGGAGCAGGGAGGCTGCATATATTCCTATGGGACGACCAGCTTGTTTAAGACTGGAGACATCAGGGTTAACTGGCACCACACGGCAGGGAGCTGAAGAAGGAGGCCGAGGCTTGCGTCCACGAGAGTGACCCATGATTGCAAAAATAGTGTGTGCTGAGTTCTTCAGAATGGCGGGTTCATTCTGTTAGGGGCAACCCTCCAAGATGGTAATGGAAGGGTTAAATGAACTCAAATGCACACACAATCTGGAATCAACACTCGTTTAATAAAATAAATAAATACAAAAAACAAACAAACATAAACACCTGTAGAAGGGCAAAACCTTACATAAAATATACTGAAGTAAAAACTAAAGCTAACTCAAACAAAACAAGAAAAACATTAACTCAAAAGACAATCAACGATTGCTTGCCAGCTGGCTGCTGGTGAATTTATACAAAATAAAACTTGAAAACTGAACAAAGACTAAGTAGAAGCACAGACCTTACCAGACATGAATCACGAGGGATACTATTAAATATCAAATAATGAACCCGCACATGGAACAGGGAGCAAGGGGCTTAAAAAGGCAGAAAGCAAATGAGGGAATGACGAACCAGACAAGAGGAACAGGTGTGGCACATGAGGGCAATTAACAAGGACACAGGATGAAGACACATACAGGAGAAGAGGCCAGAATAAAAGGTACAACATGGAGGATGGAGACACAGACAAAGAGGAAGAGCAGGCAGGAAGGGGCAGGAACAGATAAGAGTTAATAAAATAAAAGACTAGAAAAATAACAAAATAAAAGTAACCGGGGAAAGAACCTAACAATCTTGTAGTAGGGATGGGCGATACCACATTTTTTGGATTCGATACGATACCGATATTGATGCTACAAAAAAAAAATCTAAATAATATTCTATGGACTAACCACAACCAAATATTAAAACAGCTTATATAATATAATATATAATATAATATTATTAACAACTTTAATGAACTTCATTATAGTAAATCAGCTGAATGAGAGCAGTAAACAATGTATAATATGATTTAAACAGTATTTTTAATATAACTGACATCTTAAATATGCACTGAATTAAAAAAAAATGTATATGTTAAAAAATATGAGAAAAATGAAAGCCTTGAAAATATAATTATCATATGCACATACAACATATTTCCTCTGGTAAGGGAGAATTACCCAAGAAGGAGGCATGTCAGTCCTAATACTGTAAATTAGATTAAATAAATGTTAATGATACATGGGAGTAAACTTTAGAGGGAAGACCTACACTTATGATATTCCACCTAAAAAATGAAAAAGTGAAAGTGTCTAAAAGAGGAAGAGTTTTGTTGACGCCAAGCGTGTGCTCCTCCATAAAGTTGTAATTGACAATGCTAGCTAGCTAGACGGAGGTGGGTTTCCCGCACTCTGATTGGATGGATGAGTCCATTCAGCTGCACCAGTGGGGGAGTTTAGCAACACAAATGAAGGTAGCGATAGAACAATATAGTACACTTTCTCCTGTTTTTATGTTTTCAATAATGTATTAATAAGTATCGATACTTTAGTCATTAGATCGATACCCAAAAAATTACGGGTGAGTATTGATATATCGATACCACATTATTGATCCGCCCATCACTAGCTTGTAGTGGACTTACCGCAGACACTTTAACTGAAAATATAAATAGATTAATGGCACAGTCATAGAGACGAAAGCTATGATGTCAGCTCTCGAAGTTTAACCACATTTACATAAACCATGAGTCAAATATTTTATTTATGCCAAGGTTTGATTTATTGTCAATGCAATTCCATGTGGGTTTTTGCCACACACTGTAGTAATGTGGTCAGGAGGTCAAGTATGCCAAGATGGGCCGACAGAATGTGGTATTTTTGCAAAAAAATTATATTTCAAAAGAAAAGAGTGTTTGGATCAAGACCGGTACTGATCGATGATGTCAAAATAAAGCAATAAACTCAATACTTACCTCATAAAACTTCCTTTTTCCTGTGTAGATCATGTGATGCACAAAGTAATTTAAGAACTTCTACAGCATTCATTGGTTCCGGAGACCCACCGAGTAACACGCCCCACCCGTGAACAATAGTTCCTGTTTGTTTTGAAAAGACGATCTCGAGTAGCTAAATATTATTCTGTAACGCAGACAATTAACTTCTTCAAATTGTAACCTGACTATGAAAGAAGAGAAGCTCAAAGGCTCCAAACCACGAACAAACTCCATTTCACAGACGTCTCTTTGGATGTTTTACTTTAGAAGAGATTTAATTTCTTTGTCTTTTCTTCTTTCTTCCCATCATCGAGCTGTCCTGCTAATTGCCATTAGTGTGATTTGTTCCTGCTACAAGGAGTCAGCGTCTGTGAAACACTTTCGTTTCTCTATTGCTTATCTAATGATTGTGATGAGTGACTTTCATTTATGTGAGATATAGACGGCGCCAGTTGTTCTTTTTCTTTGCGCGCGTTTGGAGTCTTTCCCCAAGAGAAGACACTGGCTGACCTCGAGCTGCGTTTATCGATCAGGAGGATTTGCTGCTTGATAGAAGGGAATGTAATTGGGGACTTTTTAATTGAGATGGATAGAACATGCAGATTTTGTTCCAGCATCTCCAAATCAATATCCATCTGCTGCGATAATGAGCATATGTCTATTTCTGTGTCTTAGTTTTAACAAAACATTGGATTGTTCCTGATGCTTTGCGCAGTCACTGCTCAGCAAGGTTGGGACTTCGTGTGTTTCTCTCTCTTCTCGCGCTCTGCCGTTTGCTAAAGTTTGATCCAGAAGAAAAGCTCTGTGTGCCATGAGCTGTGCAGAGATCTCGGCGCTGTACAAGCAAAGCAGGGCTGACAGGGGTACAGTACTTTCAGGGGAAACATCTGTTGCCGGGTTCAGTTGCTAATGCTAAGCCTCATTATTGATCAGTGGTTATTACAGTATGCTGAAAGATTATGTTCCTGCGGCGTGCGTGTGAGTCAGTGAAACTGAGAAAGACACAGAGAGCGTGTAATTTGAGGTTCCTTGATTACATTAAAGAGCTTTTATTTTATTCACTTGAGATGAAGCCTTCTGCTGTATCTCTGAATCTCCACTAATGACATCATTGGGATGGGAGAGTATGTGACGACAAGGCTTCACCTGATTTTCACCATCGATTTATTATTCCTTTTTGCAAAACCCTTTGAGTTTTTGACGAGATGATTATGCGAAATTGGTAATTATGTGGAACTGTGATATTAGTCCACTGACTTTAATTAACCTAAATTGCTCACATTTTCTCTCTGCCTCATTAATATTATCTGAATATATAAAAGAGTCTTTTTACATGTGAAAATAATGAAAAACTTTTTCAAGAGTTTTCAAATCAGTAGCCATGCATTCAGTCATGTATGCGGAATAAATTTATGCGCAAAACTAGGATATCGCTTAAAATATTCCAAAGCAGCGTTTCCATCCAACGAGTCCAAGAGAACAAAAGTGTCACTTCCTGTTAAAACTGGCAGCCAATATCGATAGAAAAATCACCAATTTTTTCTTAAATAATAACTTGCGCCTATATTCATGTCATCTTGTTTTTGGTGTGAGTTGGCCTCACACTTTGGGGTCTGCCTCAAACTCCACTGTGTTGCACACTGATAAATAAAAATAAAGGAAACTTTCTCAAAGTTTTATTCTAATAGTTTTGTAGTTCATTCCGTAGGTGAGCAGCAGAGTGTGGCTTGATTTTGGATGCAATGGAACATTTCAGAGTGAAGTTATTAACCCTTTTCTGGGCAAAACGTATTTTTGGCACTTTGCAGACAGCCCCTAAGCGATCCCGCTCTTAGTCGGCAGAGTATTTCAGCTAATGCAGAGGAAGACATGCTTTGATAAAAAAAAACACGTTGCAGCTACGCCACACAGATAAAAAACACTCTGTCTATTCAGAGTGTTTAAGTCTCGAGCAGAGAAGAGCGAATCTGCAGTGGCGTTACTCACCTGTTGCTTCAATTCAGTGTTCATCTTCTCACGTAAAGAAATTATTGAAATGCATCACTAGAAACATCTATGCACATGCTTGCGGCACGCTCACCCTTTTCCATGGCTTGTCGGTGATGGATAGATGGATCAATCAGGCTTTATTATGCCTCTCTCTCTGGTTGGTCGTTTCGGGTCCCTCGCCTGCTGCACTGCTGCCTCAAGTGGAGGGTGCTTTCCTCCCCTGTGGTCTTAATCCCCAAGTGGTAATTACAAAGCGGATTGGTGCCTATGCCATCCCAAAATGCACTAGCATTGACAACATACACCTGGTTCCTGGCTGTTGGAGTCTTTATAAAGCAGACGAAGGGGATTGGTAGAAGAGGTAAGTACTTGCAGGTGAGTTGAGGTTGAGGTTGAGAGAGACTGACTCTTACTGACTCTTTTGAGATTGAGTACACGTATAGATATTTTATTTTTCTGGATACCGATTGCGTTTTTTTGGGATGTGGCAGTTTTTCAAGTACTGGCACAGTAAACACGGCTGTTTCATGTCTTAAGAAACAGGGTTCGAAATTAACTTTTTTGATCACCAGCCAAAGTGGGTGGTAACTTTCTGAAGTTTCATGGTGAAAATAAGAGATTCGGAATGCCACTGAAAGAAAATGTGATCCTATTATTACCAGTGCGTGAAGTACAATACACACAACAGTTCTACTGTACAGTTCTAAAGTGTAACTATACATCTGAGATAGAATTCTATACTCCCGTGGCTTCCAAAGTTCCTCGCTAACATTTCGACATTGTTTCAATTCTTTTCTAAATGTTTTCTATTTATATTACATTTATGTGTTTAGTAGACACTTTTATCCGAAGCGACTTACAGTTTGGGAGTAAATAGAAGCAGTTTAGACTCGCACAAAGTGAAGCCTCATGCGCGTGAAAATAACTACGAACTATAACTAGGGGTGTAACAGTACGCTAAAATCGTATTTGGTTTGGTACAGTGTCTTGGAGAGTTCGGTTCGGTTCATTCGGTTCGGTACAAAACAATAAGAACTTACATAATCTTTATTTTGAAAAGCTGCCAATACACAGTAGAATTCTTGCATAAAATAATTAAAAGTGACACATTTGGGTGATATTTTAAATAAATTGCACTCTTTATAAAGAAAAACACTTTTTTTTAAATAAAAAATGAAATACTGCAACTAGTTAGGATAGATTACCTATCCACATTTTCTGAAGAGAGCACAGATCTGGTTGCAGTGACAATATCTCCAGCAGTAGAAATGTTAGATGTGTTGCCTGCCCGATCTCCGTGGAACAATGTCGGCATACAACTTTAAATTTATCCACTCGTCTATCCCCGTTATGTATTTTAACAGAGAAGCCAAAGTGTTCCCAAACACGAGACCGCAGTGAGGTGAGAGGGTCTTCAAGCTCTGGCTTCTCTTTCGCTTTTGATATGATTCTCGCGCTCGTGCTCGTCAGTCAATAGCGTCCGTGCTGCCGCTGATAATACATTTATATCATTTAATAAAAATACAGAATACCGAAACGGTACGCAAGTGTCCCGAACCGAACAGGCCATACCGAAACGGTTCAATACATACCATGAACCGTTACACCCCTAACTATAACATACTTTTCAGATGATGTACTTTTCATAAAGGGTGATTTTTTCATAAATGCGTTGTATGAAGTGACAAATAAATGCTGAACAGTTGATTATTTTTCATTAACACAAATGTTTTATAAAAAATGATTTTGTCCAGCATCGGGTTCTCTTATAAGTGAAACACGATCATCTTTCTGTTTACTTTGATGGATTTTCTTGGGCAGGAAGAAAGGAGCAAGAATAAGGAGCTTTTCCAAAATATAGAAATATCGGAAAAACAAGGTAATAATTGTTATTGAAACAAAATAAACCGTCACTAGGGATGCCACAATACTCAGTTTTATACCGAAACGTTCAGTGCGCCCGCCTTGTTTTGGTTGACCCTTGTGAACTGCGTTTTTCGGCTCCTCATTTGAATAACACTGGTGTGTATTATTTTATTGTTATTTTATTGTTTCTCACAGCCAGAGAGGAATTTCTCTGTGCGGAGGAGACAGCGTTTGATTTTTCCTGGCTTTGCAGAAGAATACAACGGAGATGAAAAATGAAAATAATCAAAAAAAGTCTCCAACGATGTTTTATCAGATGTTATTTTGAAAAAGGAAACACAAGCACTCTCTGCACCGTCATCAGACAGCTGTTCCTGGTGTTGATGTTTGATTTAGCAGTAACTGCCCATTATTTATCTGTTTATACAAAGAATGATTTAAAACATTTTTATTTGTTAAGCCATCAAAACCAAACCGAAAACTGTGGCTACGTACCGAACCGTGGGCTTTGAGTTCCATTGCATCCCTAATTGTCACAGTCAATTGACAACAGCATCAACAGTTTCTTCAGCTGCTGGTAATTCTTTTCTCTGTTCTGTCGCAATTAAAGCATGCGCTCAAATTTTGCGCTTTTTCAGACAGCTGTGGCGCCTCGATCGGACGCAGAAACATTCATCTATATGTCAGGATGCTCGTCGTTTCTCAATCAGTAAGAGGACTCCTCTCGTGCTGTTTTTCTATGCAGACCGAACAGCCAAAAACCATTCTAGTCTATTTGCATAATGATTTGAATCTATTGTGTGTGTGAGACATGGTGAGGCTCTTTCGGGTTATATTCGCATCTGTTTGCACCAAGCTTTGGAAGATTTTATGTGACTTTGTATTGTTTTCATGCAGGCATGACCATGCAGTGGAGCCCTGAGCAGTCACAGTGGGCGGAGCAACACTATGACATCACATCCACCACCCGTTCACCAGGGCATAAGATCGAATCTCTCCGGGATCCGAGGCTAACAGGTTCAGCCTCAGCAGTAGCGTACCAGCATTCATGGGCAAATGATGACATTTCAGCCTTGACCGCTTCTAACCTGCTCAAGAGGTACGCAGAGAGATATTCTGCTATTCTGGAGCTACCTGGTGAAAGTGGACTCATGGGATATCCAGACACACCTATCTCTCTCAGGGGACCCAGTGTTGGGAATAATGGATCACCCCTACTCAACGGACGAAAGGCGGAGGCTGAGCCTTGGCTGGAGACTGTCTACCCTCCTTTAGGTTGTGTATCCGAACTTATTCCCAAGGCTCCGCTGAGTGCATCTGATGTTTCTGTCAGTGCATGCACCTCACCGGTTATAGGCAGTGGGAGTCTCCCTGAACCTTGTTTCTCCAGCAGCAATTGTAGCAATCAGAGTGGGACTCAGGACTATGGCAGCAGTCCCTACAGCACTCCCTTCCTGCAGCCCATGGGCACTTACGGCGGCCCTCTTTTTCACCCTACTCATTCCCACCAAAGTCTAGTCTCTGCATATAATGCTAATACCGCTGGATATAGTTATCCGAATCCCCGTTACCCTTCACAGGCAGTACTTGCTCCTGGCTACAGTCCCTCTACTCCATCGGCCTATGTACCGGGAGCATTGACACCCCCAAACCCTCTCCCATATCCATATCCAACCACCAACTTAAGAGGTACTTTCTCTGAAAGTGATCCCCCAAGCTCTACCAACATTCCAAAGTCCCAATATTACCCTTCCACCCAAAGCGAGATTGGAGTTTTTGAGGAGTTTGAATTCAGCAGAAACTCAAATTCAGACTCCAGGTCTGAAGGAAGTCCTCTATACAGACCCTCAGCTGATGACACGGTGGACAAGCAAAATGCCTTCAGTCATTCGGCAGATGCAACATCCTCATCGTTTAAAGCAGTCAGTCAAGGAGACTCCTTAAGAAGTTTAGAGAATTTCACCGCAGCCATGAGCGGACCGGGCAATGGTACGTCCGGACCACCTTTCCCATCTACCTCAAGTTCCATCGGCAGTTCTCACCAACATCTCTGCCTTGACGCAAACACTCCGTAAACAGCTGGCTCAAGGTCCACCGGCAGTGCTTGAGTGGATGAAGTGTGAGTGCTCCCCCAAGACTGGAGGGACTAGCTCCAACCATAGCTCCAAGTTCATTCAGGGGGCTGCAGGATGGGACTTCAATGCAATGTTGGATAAACGTTCCCTTTCTGGAAGGAGAACAATGATGTTTATGTCCTTTCCAGTTGAGCGTAGCAAGTCATTGCAAGAGAATGAACTCCTTACTCTCATGGAACGGACATACCTTTACTCCTCCATGACAGACACATATATCTGATTGGGAAGGAACTAGTGACTCTTCCACTCTGAGAGATAGGAGATTTACTCCTAATGGAAACATTGTGGTTGGATGGTAACAGTGGCTGACCCAATTACCATGGTGTACATCCATGTTTGTGTTTGTGGCCTTGTGATGGTTATTTATGTGGTAAGCTTTAACTGTAAATCCTGCTCCACTAATTACATGGGAGAATTTACAAATCCTAGTCTTTAAAGAATGTGTGCGAGTGGAAGAGAAAACCTCAGGAACGTGTTTGTCAGATAATGTTTGTAACAGAGGAGAAGAGGTCATTTCCATAAACCATACAGCCCCGGGAAAACAAACCCGCTGATCCAAAGCAAACTGATTTATCAGTTCATTTGTTTGTCTGCGCTTTCTCTGCATTTTAAGAGTGGATACCAATCTGTTGATGGGTATCTCAGTAGAGTTAAGAAGGGGTTGTTGCTCTCGAGAAGTGTATTTTGGTGCCGAGAACAACAAAGCAGAAAAATCCCAACACAATTTTTTTTGGGGGGGGGACAAAAGCTTTGCCACAAGGTACACAACATACAGTCTTTCCTACTAAAGAGATCTACCCAGCAAACATTTGGATGTCCAAAGCTTTTATTCTGCTGTATGTCCTCTCCACATCTTTATTGAACCTTTTCTGAACATGTATGTTGGTTCCACTTCAAGCCTTTAGCTCTTTTACAATCAATAAAACACTGTTGGAAATTTGAAAAGGCGTCATGTACGTGTTATACCTCATTCTAAGACACCTTCAAGTTTATGAGCTTCTGCACTTTTCTGATTCAGTCTTTGTTTTGTGCACCAATATTGAATTACCCTAGACTGAGATGTGGAACCTCATGGTATGAATCTGTATGAATCACAAAAATGTTGCTTCAGTTTCAGTTGTCAAAGAAGACCTGCACAAAGTGTAACAATACACTCGGCTCCCGATACAATGCATAGCACAATATTTAGCTAAACTATTTTAAGAATCAGTGGAAGAAAAAATGAATTGAATATTTTTGAGACCACAAAGCTACGAAGGCTCGGGTTTGATTTGTGTTGGAGAATTTAATATTATCCACCCACTAGGGGGCAGCGCTAATGTTTGCATTAAGCCAGATGATAGAGAGAGCTCACTTTACAATGTTCCTCCTGTTTCTCATTAAATAATGTGAGAAAAAGATAATTGTGTACTAGTAAATATTACATTAAAGAGAAAGAAAACTTTAAGAAGTTTCAGAAGTGACTTGAAACACCATCTCTAAGACTTCTTGGGCGATATATCCCAGTAACTCTGTGATGCATTCATTCATTCATTTCCCAACCTGCTTATTTTGGGGTCACGGGGGTCTGCTGGCGTCTATCTCCAGCTCGAATTGGGCGAGAGGCGGAGGTACACCCTGGACACGTCACTAGTCCATCACAGGGCAACGCACACGCACACATTCACACCTAAGGGGAATTTAGATTATTCAATTAACTTAACGCATGTTTTTGAGGATTGTGGGGGAAACTGGAGTAAACCCGGAGCATAGGGAGAACATGCAAACTCCTTCCAGGAAGGTCACAGGTCACGCAACAACCTTCAAACTGGAAGGCTACAGTGCCAATGTGCATACATATTGGGACAATGATATATTGTACATATTGTTATATATTAATCAAAATATAAAGCAATTACCCACAATGCCCGCATGCTCACATTAAAGAAAAAACAACACAAGATTTTTAAAGATTATTCAAAAATACACTAAAGAGTTTCACAACTGATTATAATTTTTTAATAGAGCAATAGTTAATTTAATTGCTCTGTGATATTTTAACCAAAAGGGATTTCATTGTTTCATTGTGTGTTTCGCAGACAGTTCTCAGGATCGGCCTAAAGGACTTAATGACAGCTCATATCAATGCATTTCAATATATGTTTTGAGGCTCGCATCATCAGCTGTTTAGAATTGATTGGACAGATGTCGTGGTCAGACCAGTGTTTGCTGGGTATGTGGTTTATAAAATTTGGTCTGGACTCTGGAATATTCAATCAATGGATTTTTAGCTCAAAGGTGCTACATGCCGTCTTGTAAATCTATTATTATTGGCGCTCCTTGTGGCAAATAAAACAACAACGCAGGGGTCATTTACATTCGAGCTCAAAAAAAATAAAAATAAAACCATGTGGAATGTTTCAGAACTCAGCATGTTTTTGTTGTTTTTACTGCAGTCAGTCTTTGCTGAAAGTCTGAAAACCCTGCTATTGCTGTTGTTTTGGTGTAAGCTCACATTTTTGGCCCACGAACCTTGAGTGACAACCTCATTCTCAATTTATGCAAAGAAAAACTAAATCAGGACCACTTAAAAGTCTGAGAATCAGAGATTGTAAAAATGCACATTCTTTCCGTTGCTTTGTCAGATTGAAAATAAAGTGGGAAAAGTTTATTTGTAAATTCAAGCTGACATTTGGCAGGGAAAAGGATCAACTATTTAAAATCTGGTGTTCCATTAGAAACAACCGGCTCTTTTCGTGGCTGATTTGAAAGAACAGGTTCACTACAGTGAGTGCATGGGAGATTAGCAGCCGTGCGGCCAATCAGACGATGAGATTTGCTTTTTATTAGAAATCAACCGATGAGAGGGGATGTCCAGCATGCTTAGCTGGTAAAAATGTTCAGTTTTACTTTCTCTGGATGATTTTCTTGGATGGGTAGCTAATTTCCTTTCCCTAAAGCACAGGTGTCGGGATCCATTCCTGGAGGGACGGAGCCCTGCAGAGTTTACTTCCAACCCTGCTCAGAGAGACCCACACCTGAAGCTTACAAACAGCCTGAAGGACCTAACGAGTTGCATCAGGTGTGTTTAGTTGAGGTTGGAGCTAAACTGTGCAGGGCTGTGGCCCTCCAGGAGTTTGACACCTGTGCTGCCTAAACCAATGTTACGGGAAACAGTGGGATTGCATCGAGGTACAAATCTGAGGAATGTTACAGAACAATGCCACGGCTTTGAAAAATCTGCGGTGGTAAACATCTGTAAACTAGACTTTCAGGACCCCGAGGATTCATGATCTGGGAATCAAAAAAACCTTTTCACATTGGCATTGTTGGGGTGTTGTGTGTAGAAATATGTAGGAAAGCAAATATTGAATCAGTTTTAACAACTGCTCTGAAGTTCACGACCCCCTTAAATGAATAAAGTGAGGCATTCATTAAATACCTGTTCAGTTCTGTCTTTTTGAACAATACCTCTTATTGTCTCCAAAATGTTTTTCAACAACTGTATCTTGAGCGTTTTCACTGGACAATTACTCTCCTCTACAAACAGTTGTGCTCATAAATTTACATACTCTGGCAAATGTGTTCCTTTCTTGTCCATTTTACCCACTCATTGTTATGGTTGGGTGAAGTCATTAATAGTCAAACAATAGTTTTTACACTTTAAATGACTATAGAAACTTTCCAAATGATCCTGATCAAAAGTTTACTCTAAATATTTGATCAATAAAAGCCTGAAGTCTCTTGAGGTTCTTTATCTTCTCTGTCAGTAAAGCGTCACGTTCTTCTCAGTTAAAATCCTCCAGCTCTTGTAAATTCTTGCAGGAACGACATGTTTGAGTTCAACTATTATTTCCGGTAGATCTTTGACCGCTCACAAACATTGATTATAAGGAAAAAGGTCGAGGTGAGGAACTCTTCTGTGTTAGATTTTGTGCAAGTTATCAAGCCAAAATCATCAGGGTGACTTGGAAAGTTTCTGTTGTCATTATGATTTAAAAAGAGGAAACACAGTTGTTATTATTTGTTAAACAGTTGTTAACGTGTTATCATTCATATTTTCTAAAAAATGGCAATGAAACCAGACATTTTTCCAGGGTGTGTAAACAGACCACTTTTGGCTACCAAAAGGAACACATTGCACGACTGAAAGTGCTCCAGACCAAAAGAACATGAATATTTCCTTGTCCATCTTAAAAACAGTGTTTCAGCACTGGAAACATTTGGCTGACCTCACCACAGAGTTTCTCTCAACTTCCTTTCCCTTCTCTCACCAAGGGGAATTAAGATATTGTACTTATTTCTGAAAGTCAATCACCAAAGCAGCAGAGGAAGCCAAACGACTCCCTGCGTATGATTGCAGTTTATGGAGGCAGAGGCTCCATTGGCTTTGTTCCTAGACACAAATGGAAGGAATTCCTCGAAAAGCCAGATCAAGCTGAACTGAGATGAACAGACCAGAACTCTTCAGCAATGCACATTGTTTCTGCGGAACACACATGCTTTCATCTGCTCACTCTGGCTTAACGTTTCCCGTTGATCGCAAATTTTTAAACCAAAATGGGATCCAACTGTTTTCCAAAAGTGCAATTTTACCCAATATTTTAATAATGGATCTGTTTTGTGCGATCATTTACAGAAATGCTTGTTTACAGTATTGTTCTGTTTCAAAGAAATTCCATGTTATTTAACCATCTGTCATTTAATTGATGCTTGTTTTTGGACTGAAAATAAGACAAGTGTCTGAGATGTCTCTTCTATAAAGAATAACAAATAACAGTTATTAGCATTCATGGTCCCGTCCGTTTAAACTCAAACATATGTTTAACGGATAATTCAACCGCTGTAACAACTAACAGTTAACGCTTACTGACACAGCACAACATTTTCATTTCAAAGCTCAAGAAAGGCAGTCAATCTCAAAATAACGACCAAGCCCCACCCCAAGAGGAGTGATTAGCCAATCTTAGTTAAGAATTTCAATGCACGGATTGATGGGTTTCTCTTTCATGTGGATGCATGGGATCCGGTGTTTTTCCAGATTTTGTGCATTTAGTTAATCACAACTGGTAATTTTGGGGGATTAAAGAAAAAAATGTTTTTGTGCAGGTGGTGAATGCTGTTGGGAAGAGGTAAAATTAGAGATTTTTGCTATTGATCACCATTTAGAACCATCAACCCTTGATGCAACCTGTGCAAAAAAAAAAGAATAGTTTCTGATGGGTATATGTGTGTGTGTGTGTGTGTGTGTGTGCGCGCGTGTGTGCGTGCATGCGTGTGTGTAGGAGAGAGAGTTCTGTAAATAATCTATTCTGCATCAGATTTCTAAACATTTATTATGAACCAAATGCCACAACAGCTGAACATGTACAAATATGAAAAGTACAAGAGACAATGGTCAAATTAACAGAGCAATAGTGTAAAAGGTAACAATGGATGGAGAACTTAACAATAAACTAATTTAGTGTGTATGTTTGCACGTGGGGGGTGTGGGTGTTTTGTGTGTGTTCAGTCGTTCCAGCAAGACTTGCAGCAAGTCACTTGATGGTCTTTACAAAGATGTTCAAATGGTAAAACTCAATGGTTTCTTGTTCTAAATGGTGATTAATAGTAAAAATGTTGCATTTACCCAACAGGAATAGCACAAACAACCGAGAACGCAGGATTATTTGGTGTCATGACATTGTATCATCCAGAAAATTGTTATAATGGAAGTCAATGAGGCACAAACAGTAAAACTAAAAATCCAATGTTACTCCTACTGTTTGACGTCCAAGGCTGTGATGAAAAGGAAAATGAAATCCAGCAATCTAATAATCATTTTTTTTGTATTGAAAAGAAGTTATTTTATTTGTTATGTTGTTTTTTCCAGAATCAGTGGCATGTAAGATCTTGGCAATTAAAAATTGATTTCAGATCTCAAATCATTCAATTTGCTGTAACAAATAAAAAGTTGTGGCCAAACATAATAATTTGCAAGAAACATTTTTAACCTATTTAACGTAGTTAAGCATTTTCTAAGCATTATCAAGAATGTTAAAGAGACAAAACAGTGAAGAGCAAGACAAGCAGAGGCGTGAAGAAAACTACAGTCCCTCATAAAAGTCTTGTCGTTTTTCTATCTTGTAGAAAAGATCTCCTGCTCTTAACTTGACTTTTAAAAACTGGGTGAACCTCGGATCGCGTAGGGCTCCAGTAGGTCTCCTGCTGGTGACTGTGGTGTAATTCAACAGAACATTCATCTGAAAAATCCACTTTCCTCATCGATCCATTCTTCGTCACAGGTGAAGCTTGAGGTGGCAACACTTTTGTCTTTGCTTTTGGTTTTAGCAAGCTGTGAAGATTACAATACTCTTCACAGTTTCATTTTGCACCGAAATATCATTACAAAAGCGTTTCCTGTGGAAAAACCCTGATTAGTAATATATTTCAGCAGCACTTCTGGTCAAGCAACAAGACGTTTGTCGGGGACTGAGGTGAGAGGTTTCTAAAAAGTCTGGAATTGAAATGTCAATGATGAGCCCTGCACAGGAAAGCACCGCGAGGTTGCTCATCACTCCACCAGTGAAGAAGAGAGCCCTCCAAACCAGAATGAAGAAAAGCTAGAAACAAGGTGCAGAAAACTGATGAAAAACTTTGCCACAGAGAAAGAGGGGAGAGGCATTCAACCCCAAGAACAGCTGCATTGTAACCATATCCGGAGCACGAGCACATCTTTCAAAGCCTCAGTGTCACCTTCAGAACCTTACATTTCTGAAACCATGAGCGTTTACTCCGAGGGTGCACTGAGCTCTCTGGAGTTGCTTTGCCGCGACAGAATTGGTTCAAACACAGTCCACACATCACAGTTTGTGGAGGATCCCTCCGACTGCTCCGAACACTGGCATTTATTCTCTGCAGGTTATGAGTTTATTGCAGGCAAGTGGTAAGGAATCGTTGTTATTCTGAGCTCCATTGTGTTTGTTTTCGCCATTTTTGGAGTACTGTAAGCTATTTACTCAATAAATGCTCACTGGACATGATCACGGTCTGTCTGTTTCTGTATTTAATTTCACTGAATATACTATGATTCAAAGTAAACATATACAAATGCACAACATTAACCCTTGGAACCCTCTACTGCTTTACAATTTGCTCTAATAAATGGCCTGCAAATCTGTTTTGCTCCAATGCTTCATACAATTTTTTTGTACAACCCCAGCTTCTTTTTTAAAAAATATTTTTTCATTACATTAAACAAAAATTCCAAAACAAACCTTGGCATTGTACAAAAATACATTTCACAAATACAGTTTTTATTTACTGTGAAAATAATTTTTAACAGTTTTTTTATAACAAAAATCTAGAGTGTTGAGACAAGAAAAGAATTCATAAATCTCCCCAAAAAGCAAAGACAAAGTCAAAATGCATTAAAAAACAAACCTCCCCAAAACGATATACACGAATGCAAGTATGTTTTTATGTCATTGCGCTTTTTAGTGCCAGAAGTTTGTGAAACACAATCCATCTAACAGGTATTGTACTTCCGAGGCGTATCGATCAATTCGAAGCCTTTTATTATGAGTAGCGTCACACTTCTGGAAGGAGAGAAGGAGGCAGCATCAGGTTTATTTACACATGTGTGAAAAACATTTTTTCCCTGTATGTTTGACAAGCGTGTCACAGCAAGACCATGTGATATACCTGGACCAATTTTCAGCTCGATCAGGCAACTCTTCTAGAAGGAATTTGTTAACATACGAGGTGAAGGAGGCGCTGCAGAGCTGTCGTACAGCGATGGAATGAGATTACCTTTTTATTGAGCATGACATTTGGGGACGAGTGGTGGTTTTTGTAACATGTCAAGACAGCTGCAGCGATGATTTTGGTTAAGAGCCGCTGTAGCGCCCACTCTCAGAGCGCCACACAAAGACCGCGTGACAAAGTTCTAGTATTTTGCCTACTTTTTGTTCCTAATGCCTTATCGGCCCAATTTTTGCAGGAATGGACAATTTGCCTAAGGGAAGTTAATAAAAGTCATTGAGTGTTTTTAACACGGACGAAGTGTCACTGGCATTACCCATTGTTTTCTGGCAAAGTGAAATGAAGCTAAAAGGTTAACTGGTTGAACTGGCACAGAGCAGATACAACAAGGCTTTGTGTTTAAAAAACAAGTAAAAGTGATTTTTATTTATTGACAAGTCCCAAACTTGCACATCATGTTGAATTGCTGCTTTCTTACTACTACATTCATCTTGCGTTTTCAAAAATGATTGCAGTTTAAAAACATTTCTACGCAGTGTTAAATACTGAGAAGAACTCAGCTAGTGCTGCACTGAAAGCTGCTTTACAGACAGCAGGAGAACTTTTAACATGATTCTAGTGTGGTCCTCTTTTGCATCCTCTCCACAGATGAAAGAAGCACAGGCTCTTTGAAAATATTAATTTAATATCACTTAGAGAGGATGAGAGCACTGTGTGTTTTCTGACAGGCAGAGTCAGAAGAGTAATGGGGTTGAATGTCAAATGATTTAACGCATTTTGCACTAAATGAACCTTTTTGGAGTTTGGAGCTAAAGATGCACCGATTTTGATAAGATACAAACGTCATGATTTTAAATCTGGCATGTGATGTTCAAACTTAAAACAGAGGAACCATTATACACACGAGCGGTTGGGGTCTTGCTATTGCATTTTCTGTGGTGTACATATATTAAACGTAGTATTTAATTGCAATACTGTGAAGAGATGCCGATTAGTTTCAGAAATCATTTCAATGCTCCGTTCAAAAGTGTTCACTGGGTTTTCCCCTCGGATAAAGCTTGCATTCAGCTCATAGTTGCTCAGATTATTTTACATTCTTCTATAGCTGCTGTTTTAATGCCTTTGATTTGTTTTTCCACATTTTAAATTAAATGTAAATTTCAGCAATTAAAATATGCATCCCAGTAATTCCACTTGAGGAGTTTAAATGACAATCTATGCAAATTAAGGGAAATTGTGCAAAGGCAGAGAAGATCAAGGAAAACATGAATAAATTATGCAAATAACAATAGGACTTGACCATTTCAAAGCCTAGATTTTCTGTAATAAGTGCAGTATTGATTTTTTTTGTTATTATTATTATTTTACGGCTATGATGTGACAGTTCTTTTGTATGAGATGGGTTTGACATGGGGTGAATGAACACAAACGGCAGTAAATGCCAGTGTGCCGGGGCCTGCTGGACGATGGTCCATTTGCAGGGTAATTATGCATGCGATCGCCATGAAGTTCAAATGATGTGCTCACTTGCGAAGCGGCTGTTTGTCATTTCTCTTTCCTTTCTAACACATATTTAACCTTATCATTATGTTACTAGAGGTAACCAGAAATAACATTAAACATCATTTAATTTCTGTTACAATTCATCGAAAAACACATTTGCACTGGGAGCGTTTCCTTGAGTGAAACCACTTTTCTGAAAACTGCTGCATTTAAAAAGTAACAACAAATAGAAAATTGTCTGATTTTCAAGTCAAAAGAATGTTAGAACTCAACAGAAATATTCATTTTGGTTCAATCAAAATGTCAACATACTTGTCAGAAATACGTCATGTTTAGCAAAGGGAACAAATGCTTATTTCACAAATATCATGCATTTCAATTTGTTGTTGTTGATTTTGAGTCTGAAATAAATAAACCATTGAATGTAAGGACTCATGTGGCGTCAAATACTTCTTTACCTCTATACTACACAGTTCACATAAAAACTGTGTCTTTTGTACCTAATAATTACCTTCCGTTGTCAGACCTTCAGTTTACACCCCCTGACTCCCACAACCGCTGCAAGGCTCCTTTGGCTCTTCGTGTACTGTCTGTATCTCTTCTGGGTTTCCACCATGAATCCATCTAATCATCAGCAGGTCACCGTGGGATCTTCACCTCCTGGCACCACCCACTGTGATCTGAGTGATAAACTATCAACACCTGTACCCCTCCCATTAAGGCCTATGACATTTCATAAAAGCATTCAAAGCAGTGGGTGAGGCACACAGCTCTCCAGTCTCAAACTAGGGGGTGCTGGTGAACCTAAAATATTACCTTATATAATATAACACTTCTGCTAAAGAACAATATAATTAGTCAAGGGCACCCACTCAGTTACTAGCGGTGTACTGGATCAGCATCCATGGGAGGACGCAGCCTACCCAGCCTCCAGGGGCACTTACCAGCCTTCCTCCAAGGTTTTATAAACTCCTCCGACTGCTCCTTGCTCCCTACAACAAAATTACTTGTACCATCAGTTAGCATATATCACATGCTACAAAAAAACTTTATTCACCGTAGAGAATATAGATGACATACCTTCGGCTTTCAGGTTTTTTTTTTTAACTTTACACATTACACTTTTTTTTTTACATTTTATTAATCAGAAATAACAATGATAAAATGACACAAAGGCCTCTCACGTACCTCGTAGCTGTCGATCTAGAATCTGCTACCTCGTAGAATATTATGATGGCCTTAAATCGATCGATCAATAGGTTTTGAATGGAAAACAAACAAGTTTTTTTTACATAAGACATCAGTAAGACGGTAGGCTGTATTATTCTTAAATCATTTTAAAATAAAAATTAATTTAACATTATTCATGATTTTTGTTCATATCACTATCAGCAGTATCTTTGTAAATTGCAATATTGTAGAAAATATTTCATTTTCGTATGTGTGCTTATCTTAAGTTCAATAAAACATTAAATTAATTATAAATATAGGTTAATTGACTAATCTAAATTCCCCTTAGGGTGTGAGTGTGTGAGTGAATGTTGCCCTGCGATGGACTGGCGACCTGTCCAGGGTGTACCCCTGCCTCTCGCCCAATGTGTGCTGGAGATAGGCACTGACAGACCCCCGTGACCCCGAAAGGGAAGAAGCGGGTATGAAAATGAATGAATGAATTAATTAATTATTTATAAATAATATACAGCAAAGAAAATGCATTTGACATTGGATCCACAATTTTAAAACGGTTTAAGTGCAATGCTTCTTTTCTCTGAACAGTTTTGTATTTTAATGTTTAGGACCACTAATTAAATCAAATAGCATATATTCAGATTCAGAAGTCAACAAAAAGGGCTGAAGTGTAATATTTCTTCATTTTTGTGCTTCATACAGAGCGTGTTCTTCAAGTTTCAAGTGCTTGCTGTCAACATTTTTTGCAGGAACAACTCCATGTCTTTTATTCCAGAAAAAAACAATTCTTCTTTCCTCTTAATTGTTTGCATTCATTTACACAGGCAAAAAGCAGACTGGAGAGCTTCTTTATTTGTTTGATCTGTAAAATAGTACAAATAAAAACAAAGAAAAAAACATAGAAGCAAAGAAATATATTTATCACACTTCATACAGATGCAGTCTGCAATTTCTCAGCAACAAAACTGCTCTGGTGTAACTCTGTAACGCTGTAAATTTCACATGCCGATAGCGACTCCCACTGCATCTTTAGGTGAGTGATGACAACATGCACCTTGAGTTGTTTTCAGCAGGGCATCCTGCAACACAGATAAAACACGATCACTTGGATACTTTAATCCAATAAGCATTCATTTTAAAAAGCATTTATTAATTAAAAACATATTAAAAAGCTTATGCTGTGTCTCCTTTCATTAAAACAGTATGAGTCAATACTCAAAATCTGCCCACGAAACTTAAAGTTAATTATGTTCACAAATATATTTAACTGAAATGCAGTGTCCTCTAGCTTCCTTTTCTTCAGTCTAGAAACATGCTGCCTGCCGATCGGCTGTTAGAATGGCTCTGTTAGATCACATTAAACCGTCATCAGTATAATTATTGCTGGCTGATGTAAAGTTACATGTGAGATAAACAGAAAACCGGCCAAAAAACCTTTCAGCACAACAGAAGTTAAACGTGTTGTGCAGATATAGGGGGACTTAAAGTTGTTCTTTATCGATCCGCTACTGATGGTTTCAGACGATTCCAGATGAAGTCAGGTGTTGTGTGCTGTACAATGGTAGGAGAGTGCAAGTGTCGTCTGAAGCCAGAGACACTCCTGTAGACGGCACACTGAATAAAAGCTCTTCTACAAGCACTTGTGGTGATCCTTAGAGATAAATGACTTTTCCCACATTGAACGTTGATTTAATGTCTGCTAAATGTAAAATGTAGCACCCTATATCCATCTATCCGCAGGAATCCTCTGCCCCACCACTTGATCCTCTTTTTAACGTACATGAGCCCCCAGAACATTAAGTTCTAGATGAGGCTGGGTAACAGAGATGGTGTCTTCCAATCTCAGACAATTATCTTCATGTTATTGTAGTTAAGCTAGAATAAAGATGTATTCACCGTCACGATTCTCTGTTTTAATAGACGCCTTAATTACCCCCAACACAAGTCATTAAAATGTGAGGTAGAGTACTCATTTGAATAATCATCGAGAGGCAGGCGTCGGGGGCTTCATTCAGTGCCTAGAAACACATGCAGGATTTGAAAACACCTACAAAAATGTCTCAGAGGAAGATGTGTGCGTTTTATTTGCAGTTATGATCTGCTTTCACAGCTGAAGGCACACCATGATCTGAATCACTGATGTGCGAGTGATGAGGAAAAGCATTTACAAGCGACGGAAAGAAATGTTTTGTGTCCACAGATTAAGAAAGATAGTATTAACAATACTGTACGTTTTTTTTTTCAACTTATATGAGTAACGTAAGTATTTTACCCAGTGGTGGACAAAGTACACAAACCAGAAACTGTGGTACCCCAAGATACGAAAGTAATGCGTTCCAGGGTGACATTCGAATCTCGAATAATTTGTATCTTGAAGCAAGTTTTTCATGTAAAACACCTAATCCGTGTAACGGCTCTCAGAAACAACAGAATAAGTAGATGAAAAAAATGGAAAACCAGTGAAAAATCAAGTAACGTTTCTTCAATCCTTAAATCTACACATTGTTAATGTAATAAATGATAATAAAACAGAATGAAATAAATGCTAAATAATATGTACACAAATGTGAAACCTTACCTTTACTGAAGCGATGTGTTGGAGGAGGAGGAACGGATGCAGAAAACATTACAGCACTACGTATGAAAGTTAACTTTCTCGAGATATTTCACGAATTACTGACACCAACACGGTTTCAAGCACAAGCGCAGACAGATGGAGAGACGCTTCTGAGAACACGTCACTGGGTTTCTCTAAGTTGCGCTACAGAGCAGCACTTTCCACGTTATAAACGTTATTTCTTTTAAGACACCTTGACTCTAACATTTGTTGTAGTACATTATTAGTAATCTATACGTAATGTTTCGCTGTGTTGTTGAAGTGTTTTGAAGGGCATCAGACCCTTTTTGCACTGGGAGAATGGAGAGCAAGAACACCGTGAGTGAATGCAGCGTAACGTCATACAAACAAGCAGAAAATAGGGCAAAACAGCTTGTAATTGTTCGTATCTCGAATTTTTCTTCGTATCTTGAAGCAAAAAATATTGTTTATTTTTGGGGTTTACTGGTCTTGGTCTTGATCTGGATCGTCCCAATATTTGAAAGCAGAATTCATAGTCAGAGGACATCAAATGGTGATCAACTAAGAAGCTAAAATGTGACCTGTTCCTGACAGGAATGACCACAAACGATCAAGAATGCAGGATTATTTGTGTCTTGGCTTTGCGAAAAGGTTGTTAGTTAAATCCATATTGAAAATAAGTGATTTGCGGATTTTTTATCCCAGAAATAAATAGAAATCAGGTAGGAACTTACCAATCAAAAAGAAAAAAATATTTTTCAAAAAAGTATACAAATATATATATATATATATATATATATATATATATATATATATATACATATATATATATATATATATATATATATATAAAAGAGTATATATATATATATATATTCATATATATATATATATATATATATATATATATATATATATATATATATATATATAAATAATTATTTGATGGATACTTCCGGCGCTGGTGGCAATACTTCTGGCGCTGGTGGAGACCGGCTGCTGCTTGCAAAGGCTCACTGTCTTCTTTTTTTTACTTTTCGCTATTCTCACTTCTATTTCTGTACAAACTTCTCTCTACACATTTGTAGAGTAAGATATACCGTTGCAAAAAATGTAATTTCCTCATTGTGGGACAAATAAAGGTTTCTTGAATTTTTACTGCAATTTAAATTAGTGGCGGTTGAGATTAGTTTTTTTGTTTTTATTTTAAAGCATTTTCTTAAACTATTATAATATAATATAAAAAGATTTGCCACCAACAATCATTAAATTAAATGAACAGAGCAAGGTCTGGCCAGATTTAGACTCCAAATCTCAATAAAGTGGCTGAAAACATCTCCTATAACATGGTTTAAAGGCAGATCGAAAATTAAAGCTGTGAACTCCTGTTGTGCATTTGATTCATTTAAATACACCAACGTTTTCCCTGAAAAAAAGTGCGGCAGCTTCTTTAATACAACACCAATTCCACAGCACAGATTTCATTCAGGATCTCCCCTTCAGAACAGACTTAACCTTTTTTCTGTAGTCCGTGGAAACACACAAGCAAATATCACAGGTTTCTAAAGGTAGGCTACAGTTTCAAACAAGGCTCTTTCTGTAAAGGCTCGCTGTCGCTCTACATTTTTGAAGCCACCCTTTAGGAGACGAACCCTGTTGCCACCACCTTTTTATCTCTTCCTCTTCCTCTTCGTCGCTCTCTCTCGTTCTCTGTAAATGCCATCTGAGAAGAGAACACTGTGACAGGCTGACCTTGAGTCAGCGCCCATAACTCAACAGGTACTTACAGTATGAAGCAGATTGCTTTTATATGGGCTTGTAAAACAGATCCATGTATCTGTCTGTGCACTATGACTCATAAACACCAGTCAATCACATACATGCCTGCATTCTGTCTCTCGGATTGCTTTTGTGTGGTCCAAACATCTCTTCAGAGAACAGCGATTGCATCACTAAAGGACATTGTTGCTGTACGGAATTACGGTCCATGCATCAGTACTCTGCAACCTCTGGCTTTGCAATAATTACTGGTGAACTTTCAGCATCTCCAAATCAACATTCCCAGAATCCACACGTTTTCTTTCTGGATATTTCAGCGCCGCTGCTCATGGCCGTTTACATGCGTTTGACGTTTAGTGCAGAAATGCCCGCATCACAGACACAGACTCTATTCAAATGCATGTGAGATTTCCAGGCCAAAAATGCAATTCTACTCTAAGGGAGCGGCTGCAGTCACATGAACTTGAGCATTCAGAATGGAGAGGTTAAAGATTGGGAAAAAAAGAGATAAACCTGAAAAAAACTAAAACTATATTACCGTATTTTTCGGCTTATAAGACGCACCGGCACATAAGACGCACCCAATTTTAAAAGAGGAAGATCTAGAAAAAAAAGATTCTGAACCAAATACTGTTAAAAAATATTTTATATCAACTGTGTAAAGTTAACAACCAAACATGTAACATGAACAGACAGTAACATTACTACATTACTAATAATAGCCAGTAACATTGTCACTACATTACTAATAATAGCCAGTAACATTGTCACTACATTACTAATAATAGCTAGTAACATTGTCACTACATTACTAATAATAGCCAGTAACATTGTCACTACATTACTAATAATAGCCAGTAACATTGTCACAACATTACTAATAATAGTCAGTAACATTGTCACCACATTACTAATAATAGCCAGTAACATTGTCACCACATTACTAATAATAGCCAGTAACATTGTCACTACATTACTAATAATAGCCAGTAACATTGTCACTACATTACTAATAATATCTAGTAAGATTGCCCCCACATTAGTAATAATACAGTGGTTCTCAAACTTTTTTAGTCGAGCCCTTTAAACAAACACTCCCTAATTGCAGAACACGTTACTTACGTTTGTTATCTCGTATGTACATGTGTGAGATGTACCGTTGACAGATGATTTGAGTTTGAGTTTATTAAAGAAGAGTTTCAGTCATTGAGATCGTTTTGTTTACCTCGCGAGCGCGAGCGCGCGCGCACGCCCGCGAGAGAGAGAGAGAGAGAGAGATAGGAAGCGAGCGCTGGAAACAAGCGTATGCTTTTTGTTCTAATATAAATCCTTTTGATTTTTGTCAGCTTATGAAACCCAAATAACTCCATTAATAAAGGATCAAACTGTCCAAGATTGTGAAACTGTCCAAGTGAATGCTTAGTGGAAATAAAACCCTCACAGACTGAAGACGATGCTTATCGATCATCATCTTATCGTCAGGCTCAAAAAACATAGCAGATAAACTATGAGCTGTGCCCATTTCACATCTTGAAATGTATTTTAGTGTGAGAAAACGGGTTTGTAGCGTGAGAGATCGCTCAAATGCGAGAGTCAGCTGATCTCTGTAGTTTCGCTCGTGACGTAAGTATGGATGCGGATGCCAAAGGCATTGTGGGAAATGTAGTTTTTCCCCCCGTTTTCGTTACGTCCGCGCAATGGCAGAGATGGGCGATGACGTCAGCGCGCAGCGCTTGGTAAACAAATATGGCCGCGGCTTCGGCCTAGCTCCGGAGCTCCGGAGCTCTTAGACCTCTCATACGGCCGTTACCGGACTTCGCGGCGGTTTGCATTCGCTTCATAAGACGCACCAACTTTTCCCCCTCAGTTTTGGGGAAGAAAAAGTGCGTCTTATGAGCCGAAAAATACGTATATGTCTAAGATGTGTTATTCCATTATTTTGCCAGTTTGGGAAATATACTGCCCTTTTGTTTAGTAGGAAGTCTGGGTTGTTTCAAATTGGTGTGCGCTGGCAAGGAGCAAGCGGTGAGCCCGTTATCTTGAGAAATTTCCACCAGGCTGTCAGTGAAGTACGTTTGCTCAGATTCTGAAAGCAGTGATGATGTGACAAAGAAATGATGCTCCTCTTATACTTTAAGCATCTATGTGTGTCTGAAGCAGTGAAAGATGGAATTCTCCCTCGCTGTGTAAGATACTCACAAACTTTTTATATTTACAAACTTTGTTACAATCTTCATGCGCTTAAAAACTTTTAAAAAAAAGATTTTGAGCCTTTACAGGAGCTCTGGGAACATAGATTATCATAAAACAAACCTTCTGAAACGTTTAATTTCATCACGTCTTCTGATGTATTTAGCCATTTAGAAATGCCTTGCAGCACGGAAAAAAATGTGATTGATTAAGTGGCCTAGTGGTGGAGTTGGTTGTCCTATAACATGGTTGGCCCCGCCAGGTCCATTTGTGGCCTTGGGAGTGTTTGGTGGTGGGCGGGCAGTGCGAAATCACAGCCACATTCTGTCAGACTGCCCCAGGGTGGTTGAGGACTACCAAGGTGCTCATCAGGACCAGTGTGTGAATGTGGAGTGAATGAATAATGCTCTGAAAAACTGTCATCTGTGCTATCATTATTATTTAATATTACAAATCATTAATTAACGTGTGAACAACTGAGAAACACCAACGATTTGAGCAGAGTGGATGAGAGAGAGAGAAAGCATAACAGACTGTCTGAATACACATCATCTACAGATGCACACAAGTTTTTTTCTGCCACCATCTCATCATCCAGCATGGCTCCTCTGTACATTTGTAGTTCTTGATGATCTTCTCGCTCTGCCCCTAATGTCCAGGGCTAATTAAAATTCAACCATGTAACTGTGCAGGTTTGCTCTGTTCAACCTCAGAAAACAAGGCATGACTTGCATCCTCGTAGCAGTCGTCCATTTTTTCCTCTTTTTATCCGTTTTTTCCTTTCATCTAATCAATTTATTTAAGAAAGAATTCGTAGATTACGGCATTCAAAAAGTCAAGTTTGTTAATTGCAAAAGAAGATTTAAAAGGTTTGCAGATCTGCCGCGATCTTCAACCCCGGAGATCTAGAATGGTTATTCACAAAAGACAGAATGAATTTCCGCAAATCCAGAAGTCTCCACCAGGAGTGCTCCTCTTGGGAAGCAACAAAATCGGCTGGTAGCATGAGTTCAGCTCATCTGGTAGCATCAGTGGTTCACAAAGCAAGTACCTGAGTAAAGTAGAGATACACTCTGTGAAATATTATTAGTATTAATAGTATGTTCCATAAAATGTACATACGTGTCACAAGTACTATGATTTATTCTGGCTATAACACACCATTATGATTTTTGTGAAGACTCTTGCTTGAGTGAAAAATATGTGAAAAGGTTGACACTTATTTAAATGATCAAGAATCAAAAGCTTGAATCTAAATTTCCTTTAGAGCCAAATGAAATAACATGATTTCAGAGCAGCACTTTTTCAATTTCTGGTTTATTTTTAACACAGTTCAAGTTCCAGTTTAATTAGAAAATCTTTTAATGTCTAAACCCAGGTCCACAGGTTTTCTTTTACTATATTATACATCTGTGTGTAAATATTACCTGGTCATTTCAGATTACTGAAACAGAAACTAGTTTCGGGAGTTTCTTCCATCATTTATTAAGGCACAGGCATCTCAGAAAACACTGCTGTTGAACTGACACTGAACTGCATTCGCAAGAAGATTCCACCCAGCGGCAACCAAAACAATTCAAAACAGAGAGTGCGCTGTTTTTTTTATCCACTCATAATAAAAAGCAACCGCTGATTTCCCAAAATGTAGTATATACATCATGACTTTGATATCTAAAAGTAAAAAGTCTCCCCAATAAAATACTTGAGTAAAGTACAGATACTTGAAAAAGCTTCTGAAGTACACTTACAGTAAATGCCCCCCTCACTCATGCCTGGTGGTGCCAGCTCATGCTATGGCATGCTACTCTCCTCTGGAAGCTCAGCAGCTTCTTCGAGTGAAGCTACAGCCTCTGGAAACAACTAGAAAGATCAGGGCTTTCCGGAGACAACACCTGATCCGGACACAGCGACTGCATCTTCCATCTGGTTCAGATTAACTGCCTGTATCTGCAAGATGTTGATAAACGCTGCTGGTCTCCTCTCCGTTCTGTGATATGTGACAACACATTTAAGAGCTTTTACTTTAAAAAGATTGAATGATTCTGGCCCTATGGCATCAAATTAATTATAAATTCTGCAGACAAAAGCATCTGTTGAAAGAATATTTATTAATTGCTGATTAAGAAATATTGTTTATTTTGAATACACTCAAATCCTTGTCGATCCGTTTATAAAAGGTATAATCCATTGTTTAAAATGCAGATAAAAGAATTGGTGTCTTGTTGCCGTGGTATGCCTTAAATAAAACAATTAAGTAAACAATTAAGACGTAAAAAAAAGTAAAGGTGATAGAATATAGACCAAAAAATGGATGGACGGAATGAAAAAGAATGAGAATCACCGCAGGGTCGAAACATACAGGACTGGAAGGCTGTTGTTATTGTAAAACTCAGAAAGAGCTGCTTTTGCACATTTCTGACAGGTAGTGCTGCCTTTCAGAGGCTGATCAAAGTTTTCCAGCAGTTTTCTCTTGCTTCTGATAACCAAATCAGTTTCCCCAGTCTTGTTTTTTTGCTGAATAATGCACATTTACTCGTAACCTTAGGGCACGGAAAAAACAAGGGGCCAGAAAATGGAAGAAAGGGGATAATACATTTAAGGGAGATATTCTATGACCTTAACGCAGACTGTAAAACAGAAAGACATGGAAGTGTAGAAAAGTTTGGTTGGAGGCGTTTCAAGAGGAGATATGAAATGCTCGGGAATACAGCCAAAGAAATAGAGGCGAGATTAAAAGATTATCTTCTTCTCTTGCCCTTCAGAACCACGAGCGTGTGTCTGCCACACCTGGCAGCCCAGACGAGTCAATGAAAGAGAGACAGCTTGAAAACAAGATAATCATTACAATCAATACTCGGCCTATCAGCTCTGGGGCTGATCACAAGCCTCTGCAGCGCTGTGTGATACGTCGACTTGTATCATCATCAAACTGAGTTATTCATATATATATTTTCCAAGAACTCAATCTAATAATGCTACGTTCTACTACAGGCTTAATGCTAACAAATTTTTATTCATTTATTTTTTTCACTAGCCCATGAGAGGAGACCGCTCTGCTTTTGTTTTTGATATTTGGGCATAATGTGTGACGAGTTTATTCTTTTCAAATAAAATTAAGGAAGAGGTTTGTGAGGAAAGAGACCAAGACAAACAGAATAATTTCAGATTATGGCCGAAGCATGATGCCGTTTTTATTCATGTTTTCATTTTTAAATGCGCCTCTGAGCTCTTTCCTGTTCCGAAATCGGTGGAAAACGCATCTCTTCTCTAGTATCTCTTCTCTTCTCTGAATGGGGTTGACGGTAAAGGCAGATACATTGGAGTCAGCCGTTCAGACACCGGTCGCTTTTAAATAAAATCGCTGCAGTGTGAGCATATCCCCAGGCCACTGTTTTCCAAACTTATGGCAGCTGCATACCCCTCGAGACCCGTCAGCCTTGGGCACGTACCCCTTGCTACCAGAGACTCTTAATTTAGAGACTCTTAATTATAAAAAATAGACTACTAAATACTGACCAGTTGATTACTTATGATTAACAAACATGTAAAATAAATAATGATTTCATCAAGTGTATTGCCAGGTTTTCTTTCATCATCTCTCTGTTTAATGCCATGGATGTTCTTGGGCAGAGGGGCAGAGACCTGCTCTTTTAATTGTTTCACTCATTTTTTTTTCATAGAAATCTTTTGTTTTATTTCCGTTTAAAGAAATTAATTTCACCCTTCTCCCATTTAATGAAATTAATATGGATACTTAATAAGGTGTATCCAGAGAACAGAAATATAGGAAAAACAGACTAATAAATTTATCTCTTTCTTTCATTCCACAAGCTGCTAGTCTTTCTCTCTTTTTCTCTCATGTTGCGCTGCTCGGAATGTGTGCTTTTTTTAGCTGCTCTGACACAAAGACATGAATGTAAAAGATGGGGATTTCTCCCGAGCGTTTCTCTTTCCAGAGCTTGTAGTTTCTTGTTTTCTGTCTGTTTTTCGAGCGTTGTGTCTTTTCGCCGTGACGTCTTCTCCACATTTGTTTAACAGTTCCAGAAGAAAATGTTTCCAACACTACGAGGTCTTTCGTTGTTTGTTAATAGTGTGTGGTTTGTCTAGGTATATTTGTGTGTTATTTAAAAACTACAAATGGGACAACACGAACTGTAACAGACTTAAATTGTCATGTTCAGGTAGGTATTCTTCCTATTTTTTCTCATTCCTGAACCTTTCCCCCTCACCTTCCCCAACCCCTCATTCACTCCCCCTCTCAGTCCAATGCCGCCTTGTCCTGACACAACTAATGTACACTGGTTCGTGGGAAACACAACTTATAAATATTTACATACATTCAATGCTCCAATCCAGAGGTGGAAACACCTAACCAGGTGTTTTATTCCCTGGAGATAACATAACTGTCCAACTCAGCAATGCTGAGATGGCTTTTGAGCGGGACAGGACACTGTTAAAAAAAATAGTGTGTGTTTTAATAAAAATAAGATATTCCCATTCCCAATAGGAAAAATCACATATATGAGAATATACCCGCACGCACGCATGCACCCGCATCCATTAGTCAACATTAATCCTGCAGACAGGCAGGTCTCCAGCACAGCAGCTGCTCAGTTTGAGGAACTCTTAAATAGTTTTTTACACAAAGTCTCTGCACTCTGCATGTTTTAGGTTTGTGAAAACAGAAACACATTCGCATGTGTTCGAGAAACTCATCATACTTAAAAATAAAATACTAAGGTGTAACTTAAGCCAAACATTATTTTACGAACAATTTTGCTAAACAAAGCTTTAGATGGACTGGGACCCGTCCAGGGTATACCCCTCCTCTCACCCAATGTGCGCGGGAGCAGCAGACCCCTCGTCACACCGAAAGATGAATGATTGGATGAAAGATGCACCTACTAGCTTTCTCTGTGGTGTTCTTTTTTTTTACAACAGAATATAAATGCAATCAATTTCTCTTATACACAGAATACGATCAACTTTTCTTACATAAGAGTAGACAAAAAAACTAAGTCAGGGGGAGAAATAAAAAAATAAAAAAGAGGTAATTATTGAAATAAATTAAAAATTCTTATCTGTGCAAGATGCAATGGAATCAATTGCTGTGTCTCACTCCTAAGTCTACGTCCTTCAAGTGCGTATCTAAAGCCCGCTTACATCATAATGCTGCGCACATTTCACCCAAGCTTCCTTCAAATGCGACTTCTTTTCCCCTGAATTTTCTAAAGTACATCAGAGAGCATTGATTTTTCATGACACTGTTTCGTGGCCCAGGCTCAAACTGAAATTCCGCATGGTTCAAGAGTAGTGTGATCTATTTGAGAATAACTTATCGTACCATTAAAAATCCTAATCCTCGTTGTTCAATACAGGCATTAAAGGAGACAGTGATGTCCCTAATTCATGTTTTAAATATTTAATCTTTCAATCTCAAGGGATCTGCTCGCTTATTGATTCCAATTATGTTGTTAAAAATACTTCATTTGTACAAGACTCTAGATTCACATGTAGATCATTTAGTAAAAGACGACACATTTACAATACACACAGAGAAAATGACTTTGTGTCTGATTTTGAATCAGCTGCAGACTTATTTCACTCATGTAAAATGAATGCACACTCCAGACAATGTAGATGAAGTAAGTAATTAAACACGCTGCATCAAATTAATGACAAATTCATTCTTTATAAACTCTTTATCAGCTTTCATTTTCAAAAGAGAGGTGATGAAAAGCACAATAGAGACTGCTTTCTGTCACTATCGGAACGGTGTTAACACCCGTTAAACCTCCGTCCTGCCTTCCTGTTAATCAGTCACTCACTCATACATAATTAATTAATAGCCCATAATACCCAGGAGAAAGAACAATGATTGTCCCACTTATTTTTTTCTTTCCCCTTTCACTCTTTCCACGCTCTTGGATCTTTTCTTCTCTCTCCTTGAAAGAAAACAGCAATATTGGTGACTAACGTTATGAAAGAAGCCTAATTTCCATAGGCACTCTGAATTTCTGCCACCTTTTTATTGCGCTTGCCCTGCAGGCTTCAATAATAAGGACTGTTTTGGAGTGTTGGGGGTTGGGCAAAGCAAGCTGTCGTTTAATACCTTGAGGGACAGATTGTGAGAATTTTATGTGTGAGAGTTTGGGCAGAGAAGAAAGAATGTGACCAGATTCATTATCAGATAAAAAAAATGTGTGGACCATTTAACCCTTGTGCCATCTTAATATTGTTTTCTCTCCTTGTCGTACAGGTCAAAAATGACCCGCTCCTACCAAAGAGCAAAATAAAGCAGCTTAATAGAATTTCAAATCTAAAATCTACTTGAACCATGCTGAAATTACTTATCAATTCAACTCAGTTTAATTCATTTTCACCTTTCTGATGGCTGCCAGGTTGTTCGTCAAATCTCAGCATTCTTGAGAAAGTGTAAAAGAAAGTGTCTGCATCCCAGATACTGTATGTGCCCATACCATGAGACCCGCTAATATAAAAAAAGGACCACCGAACTCAATCTCATCCATATTTATCCAGTTTTCTTCATATTCCAGGAAACCAGCTAAATTTGTATTCTCTAGGATGATTTTTTTATTCAATCTGGCTGGTGTAATGACCAGGAGAAAGGTGGATGAAATGTCGTGGACATGGGCAGCTGGATACCTGGAGTCTGATATCTCGTCCTGCTGTTCTTCCCCGGTTGCTGTCTGAATTTGATGAGGACCACGCAATCATGCTGCTCTTTGACAAACACATCCCTCTGTAAACTGTACTCCCAGGTAAATTGAGAAAGAGAAAAGAAAGGAAGTTAATTATATAATTTATAAAATGCTATTTATGGCAAGCTAACATTAGCTGGTTAATAAATTAATTAGTATGTGATTTAAAATCTAATTTGACTGTTTATTTTTATTTACTAGCTTTAATATTTATTTTCTACTAGAGTAAGATTCTATTTTTTATGGTTCTAACGTATGTTCGAACTGGTTTATATAAGCTCAGGCTAAAAAGAAATAATAATTCTAGAATATATGTATATCATTACAATGAAGGTTCCCTGAAGGAGGAACATAATCGTCAAAATAACTGTGTGTTACGCAAGCAACCAAGACGTTCCCTTTCAGTCTTACGCTACAACGTATTCGTTGTAATAATGACTGATTGGTTGAGGTCTATAACGCTATTATATGGACTTCCTGTAACACTGGAGAGCATGGTCAGCCTTAGTTATTGAGCGAGCAAACAGAGTGAGGGCACCTTTCTACCCATAGGGAGGGCTGCGCAGAGATCGTGTCTAGGCCTGAGATTTCCGGCGAGACATCTTCCTCTGACAGTGCAAGTACAGAAGCAATGTTTCTGTCTGAGGAGGGAGGGAACTTAACGGGGCAGCATAACTACCACCGACCCGGCAATTGTATGATTTACATCAGAATGTGGGCACCACAGGGGAACCCCCACCTCAAGCAGAACCCAGATAGAGCCTGGCAGCTCTGACTGCTTCACTCCGCTGAATAAGGGGGGGACAGAAATAAACCTGAGTGGAACACTCACCATCTCTTCTTTAGTGGCTGCCACCACTCAGGTGTAGACCCTCCTGCTGCTTTTCATGTCAGTAAGTGAGAGCCCTTGGCCAATGCCCATGACGCAGCAATGCCACAAGTGAGCCCTCAAGTCAAGTGGGCAGGGCTTCTCACAGTGCATGGAGATCTCCCACCCTCTTGTGGGAGGCCAAGGGCAAAAGGAGCACGGTCTTCATGAAGAGAACCTTAAGCTCCGCTATCCGTAAGGATTAGAACGAGGACATCTGCAGCCCCCATCGACTGATAGAGGTCATCAAGGAGGGTCTAGAAGGTCGTAGCCGTCTAGCACCCCGGGTACTCTCACTCTAAGGTTGTGGCTGCCACCCGATTTTTCTTCGACCGGAAGGGGAAAAGAAAGCATAGACCTGAAGAAGAGGACAGTCCCTGATCAAACACCTCCAGGAGAAAGGTCAGCACGACTCTAATGGGTCAACAATCAACGAACCGACTCCACTTCCCAGCATAGTCCAAAGTCATGATTTCCGAGGTAGGTCTCGCCTCAGGGGTAACGGCCAAGGAGGGACTGTCACGAGCCTCGAGAGCTCTGGAAACCAAGCTGAGAAGGGGGGCGATCAAAAGCAGCTTGTGCTCATCCTCCTTCACCTTGCACAGGACCTGTGCTAGAAGACTCACTGAGGGAAACGCATTTAAGAGGTTCTTCCTGGTCCAGGCAATGCGCCAGAGCATCTGTCCCGAGATAAGACATGGACATGGACAATCATGGTGGGAGAGAACCTGGCTGTGCGACACAGTCCTGCTGCTCACGCCATGAATATCAACGCCCGAAAAGGACAGAAGTATGTCCTTACTCCAGAGGAGCAGTTGTCTCATGCATAAAGAGGCTGGAAACAAGCTTAGTAAATAATCAGAGATACTGCAGTACAGTGGCTACGCTTTCTGGGCTAGCACGCTACACTGAAATGCAAGGTAAGCAAACCCTATAATGCTTTCAGCATTTAGCGTTGACTCAGTTAGCTCCAAGGAAAAGATTTCGCCGGGATTAAAAACCCAGCTAATTGATGAAAAAATTGTCTACCCCTGCACAATGTTACGAGCATCATTGGCCAGTAACAACGCTGGAAACACTCCCAGCAATCATTCCCAATCGATTTTATGATAAATATGTCGTAGTGTTTGACTAAAAGAGAACTGCAGTTCAAATGCTGAGAATAACTGTATCATCAACGGTATATTTCTCCCCCCAAAATTTTTTGTTTAAATGTGTTACATATAATTTCAGCAGAGCAATATTTTAGCGCAGCCATCTTTGGTTCTAGAGCTGCAGAACTTGTTGGCTTTATTCGACAAACGCCCATCAAATGCCCTTTAGTGAAAGAAAGTAGAATATTACCATGGAGTGTGAAGCAGATTTTGTCGGTGGTAAAGTGAATAATTAGAAATAGGTTACATTTTATGTGATACCGTGCTTCAATGAACAAACCTATGCCGATCCAAACTGTGCTGTCCACCAGGGGGCAGTGCAGTAATAGTTGAGTTTGCTATGTCTACTGCAGTTCATTGCGGCTGTGCTGTTTTCATTTCATTTCTCTGAACGGCATGTGTGTAGTCAGCGTTTATTTGTGTGAAAACATGTAACCTTTGTGTTTATGCTTAGAATGTTTAGTTTGGTTGAATTTGTCCGTGAAGCAACTCTTTGCTCCCCTAAGGTAGAAACACATGGAGCACAGTAACAGTCACATTCTAAATGTCTAGAAAAGACTTTTTATAATTGAGTTAGCTTTTAAAACAAATATCAATTCAAAAACTTCTGTAATGCAATTTACAGGGCATACTTTTCTAAAAAAAAAAAAAAATAGGGCAAAGGGACTGTCATGGGTGGCAGGAAAAGAATAAAATGGGGAAATGGTGATAGCAGGTTAGAAGATGAATAAATGAGGAAACCTGAAAGTGTAAAGAATGTTTCACATTTGTACATGTTTTAAGCGTGACAAATTATACAAATGCTGTTCGAATATTTCACAATAATTTATGTAAACAATAAACATACAAACCCTTCCACAAATATAATTTAAAAATAAACAAACTTGTGTTAAAGAGAAAAAAGACAGCAATTATGTAATAAAAAGGCATAGTTTGCAATCAGGAATATATATATATATTTATTTAGTATATAATATATATAAATATATATGTATTTAGTAAAATTTCAAGGCTGGTAACGTTTTTTGATTAGCAGCATATTTTGCAGATTTATTGGTAATTATTGGTAACTTCATGCTCTTGATCCCCCCACCTTGTGCTCTATATCTATCCAGTGAACGTGGAATTCCTTGTGGCTGTTGCCTTGAAGGAATTGAAGAGGTTCCCTGAGATGATGGAAGCACTTGTGGGTGTTGCTCCGGGAAAGGGGAATGCAACATTGTTGTGGCAGTGGCGGATAGGGCACAGGTCAATTATGGCATCTAGCTAAGTGCTGAGCACCAGACCCCAGAAAAAAATGGTTTGTGCTGCAGAAGTGTCTCCAAGATCAGTGGCTGTATGGAGAAGTGAAGATTTCAGAGTATTCTCTGATTTCAATCTATCTTTAGTTTATCGATTGAGTATTTCGAAACAATATTGATTCGGGAAATCCAGAATCGATTCTTAACCCTTTAACACCAAACCTGTTGCCGACAACAAAAAAATGACATGCGCACTTCAAACTACCATAGCTCTGGTTCTGAAAGCTAAGAGACAGACCTTTTGAATGATATTACACTGTTATGGAAGTTATTGTGTGTGTGCCAGGGGTGGGAAGTTTGTGGAGTGCAGGAGAGCAGTGACAGATGAGTGATTTCCTGTGATTGCTTTAGCAACACTTTAGCTGTGTTTTAGCTGTAAAAATAGTATAAGCATTGTCTCAGTAGTAGTAATAGGTTTACTAGTGTTAGATAGATTTCTTACCCAGTTCTTTGTCCGTGACTTTTCAGCATTCATGCAAGTGCATCTTTTCTTCCTTATTTCCTCGCATTCTTCCGCCATTTCTAATACAATAAAGTGTTAGATTTCAGTGCCAAACACTAAACAGTGAAGGAAGATGTTTATATGACAATAGTGATGAGTGATGAGATTTGTGGAACACAAACAGCAGCAGTAGGCGGCAGCAGGCAGGGGGCGTGTCATCCGTCTTAATCATAGTCAGATGTAAGTAATAAAAGTTTTTATACACAGGGTATATTCCCAGCTTTATTACAGTAATGGTTTTCAGTGTAATTTTTGTAATTGACATTATATATTATTGCTTTTTTTAAATGTTAAAAATATTCATAGCTAATCAATATTGACTGGAAACCATAAAAGTAAGATTCGAATCGAATTGCTGAATCGGACACAAAACCTAGCTCTATTCCACAGTTCCTGTTTGTGCAGTTACATTGCAGAATAGCTGCCGCGCCCTCTTAGTTCGCATACCGCTGGAAGTTGATGGCAGGCACCATAACGTAGCCTGACAGGTAATGATGAGAGCTCTTCAGCACCGGCACATTTGCCAAACCTTTGTGGAAGCTCTATTCCCATTTATAATACAATCTGAATCAATTGATTTATTTAGATTAGATTCAAACGGTTTTGGAAACGCAGGAGCAGTGTAACAATTTACTATGCACCAAATACAAGATCACATGGAGACAATGAAGAAACAATAGCACACATGGAGTGAACAATGTTAATACATTTCTGAAATACAAAACCTGAACTAATGAGGGAGAGAAACGGAGAAAACAATCAACAAGAATGCTAACGAAGAGAACATGCACAACGTGCTCCGATGAATCGACTGCTGATCTTGATCTGAAGATATTCCCGAAATGGGAAGAGTGATTGCTCATTACCAGAGGAATCGGCAGAAGAGTGGGTGTGGGGGAAGGAATGAATGTAGCTCTTCCGAGAGGGGTACTTCAGGAACGTAGCAGACCAAATGGTGGCATGCTTTAAAGGCGTTGAACCACTCAGGTCCTATAAAGGTTAAAAGTTTATCAGCACATTGCAGATTCAGGCTGAAAGTTGAAGCTATCTGCTCTAAAGAACTATCCAATGGTCTATTCTTGACCGTTTTGGTCAATGTTATTTCTTTGTGCAAGCTCAAAAGCAGTTCACGGGATTTCATGACACCTGAGCCATTGCTGCTAGTGTTATAATGTGGTCAGCTAGCTCTTTCTCCATGTTCTCGCTGAAAGCTATTGTTCTTTCATGACCAGACTTTGTTACTTCTCCCATTCTTTTCTGATCCATATATCTTTTTATGGTCAACCTGCAAATCGTCAACTCCTTTTTTAACCTGAACCTGACGCTTGGTCTTCCCCTGTTCCACTTCTTTCCAGAGGAGGTCATACTCTGTCCATCTTGCTTTTGTATATGTGTGGTATGATTGATTTTAGTTTAAAATTAATAGTAGCGGATAGTTTTAGTGATCAAATGTACATAATAAACAATCATAAATAATTATAAGTTAGGGGACGTTGTGCCACTAGCAAAACTTTAATCAGATACTTTGGCACAAATTACCCCAAGCCCACCATTTGGATAAAAATGTTGTTTTGAGCTAGCGTAATGCTAACTGTTTAGACTCATGATGTTGCTTACTGAAGCATGTGTGAACGGTTTGCAACATTTTCTATAAATGCTAAAAACACAGCAATCAAAGAACAAAAATTGTTTCTTGAACTTAATTGTGCTGACCTCTCAAGCTTTTTTGCAGGATGAGTGCAATGGATGCCTCGTCAAATGATGTGGTCACATGACCATCTTCTTCAATGGTTTCCTAAATTACAGGGTTGGCACTACTTGCCCCTTGGCACAAAAGGCCAAATCTCTCCTAGTCGAACCCTGGTGGAGTAGAGCATGCGGTATCTTCCCAGACTGATCTAGAAGCCACATTATAATCCCCTTTCCGCTTAGAAGAGACGCAGAGTTCATTCATACTGTTCTTTTTTTAAATGTGGGAATCGCTCAACATTTGAGGGAGTGTCAACGTTCTAATCTCCTTTTTACATTAATTATGTAATTAATAAAGTCTGTGTTTAGTAGAAATCGAAAATAATGAAGAGTGTTGTTAACACACGCGTACACGCACACACCCACCAACGCTCCCACACTCGAATTACTCCACAGAGGAGCAGCGCTGGACCATCTGGAGCTGTCTAAAATGCAGTCTATCACTTGCTACATGATTAAGTGCTTGTTTTTCAGCGGGCGCCAGGTTTCCACAAAATAAAGACGCAACCAAATTTTCAGCAGTTTCAAAAAGAGCACCGATGCTCTAGAGTTTGTTGACACTTTGACTAATTTACACCTCTGGTTTTTGCCATGGTTTCAATCATGAGTCATATAGAAATATGGAGTGAGAGTGTGGGCTTTGCTGAACTTGTGGCGCCCAGGACTGAAAATCAATTAGCACAGAGAAATTAAACACGTCTGAAAGTTACTTCTTGATTAAGGAATGTTTCATTCACTCAACATATTCAGCAGTGGCAGCTTGCCCCTGAAGATGATGGTAACCCTTTCATTTTAACCAGTGTTAGCAACAGCTTTAACAACTTGTCAACATTAGTGGATCAAATCACACCATTTTTATGTTAAATTAAAGCCAGGCATCAATTCGGTAATGAATTACTACTACCTTTGAGAGCGTCACACTCCCCAACCAGCTGTGTGAGGTCTTACTGCGATTTAACAAATAAGTAGATGCCAAACAACACTCTGACCCGATGCAAGAAGGACGGAGATGACACAAGCCAGAGACACTCCTGAGGTGACCCTAAAAACAGCTGCCACCCAACCGTACCGTACCAATCACAAACGCTTGCTTTCCAGCCAAAGGTGCTGAAATGTTCCCCAAAGACTGGATCAAAGCAGGAAGATTTTGTGGTCTTTACACTCTCAACTTGACATGACATGCAACTTGACAACCAGTAACCCGACCCCTACCTCTCAAGTTCTTGCAATTTCTGATGGTGAAGAAAATAAAGAGTAGAGACACTCGAGGAGTTCATGTTCCTCTGGAGTGGCTTCACAAGTGGCACAAGATTCAGCTCATGGGCATAGCAGAGCAGGGGAACTCAACTAAAACTAAAAGATGTCCGGATTCTTTATTTTTTGGGAAGCGAAGGTCCAGAAGATCATAACGTGTAAATATTTACTGCAATATATTATCAAGTAGCTGCATGTTATCAGAACTCGAAAGATAATTAATTCAGTACAATTCTGGCGACCTGTCCAGGGTGTACTTCCACCTCTCGCCCAATGTGCGCTGGAGATAGGCACCGGCAGACCCCCTGACCTCAAAAGGGAATAAACGAGTGAGAAAAATGAATGAATTCGAAACATTTACCAAATGTATTGTTAGTAACATCGAACTGCACATATATTTACAATGTTATCTAATTTATGAAATAAAATTTTTCAAAACAAGCAAGAATACAAATGTTCAAATAGATTTGTGGTTATTTGTGTGCTTAAAACCTTTTTGTCTCATAAAGTAGCTAAACTTTTAATAAGAGCTAGTTTCTGGTTTAGTCCCAGTGGGTCGTTTTAAGTGCAGGGTTCTCAAGGTTTGGTCACTCTTCTATTTATTTTCTTGTCGCCATCAAATGATTAAAAATAAACTACAGCAAGTGTAAAATTAAAATAAATCATTGAAATCAAACACAACGCAGTCTTTAAATCAAATAAAGTACAACTTGAACAATTAACCACGTTTGAGTCATTGCAAGCTCATAAAGAAGGAACTTTAGATTGTGAGATAGCTGCTGTTCTCCCCGCTGCGGCTAGTTGTGATTGACTGAGGGTCCGGATCGAAACCGTGCTTCTAAAACTCTCCGGTGTCTGTCTGCTGTTATTTCGATAGCAGTTTAGGTTGGGGACCAATATCAGAATTTCTGTGCTTGAGAAACTAAACGTGTGGCGTGTGAGAACAGCTTGAAATGCACGTGTTACTTTTAATGCGAGAGGGTTGAAAACCCTGCATTTGTCGTCGGTTTCTCCTTTTGATCTCTCCTCCGTTTTTCCTCTGCAACTGTTTTCAACGTTTTTGTTTCTTTAGACAGGGCCAGGCTCTTAGTTGTCTCTGTTCTCGACATCAAAAAGGGTTCCTTTCAGTCGTTACCCAAGCTATTTTTCTAAGCTTGGGTAAGCCCTTCGTTTCGACTCTCGAAGGGTTCCTCTCAGTGGAACAGCAAGCCTAAACTCCTCCCCTCATTCTAGAGGGTACTTCCCTCTTTTTACTAAATTCCCATCCTAATTCTTCCTCCCTCCTTGCCGTCTCTTGTTCCTGCTTCATCTACTATTTTTAAGAGTGTTCCTCTCAGCCTGGACCAGGCTCTTAGTTGTCTCGCCCTCGACATCAGAAAGGGTTCTTTCCAATCGACAAAGACAATTCAACTTTCCCTTTTCATCCTCTAGTTTTCTAAGCTTGAGCTACACTAGGTTCCTCCCAGTCGAACAGCGAAAGTTTACGGATAAGGGCTCCCACCAAAAGGTTTACACCCCACTCTATAGGTTTCTTTTGAGAGAAAACCCCTCTCTGTCCTTGATATGCCTTCAGCAGAGAGAGCTCCACTCCACCTGATGGGTATCTCTTGTTATTTACCATATATATATGTGTTTTCCCCTCATACGTATTCAGTCTGAGTCAGTTCCTCTCCACCCAACGTCCTTCGACAGAGTGACTTCCTCCCTTCACTTCACAAATGCTGTTCCTACTACAGCCCCAGCTAGGGGCTCATATATTCACATTGAACCATTGCCTGTTCCAATTACAGTCCCTCACGTGTCTCAGTCCAGGTTTCTTCAAGTGAAGCCTAAGTTTCAGACCCTGCAGGGACCGTTATGTGGTTACGTGGCCTGATCCCTTCACATGCTCCCAATCCTGTTGTTACCAGGCTCTCCCAGTTCTGCATGATCACAAGCAGCTTTTGGGTGGAAAGGATCTAGCTGCTTTTCATTTCTTGCCTTTTTGAGGGTCCTTCGTTCTTCCGTCTCTCCCGGGATGTCGAAGCCTTCCATCGGACAGCTTGCCTGGTATGTCTTTTACACACACACCATTACTGCTTGCGCAACCAGGGCTTAGATGATGCAGGTGTGCACTCGTGAAATATCATTTTTCCCTTGTAACCTTCCTTTAATAATAGTTATGTACAGTATATCATCAGTTTGATCATTCTTGCTGCATCTTTTCTATTCTTGCCCTTTTGCTAAAAGGTATCGATTAGATCCTTTTCTTCGCTTGTTAAATGATCACGTTCATTGATAACTTTTCTTCAGACTGTAATCATTCCACATTCACAGGGCCAGTTCTGTTCATCGTAAAATTACACCTTTCTTTGTATATTTTCTCTCCTTTGAGAAAGTGTCCTAACCCTTCTCTAATTAACATACTCAAAACTACTGTGAAACGTGCTTCATGTATCCTGCTGTTATACCATTGAAATTACCTGACCTTTTAAAAATAAATGAAAGCACAAAAAAATGTAAACGACATTACAGCCCCTTTGGAACAGAATTGATGAAGGTACAATGCTTTGGGAACAGCGATTGAAGCAACGTCCTCCCTGAGCCTTTTCTAGCTCTTTCAATCCGTGAGAGGGGGAACATATGATTGGCTCATCACTTCCTGGCCAGATTTCTCATAACACCTCTGTTTATGGTGCTGGGAAGGCTAAGGCCCAATGGGTGTGAAAGTCACACACCACACAAACCCTTTCTAAACCCCCAGTCACACACTGTTTTGTTTGCTTCGATTATCTGAGGAACAGATTGAGCATCTGAGGCGTCGTCTCACGTTTGAATCTGGTTTTGAGAAAATCACACCCCTGTGAGCTGCGTGCAGAACCGTTGACAGTGTGAGGTCTGTGTCTGGTGGTCAACATATGTCAGACAGAGAGAAGATGCTGTCATCTGTTACACCCCAGAGTCAGCGTATAAATTAAAGAGTGGCCCTCTAACGAAAAACCACTGTAGAAATTAAAATTGGGAAGCATTTGATGGCTTTTTGTAAGAAGTGACATCTGCCATTTTAAAAATGGTTAAAAGATGTTGAAAATTATTATCCCTTTAATAAGAATGACTCTTGAAGGATGGTGTATGAACACAGAAGCATAGAGGTGTATTACATTTCCTAACTCGCGAGCGCGCAGAGAGAGTGAGAGAGAACGGATTTATATTTTAATCCGTGTTGGGGTCACAGGAATCTCAGAATCTCCTCTACACCCTGGACAGGTCACCAGTCCATCACAGGGCAACATTCATTCACATATTCACACCTAAGTGGAATTTAGATTATTCTATTAACTTAACCACATGTTTTTGGTAATGTGGGGGAAAATCCACGCAAGCACCGGGAGAACTCCTTCCAACTGGAATGCTATGTACTATGATTTATTTGTGAAGGCAGTCTAAAATTACTTAAAATTTAATTATGCGTGATCACAGTAGAATAATATAAATTATGGATGGCACATTTTAATATTAGTCAAAGATAACACAAGTAAACACAAAATGCAGTTTTTAAATCAATGTTTTTATTATTTAATAAGACAAAAATACAAATCCACATAGCCCTGTGTGAAAAAGTAATTGCCCCCCTTGTTGAAAAAAATAACTTAACTGTGGTTTATCACACCTGAGTTCAATTTCTGTAGCCACCCCCAGACCTGATTACTGCCACACCCGTTTCAATCAAGAAATCACTTAAACAGAAGCTACCTGACACAGAAAAGCACCTCAAAATCTAGACATCATGCCAAGATCCAAATAAATTCAGGAAGAAATGAGAACAAAAGTAATTGAGAGCTATCAGTTTGGTAAAGGTTATAAAGCCATTTCTAAAGCTTTGAGACTTTGAGACTATTAAACAAAATGAACATCAAGGCTCGTCTTAATTTTGCTAAAAAACATCTTGATGACTGCCAAGACTTTTGGGAAAATATCTTGTGGACTGACGAGACAAAATATGAACTTTTTGGAAGGTGCGTGTCCCGTTACATCTGCCGTAAAAGTAACACAGCATTTCATAAAAAGAACATCATACCAACAGTAAAATATGGTGGTGGTAGTGTGATGGTCTGGGGTTGTTTTGCTGCTTCAGGACCTGGAAGGCTTGCTGTGATCGATGGAAGCATGAAATCTACTGTCTACCAAAAAATCCTGAAGGAGAAAATCTGTTCGTCAAGTCAAGCTAAAGCGATCTTGGGTGCTGCAGCAGGACAATGACCAAAACACACCAGCAAATCCACCTCTGAATGGCTGAAAAAAAAAAATAAATGAAGACTTTGGAGTGGCCTAGTCAAAGTCCTGACCTGAATCCCATTGAGATGCTAAATCCCATTGAGATGACCTTAAGAAGGCGGTTCATGCCAGAAAACCCTCCTATAAAGCTGAATTACAAGATTTCTGCAAAGAGGAGTGGGCCAAAATTCCTCCAGAGCGCTGTAAAAGACTTGTTGCAAGTTATCGCAAACGTTTGATTGCAGTTATTGCTGCTAAGGGTGACACAACCAGTTATTAGGTCAAGGGGGAATTACTTTTTTACACAGGGCTATGTCGGTTTGGATTTTTCTTCTCCCTAAATAATAAAAACCTTGATTTAAAAACTGCATTTTGTGTTTACTTGTGTAACCTTTGACTAATATTAAATTGTGTTCAATGATCAGAAAAATTTTGTGTGACAAACATGCAAAAGAATAAAAAGTCAGGAAGGGGGCAAATAGTTTTTCACATCACTGTATAACAAGTGTAATAATTAGCATAAACTACTTAAATGTTTAAACGCAGGTCAGACATAAAAAAAGCCTTTCTGAACAAGAATATTTTTAAAACTGGATTTAAAACTCTCAAAGTCGGAAATGTTCTGTATATCTGGGGGTTACTTAATCCAGAGCAATGGGGCAACTAAGGCAGACGCTCGAGAACCAAGAGACGAATTGGGAGGCCTTGGAAGAGCTAGAGACTGAGAAGTAGAGGAGCGGAGTGAGCGAGCAGGAGCTTGAACAGTTATAAGTTCTGAAAGACAGAGAGCTTTGAATGTTAGTAGCAATAACTTGAATTCAATACGAGTTGCTCTGGTGAACCTGTGCAAACTAAATAAAACAGGAGTGATATGTTCTGTAGAAGGAGTTCTAGTGATCAATTATAGCTGCAGCGTTCAGAATAAGCTGAAGTCTATGTGCGGATTTGGATAGAAAAAGTAAAGCGTTGCAAAAGTGGACCCAGATAGCAGTAGACGACTGTGATAGTCCTGAGTTTATCTTTCCGACGTGAGAGAAAGTGGCGTGGGAAATGGCATTAATGTGAACAGGTGAGAATCCAGAAGTACACCTAGGCTTTGAACATGATTTACTGATATTAGAATCAATGAAAAGTGACTTTTCAAATCTACCTTTTGAACCAACAAGTAAGATTTATGTTTTATTGCTGTTAAGCTAAAGGAAATTAGCTGTAAACCTAGTTTTCTGCTATGAGACAGTCTGCGAAGGATGAAGAAAGGCATGTTTGAAGAGAAATGTACAACTGTGTGTCATTTGCATAAGAGGGAAAAGATGTACCACATTTTCTGAAGATGGGTAAAAAAATATGTGATGAAACAGAGGGGACCCAGTACTGACCCTTGCGGGGCACCAGATGTAACTGTAGTGTGATCACATTTGAATTTTTTTACTGCCACAAAGTGTAGACGACCAGTAGGTTTTTAACCAGTTTTGTACAGAGCGAGAGATTCCAGACGCTGAAGCAGAGTTTGATAGTTGTCAGTCAGGTCCAGGAGAATTAAGGTAGTTTGAATCTGATGAACCAAAGTCTAGATCAGTGTTCTTGGTGTTGCTCAATCTGTTGGATTTTATTCATAAGAGGAGAGCTGATCTCAGATCTGTCTCTTTAAATGTTAGTATCTGCATGGCTGCTGCTGCTGAGAGATACTTTATTAATCTTCTCTTGGTCTCTACAGGACAAAGCTGCTGTGAGTCTGATGCAGGGCTCCTGGGGGACCAGGCCAAGTATGTGCAGCCTGTCAGTGATGAATGGAGAGCTCCTAAAATCATCTTGATAGCCAATGGGAAGAGTCCAGAGAGCAAATATAGGATTCTCAGCAGAGAGCATTATCATCCACTTGACTGTGCTTTTAGACCCAAAAGAGTGTGAGGATTTCTTCTCTCCAGAGATACTGAAGGAGACAAATGTTCTACATGCAATCTGTTAGAACAAACGCTATTGATTGAGCAGCTACTGTTCTTCACTTTAGGGCAGTGGGTCACAACCTTTTTCTTTGGGGCCCCCTCATATACATATTCACATACGGTACGCAACATTCACACCTAAGGGGAATTTAGATTATTCAATTAACCTGCTGCGTGTTTTTGGGATTGTGGTGGAAACCCAGAGGAAACCCACGCAAGCACAGGGAGAACTTGCAAACTCCTTCCAGGAAGGTCGCCGACAAGCCTTAAACCGACAACTTTCTAACTGGAAGGACACAGTGCTACCGACTGCACCACCGTGCCACTATTGGGTCAAAACTTTTGCTGGATTAAATAGTGGTTCATTCCGCAGTGCGTCTCGAAAATCCAAAAAGTGTGTGTTAGCGTGTGTGTTGTGCATTATTAAAATTATAATATGAATAGAAAACATACATAATCACAGGAATTTATATTTTAATTTTTAAACAAATAAATGCTTTTTTTCATCTGTGTCTGAACACACACTTTATGTAGAACACTGAATTTTATCATGACCAGTACAAAGGTGTGCATATAGACAAAGTATAGATGTACTGTGAATTTCATTAAGGTTTTTGCAAAGCTAATGTCCACTTTGGGGTTCAAGACTTTGACTAGTGATGGAATGTCAGGAGTAATGCCAGTGGTAGCCAGTCTGAAATGGCTGTTGCTGGACTTCGTTTTTATAGCCACTAGGGCTGAAAGCTGTCTCAGAGAGGTAGCGGGTACTGAAAGGAAGGTTGATTTTTTTGTAATTACTTTGTTTGCAAGTGTAGGTGTGAGCCTTTTGAATACATTCTCTCAGAAGTACTTTTTGGATCTTCACAGCAAAAGTATTTCACATTTGCAAGTCGAGAACGAAGGGATCCATAACCAACAGCTTCTTTGGATAATTTGTCAACATCTGCAAATCGCGACTTTAATTCCGGCTGTACCAATACCAACACGATACCACTGAAGTCAAAGCAATCTCCCTTTGACGATCTAAGTTCATCTATCTGTTTCTGCCAGTTTTGTTGGGCGATTGATTGGCTGTCCCCACCGTCAGTTGTGTCCAAAATTTTGTGAATCACAGTTGTGAATCAAAATGTCGTCACTGGATTTGGGTAAGGGTTAAGTCTTCAAACACCAAACGATGCTGCTTGACAAAGCTCGAGGCCTAACTTTGCAGTGCCTAACGAGGCCCTACTCCATAATTGCAGAATATCTCTAAACTGGAATATATTTACGAATTAAGCACCGTTTGCTGTTACTGCGTTAGGAGAAAGGCTTTTTTTGCACGTGAGTTATTATAAAAGGGCATTGGTGTAACAGTTAAGGGGATCCACATCCCAGAATTAAAGAATCTGCAGCACAATTTGTTTTGTGTTGTCATTTTTGAGCTAGCGTTCACTGACTAAAATAACTTGAATTCCATTCATTTTTAATAGTCGTACACAATAACAATAACTTACAAATTTTTGTGTTTGCAGATGACCATGGCATAAACGGGATAATCCACACTCAGCCGTGTATTATATATATTTATAAAATGTAATATATATATATATATTTATAATTTATTCACCCCTGCGCGTCGTGCATATATAAATATATAATACACGGCTGAGTCTGAATTATCCTTATGGTACCTAGGAATTAACAGATTAACAGTGGTCATCCGAGACTGCTTCTGCTCAACAAAGGTACAGGATATTGATGTTTTTTTATTCTGGGAGCAAAAACAGAAAAAGAGAGAATAAATCAAAATGCAGGTCTCTTTCATCACGCAAAGGTCCTTTCACACCATGGGACCACTAGCTTTAAATTTTGGCATGGCTCTTCCACAAAATAGGTTGTAATACCGCCATCGTGACATTATATATTTTTTTCAAGGTTGACACCTTGCCCGCTATCTTAATCTCAATGTGGAACACTATTCACTTCTTCTATCTTAAGACAATTTTGTTAATTTGTCGCTCACAAACAACCCCTTGACCCTTAGAAGTCTGGGGACTTATCTACTTATCAATTTACTTTAATAAATTACTTCATTAATTAATTCATAACCGTTTTTGTGGGAATCCTTGATTTTTTTTTTTTTTTGTACAACCCCAGCTTATGTTTATAGAAATATCTTATTTTAGTGCCAGGACTTTTAAAAACACATTCCACATCACAGATATTGTACTTCCAAGGGGTATGCCTTACTTTCACCATTAGATGGCACTGATTTCGTGTCTGTAAAATGAAACTGAAAGGGGATCAGACATTTAATTTCAATAACCTCTTTTGTTTTTAAACCCAGTAAGTATCAAAACTAATAACCCTTCTGAAACCTACGTATTATTCTTGAAATCCAAATGAAACAATGCATGGGTTGCTTCACTCCTACTTGATTCACATCAGTCGCTGTGATTGGCACATGCACCGGTGCGTGCAGAGACTTAAGGGGTAAGCTAGTGTAAGCTCTTGCTGTGGGTAGAATATGCTCAATTCCTTGCAGTCCTCTGCCACACAAGTTTCTCTTCTCACTTACAATAGTGTAAAGGATTGTTTTGTTTTGTCTTTTAAAACTTGTTTTGCAAAAGAGGGTCCATTTGTCTAATAAGCATGAGCCTCAGATAGATCTCAGCCAGACCCCAGCAGATCTACACTGGTCCCACAAACAAACTAGCAGCTGGGGGTGGCCATGGTATGAATTGTGGCTGTGATCACTAAGGTTCAACCTATCAGAGTGTCATAAGAATCCCTGAGCATTCACACATGAGCCGTGTTTGACAACTGTAAACGAGCTGAGACACGTGTGAAAAAAGCCTGCCACATGTAGGCATCACGGGCACTCGAGCAGAAGAAAAAACAAATTCACACCGAAATGACACTCACACGTACCCCCTTTATTACTGTCATTTTTCTCCTGGCTAAGTCTCTGTGGACACTTCACAGTCTGCTGAGGCTCAACCCATGCCAGGCACACACTATGGAAAACTGATGATTGCAGTTGAGAAACATCTGAGAAGCACTAATCCAGAGGTGAGTTTTTGCATCATTCACTCGCATGCGCATATGTACACACGCGACTTCCTGTTGAGGAAGAAACTGTCATGGTTTCAGAGCTCCTCGAGTCTGACTCTCACACTCAGATGTTATATACGACTTACATTGGACTTGCCTCTTGCCATTTTAATGCTTTAAAGCCTTAGGATATCACTCACGTAAAAAACTGTACCAGAACTAACTGTTCTCAGTGCAGTAGGTTATTGGATTCAACCTCCTGCGGCTTAGTTGTCAGTTAGGGTACAAAGGGAAGCTCTGATGCAGAAACTGGTCATGCCATCTGTAACATGATGACGGAAAGCAAATACAAAATCTTCTGCTGAAAAGTGGTGAGGACACAAGGACAAACTAAGGTTAAAAAGAAAAGAAATAAAACTTGGGAGAACAGTAGAGTTTTAAGTTTGGTTATTAAAAAAAACAGACAAGGACAGTGCTAGTGTTAATTAGAGGTGCAGGGCGTTCCAGAGTTTGGGAGCAGCATCAGCAGAGAAAGCACGCTCCCCTTAGAGCAGCAAGCAGTCTGTGGTTGAGGGACCGAAGTGTTCTGAAAAAAAGTTCAGGTCCAGTGGAGTTAAGCCATTAGGACATTTGTAAACCAGCAATAAAATTTTGAAATCCACTCTGCTACTCACCGGGAGCCAATGGAGAGATTTTTAAACCGGAGGAATGTCCTTTTCTGTCAAACACCTAGCTCAGGGGTGCTCACACTTTTTCAGCTTGCGAGCTGCTTTTAAAATGACCAAGTCAAAGTGATCTACCCGCTACAAAAATGTAAAACATCAATCAACAAACAATTATTTTCAACTTTATTGAGAATTGACAAAACACTCATAATAATTAATTATTTACATTTTTTGTAATAACTTGAGTTTAATTTGATGACTTGCACTGAATTGAATCAGCCAGGGATGCATAGTCCGGACAGTAGCTGCGGACAGCCAGCCTCAAGCACACTTCCAAAAGTTCATCAGTTATTGTGGAACGCTATTTGGACTTAATGATTTTCATGTAGGACTTAATGATTTACTTGGTCCAGCTCCTTCACTCCTTTTGGTGACCATAAACATAAGCATGGGCTAAAAAACGGACGTAATACGCTGATTAGCTTAGCACTTAGTTGTTATGCATGAGCGGTGACGTAAAGGTCAAAATTCAGTTGTCATCTGACTCGTTGCCCTGTACATCGATCAAGTGACGGGATGGATGATCAGCTGATATTGTTTCAATTTCACGCCGCGATCGACCAGTAGCACCTCCGCGATCAACGTAATGAGCACCCCTGACCTAGCTGATCCATTCTGGACTAATAAGGAGCTGATTGGCTGATCCCAACATAAAGCATGTTACAATAGAAAAGTTTAAAAATTCTAAGATGGAAAAAAAAAATTTGACCATCGAGTTTATATTCCGTTCAAATTTAAAAACAGTGCCAAAGATAAAGAGTTTCAGTGATGTGGATAAACAACCCAGATTAACTGTAGGGGCAGTGGAGGAGGACGAGGGGCCAAAGATAATAATTTCTGTCTTATTCTTCATAAACTTTAGAAAATCAGGTGCGAGCCAGTCTTTAACATCAGAGAGACAATCCAGGAGATTCTTGAGAGGCAGATAAACTTGAGTGTCATCGGCAAAGCTGTGGCCATGTTTCCTGATAATAGAACCGAGAGGCATCATTTATCTGGTGAAAAGAAGAGGGCTGTAAACCTTGAGGCACACCACATGGCAAAGAACTGGAGGTTCGCCAGAAATGGATAAGATTTGAACCAGTCCATCCATTCTTCCAGATGATAAATTAGACTAGACCGATTGACAGAGTGAAATGCAGCAGAGCAAGAGTCACATCATGACACATTCATTCATTTTCCATTTCCCTTTTGGGGTCACTGGGGTCTGCCGATGCCCATCTCCAGCGCACATCAAGCGAGAGGTGGGGGTACACCCTGGACAGGTCGCCAGTCCATCACAGAGAGAAGCTTCAGTAGAGTGCAATTTCCAAAAGCCAGATTGAAAAATTTCAAACACTTCGTACTCCACAAGAAACCCGTGCAGTTGATGTGGTTTAAAACTGGCCTAAAATTACTCTTGACAGATACATTGAGGTTTGGTTTTGGCACAGTTCCAGTTTCCAAAGATCATGTTAATCATGAAAAGGGTCAGTGGGGCACAGCACCCATCACATGTTTGACTAATCTACAGAAGAGCCAGAGGGTTCGAGGTGCCGAACAGTTTCCTGGAGTTGATGGTGTGTACAGGAGAACAGTGATTTGGAGCAGCAGTGCAGGGGGGGGGGGGGTGCTGACAGGAGTTAATCCCAGTCTTGAAGCACTAGATTGGTTTATAAAATAATGTTCTCACACATGGAGTTCATGTCGTAGGATTATTAGTGTCATAGCTTCGGCCATTTTAAGCGATTTTTGATAACTTGAGAGTAAAATATCTCATAGCTAATCTGAAGTTTGCAGTGTTGGGCAAGCTTACTTCAGAAATGTAACTGCATAACTGATTACTCCTTTTAAAAGGAATCAAATGACTCTTTTTATTACTTTATTTATCAAGTAATTAGTTCCATTACTTTACACCCCTCCCTGCTAAAGAATCACATGGAAGGAGGTTTAGTACAATCCATCGGAGAGTGGAGGTGAGGCGCATCCTCTTCTCCGTGGGGAACCCAAGTGCAGTCGTGAGGGAATCAGATGGCTCAGGCTCAACTGCTCTCTGTGGGAAGGAGACAGAGGGAAACAGCAATCAGTCAACAACGCTCACTTAGAGTACACTGCTCACTGTCTCTGGTCTCCTTTTATTCCCTCTGAGTGTAGTCAGGTGTGCCTGGGCCGCACTGATTGTGTCTCCCAGGTGTGTGTCGTTTGTGAGCAGGAGAGCGATGTTCGCACACCAATCAGAGGCGTTTTTTGCGCTCTTTCCCCCGGGGCATGATCTGAACTCAAAATCAAATTACTCCGCAGGTACCGCTAAGTAACTACCGCTAACTACCGGTGCAAATGCAATACGACAATCTAAATTTGATGACATTGGTATTGGTTTAGGATTTTTTTTCTTAATCCAGTAAACCATTGATTCATCTGGTTTTCATCATTTCCAGTATGAAAGTGTTCCTGTGAAAGTTTAGCTTTGTTTAAGTTTAGTCAATAAGGTTGATCTTTAGTTGATCTTGTTACCTAGTGCTTTCAGGAATCACCTACACTTTCCACCAGGGTCCCAAATAACAATAAATTTTTACCCAACCAAAAAGAGCACTTTTCCCTACAAAGTGTAGCTAGGTGTAGTTACTTGCATATTAAACACATACGGAGTATAGTCCCTAACCACAGTCAACATTTTGTTTTACAAACCCAAAGTTGGGCGTGGAAACCATACTATAGAAATCTGAGAAACATCAATTTCACATGATATTTAATTTCCTTTTTTTAATAATTTTTTTAAATAAAAATATTGCTCACATATAAACACATTTGGCAAGTAGAAGGGTGTGAGCTCAGGCTGTGAGAGAGCATTCCTGATTACACACTGCCATTCATCCAAGTGTCACATCGCTGACAACTGCTAATAAATAAACTGCCACAGAAGCTGCACCCTAACGCTCACACCCACCTCTGCTATCACTGCTGAGGTCGACATCACCCACGCAGACTCATTTGCTAATTATGGCGTTCACCATTAATCTGTGTCTTATCACATGGTTTATCAATAGGAAAGTTTCATGCATTTGCCCGGCAAACATTATATAAATATAACTCCTTTCTGTGTTTAACAGCGCTACAGCACATTAATCAATTAAATTAATAATCTACATTATTCAGAATCTCACCTCATGCAGCTGCGTCCGTTATGAGCCCACCCACGAAACAGCATTGTTTAAAAGTTAAATAACATGATGCGTTTTAATCTGCTTTATAGCCTTAAAAAAAACCTTCCATTTGCTTCATATTAGCTGTGTCTAAATCCCTGTTCTGAATCCTTCCAAGGAAGCAGCCTACACAGGCTACAGTTTCGAAAAATCCTCCAAAGGCTGAATAAACCGTTGGTAAATCTCGCCTCCTTCAGTTTTACAAACTCCTCGTCTGTTCCTTACTCCCTACAACTAAATGACATGAACAGTTAGAACACGGCACATCACATTCAGTTGTAATGTAATGTTTTTATGTTAACGTCTATGTTTTAAAATACTACTATCACTAGCAGCATTTTAAGAATTCCTTGAACTACTGTGCTTATTAAAAATCTGTTACATTTAAATACAAATTCAAATTTGCACACTTTTTTCCATTCTCCAAATTGTGGGGAAAAGAAAAGAAGAACCCTTCGAGTTTTGGTGAAATGGGAGATGCACAGCGTTGTGACGCAAGCTGCCATCAAGTCTTCACTGGGAAGAATGCAAACCTAGTTTGGGACACAGCTATAGTAAACAAAATGCTCACTTATGGGACATCTCCAAAGGGTGGCTCAAGTTGTACCATGTGATACGATATTACACGTCAAAGGTGAATCCAGTTAAACTTTTCATCTGGGCACAGATAATGCAGGAGCATCCGGTTTCCCATCATTGCATGCATTGCTGTTCGTCAATAGAATTTTTTTCTGCTACTTTACTCACTGGGCTCGGTGAATATTGTATATTAATATAAAATATTTAAATAGCTTTTTGCGTTGATGTGTTTTAAATAAATTTAAATTTTGTCTGGGCATCCAAGGTTTTGCCCGAGGGGAAGCCCACCCTGCGCGGCCAGGCCCCATAGCCCCCAATCTCAATCTACAGAACCAAGAAGGGTTTTGGTGACATGCTCTTGGAAGGATTGGGCCTGTGGTCTCACCACTTGACTCTTTTACTAGGGCAACTGCCACTGAAGCATTCCAGAACTCTGAGTTAAGTTCACGTATTTTCTCATCCAGGAATCTCCTCTGGATGCTCCGGTTTCTTTCCACACACCCAAATCACGGAAATATTTTATCATCTCCCATTCAGAAGCTGTTTAAAGGCACTTAATAAAAACACTTCACCTTGTTTTTCTACGTGTGTGAACTTTTTTAGTCAATGTCTCTCTCTCTCTCTCTCTGGCTAACTTCTCCTGACAGGTGTTTGTGAGTGGGATCACCCTGCAGGGAGATGAATGAAGCGGGAATGTTGCTGTGACGGTGGTCTGGTGACAGAGGCGGAAACCAGTATGCTTTTTCTGTGTGTGATTCTTTGCCAAGCTGGTGGCCACACTGTGCAGCAGATGGCGTGGAGGGTGGAATTCAAATGGATGGGTTGAGGGGCAAATCAGCTGGTCTCACTCTAGGTTCAGTTGTGGTCCCAATTGCCCAGTATAACCAACACAAACACTATAGCATTTGTGTTAGACACTTTCCATCAATGCTGTGACAGTTTTGACTTTCAGTTTGTGATTTGATCTAAACCCTAAGCTAGAGCTAGACGTTAAATGGGATTAAATGTATTCTAAAGTGAGAAATGTACATTTAGATCCAGCTCCTTGTACCAGTGAGTCTGCAGTGGTGCTGTGTCGTGCGTTCTCCCCAGTCTCACATTTCTTTGTGAAATTTCTTTACAAACAAAAGCAGTTTGTTATTTTTAACTCATCCATGTGGTGCCTTTAAGCACAAGTGATGTTTCAACATTAACCACGAAGATCTGCTCTCCGCTTTAAAGGATCACGCACACATCAAGTGTCAGGAAATGAGAACAGATGATTTCCTGGAGAACAAACAATGTATTTTAGAGTTGCATGTGATGATCGACAGAATAAAATCTTTCAGAGAGTGGTTACTATTACTTTAGAGGAGCTCAGCTTAGCTTTAAATGTATTTGTGTTCAGGGTTGGAACGCATGTCTATGGTAATTCTAACTTAATTTAAACTATACCACAATTAACCTCAAGGCTCCACGAAGATGTTTCTGGCAACTGTTATAAGCATGGGACATCTTCACAGACAGGAACAGCTGTGTTCTCACAGGGAAACCATGACCAGGGACGTGCACACTGTTAATTACGAGGGTGTGATTAATGGAGCAAAGGTGGAAGGCATTCTTGCAGTGGAATGGATTCAGAGCCGCGGCGGTTTGGGCATCTTTCTATCGAGCCTGAGAGAGAGGGTTTGAGGGATTGAGTGACAGATGGATGTGGCAGCTGAATATTATGAATCTGAACGAGTTGATCATCAATCTCCCAGCGAGCGGCTCCTTCCTCTGATTATCATATTGCTGTGTTACCTGTGATCATAAACCTGGTAAAGGTGATACCGACCTGCCAAAGGAAAGAATGAGCTGCAAGCTGGAAACCATTCTCACGTGGTCCTGAGAGTGCTACACAAAGTACAGTTATGAGTCAAAACAAAATTTGAATTTCCAGGCAAAGATCTACATTTTGAAACGTTTAGCTTCACTGTTTGTTCACTATAAACAAAGTGAAATATTTAAAGCATATTTCAGATATAATCATGATAGTTTAAATATTAAAACAAAATAAGAACAGTATTCCACATAGTTAGAATATCATGGCAGAGGTTGTCATTAAATGAACTTAATCCTGGTGAAGACTGTTGACTTGAAAGTCATAGAAATCCATCAATGCCACTTTTTTCTTTTTCTCCACTGAAAAGAGAAAAAAATGGTAATTGAGAAGAAGTGGATGCTCACAGGGCGAAGTATATTATAAACTACGTGAGTGGAGCGTCATGATATCGCCCTCCTCACTCTAACAGATAGCTTTTGTTAACTCAGAAATACAAAAACACTAAACTAAATAAAACACACAGAAAAAATTTAAATATAGTCAAAGATAAACTGGCAAAGAAAATAAATATTATACATATCCATTTATTTAATTACCAAATGAGAACACTTCAATCAACAAAAACAAAAGTTGAAATCAGATCTCCACGCTCACATTCTGCTTTGTCATCTTTTATTATATACCGGTACTTATACCCAGCTCTCCTTCAACGGTTTTGGAGCGATGCTTCACCTTTTAAAAATCCAGTGCAAAATCACCCCCCTCCGCACCGCTCACATTCACTGGTGTGTTAACAAAGGGTTAAGAGAACAGGAATAGAGTGGCGCTAAAGCGCCTCTGAATTGTCAATCAACGGGGGTTCAGAAATCCGTGAGAGCTTCATAAAGAGCACAAAAGTACAAATTACATGAACACAAACACAAACCAAGTACTTGAGTTACACTCTGTAAAATATTACTCGAGTAAAAGTGCTCCCCTCAGAATTTCACTTGAGCAAAAGTACAAAAGAATTTGCCTTACATTGTACGTCTTTCTTTTGTATAGTATATTGTACCAAAATGCTTAAATATAACCCGGTCGTATCAGATTAGCACAACAGAAACTAGTTTGGGGAGTTTCTTCCAGTATTTGGTGTCTCAGAAAACACTGCTGTTGAACCGACACTGAACTGCATTCGCTCTAAGAAGATTCCACCCAGCGGCAACCGAAACAATTCAAAACTGAGAGCGCGCTGTTCCCTGATTTGGATCCAAGAAATAAACAAAACAACTCTACAGAAGCACGTAAGACAACTATTAATGAAGATATAAAGGTATTCCCACGAGCATGTGCTGTGTAAGGGGGACAAGTGTAATTCCATGACAGTGTACAGCAGAGAACTCAATCACAAGTGTCCTGAGATTCCCATCACTCACCTCCCTTTATAAGCCTCTCACACTCTTCTGTTTGAAGTACTCCTGTAATCTCACCTGAACACTCCTAGCTGACTGCTCCCTGGTCCTCACAGTGTGGCAGAAGACAAGACCTTCACAACAACAACCAAGATGGACACCACTTCCTTCACCCTCTCTGGATCACCTGAAGGCTGTTTTCCCCATTCCACAAGCTCCTATCACCTATTGCTAAATGGTGCAGGTGTGGCAGGTTTCGGCAACCAGTCGGTTTCTACATGTCAGTTTTCATTAAATGTTCTGCATGAAAGGGCTATTAAACATGACATATTTTGCTGAATTTGCTCCAAAAGTAGAATGACCATAAACGTTTGAGGTATAAAGGGGTACAATTATACGTAAACATGAAGATTGATACAATACCATTTATATACTACTGATTTAATATTTAAAATAATACAGAAGTAAATAATTAGATGATTTTTCTCAGCCTCCTCTCAAACAAATAGCCTAAAGCACACACATTCTGGAAAATCACAAACAAGCGCCCTCAGCTCCCCACAGTCCACAAAAATGCAGGTTTCGACTCCTTGGCTGCTTGTTCAGTCAGACTCCTGCGGAGCAACAGATCTGCCTGCTGGCTGCTCCACAATGCTTGCTTTTGGAATCTGTCTTGTAAACAGCATGTGTGAGCGTGGGCAACAGAACAACTTACTTCCTCTTAATTGTGACTACAGGGTTTTGTCGGGCCTCATCTACCTGAATCATTAGCTAATGTGCTGTGTCTGGTCTCATCTGATCTGGCCTTAACAAGCACACACAGTGAGAGGAGGATTGCTGAGTCCAGCTCTGTGCTTGTAGAGGTGGAAATATTACCAGGAGGGCATTGTCTAAAAGTAAGAATACTTCTGAAAATGTTGAGGGTAAAAGTATTCATTGGATCACAGCGGTACCTCGAGATACGAATGCTTCACGTCACGAAAAATCCAAGATACAAAGGTCTCTCGAAAAACATTTTGCTTCATTATACGAAAAAAATTCCAAGACACGAAAAACACAGTTGTGCTCTTCTATCCGCTTGTTAAGTGGGACGTCACGCTGCGCTTCCGGATCCTGGCTCTCCACTCTCCCATTGACAAAACTATACCAACTAACCCTACTTCATTTATACTGAGACAATTCCACTGTTTATGAAAGCCATTGCACGGATGAGGCTGCCCTGGAACAGATTAATGTTTTCAAGTATTTGATGGAATTTCCTCTTGATGGCCAGCAGAGCAAGTTTGCTAAAGTATTCTTAGCCCACAGAATTGTTGTGCACAGCCTTTTTCCAGTGCTTCTTCCAATGCCAGCTAACTCCTTTTGTTTCCTCCAAAGACAAAAGCTTGCATAGTTGCAAACCGTTAGATCTACAGTTCACTGTTTGACTCACCAAAGTCCCATTCCAGGTTCTGCATCCTTTGGAGATCGCAGCCTACCCAGCCTCCAAAGATTATAGCTTCAGAGGATCCTCTGAAAGCTACATTAACTGTTAGTAAATGGAATAATCTCGCCTCATTCGGACCCCTGAGTTTAATCAACTCCTCTGGCTGCTCCGCTAAAACAAAATGACACACACCAACAGTTAGCATACACTACATCACATTCAGACGGCTTTGTGTCAGCAATATTACCGTGTACATATTGTGATTGTCATTTGGAAGTTCCCTCTCTTTCTCCCAAACAGAGAGCAGCTGAGCTTGGACCCCCTGATCCCCTCAGCACTCCACTTGGGGTTCACATGGAAGAAGAGGACGCACCACTATCACCAGCCCTCACCCTTGCCAAAGACCCTGAGCAGATTCGTCATAGATCGCCTGTTATTTTATCCAAGCACCTATAAATAAAGCCACATAAACTCCTCTGTAGGATTCTTCACTTCGCTACAATATCTATGATTTATTTCATGTTTTTACTTTAAAACTGTTTTAAAATACCACGGTCACTGCTAGCATTTAAAGAATACCTTGAACTAATGTTCTTAAATAAAAAAGTTGCTTTGCTAGCTATTGTGGTAGTTATTTTCCCCCAGTTATTAGCTTCACCCAACCAAACTTTCAAGATTACACTGTGTTTTATTTCATATTTATTTAATTCATGCTTTCTTTTTAGTCATGAAATGGCAAGAAGAAAATAAAAGGCACTGAAAGCAATGCATGAGTTAACAGTTTGAAACGTATCCCAGTTAATAATGCCACTGTTAGTTAAAACAAATCTATTTATCTTTTATTAAAAGCGCAAAAGTCGAACTGCTTTATGAGACGAAAAGGTTTTGAACACACATACGCTCTAAAATATATTTGAACATTTGTATTCTTGCTTAGTTTGAAAATAATTTTTATTTCATAAATTAGATAACATTGTAAATATATGTTCAATGTAATTAACAATACATTTGTTCAAATGTTTTTGAATCGTACTGAATTAATTTGTCTTTCAAGTTCTGATTACATGCAGCTACTTAACATTATATTTAAGTTATATTAAGACATTACTTTTCGTTGAATATCCCTACTATAAAAGGACAAGCTATTGTGCACGCATTAATAAAATCAACATATTCAAATTTTAAACATTTAAATTTCACACTATTTGAGTTGATGTGTATTTGTAAATAAATATAAGTGAATAAGAAAAACTTGCCAAGAACTGATTAATTTAGATAACAAGTTTTAAAAAAGTACAGTTTTAACGTAATAAAACGGAACTATTTACAAATTATGATTTCAATTCAAGTTTACAAATACTCCGTAGAGGGCTGATCAGGAATGGGTGCATTTGATCTTGAAGTTCCAAGTCTTGTCAGTCTCCATAGCTACCTGGAATAGGTCAGATGTCAACCTGGAAATGAGGTTGTGTGGGATTTAAGTTGATTCTGTGATGTTTGTCTTCGACCTGCAGGTCAGACGGGTAGCTTAGTATTTCAATGTGACTTTTGTTTCTTGGTGACAGTTTGTTTAAATGTGGTAACAAAGGAGAACATTTGGTGCTCTTCTTTGAGTTTATTCACTCAAGGAGTACTGGGTTGTGTTAAAATGTTGAGCTGTTGCTGCTTATTTCATGGTGGCTGTTTCTGACATAAGTGCTTGCACCCCAGAATGCATTGGTGTGGTGGGTGCATTTCCTCTCGTGGCACTTCTGCAAATACACTACTGCTAGTGCTGGGCTGTAGTGGAGGTGTTACACAAGGGAGTTCCACATCGTTCTCATTTAACGCCATGTCTAGAGGTTCCAACTCTGTCTGCAGTGTGCCTGGAACTACAGATAGCTAGAAACATTATGTGAAAAATACCACATTGCTTGACAAAACAAACATTTAAGGTACATTTTTATTATATTTGCAGTTGCAGACAAGTCCACCTTGCAATAGACTCCATCTTCATTTGCATTTGTTCACCGTTAATAAAAATACTAACACAAATTTTAAAATGTTGTGCCTTTACTAGTTTTTTTTCCCTATCCATAGATTTTTAGCAACAGGTACTTTTCAAGACTGGCTTTCAGTATCAACTAGGCCCAAGCATTGTTTCCCAGAGTGTCCACCTGACATCTACAGCAATTGAGGACCAGAGGTAGTTCCAATTACATCAGCTCCGCACACCTTCAGAGAACATGTGGAAAGCAATTGCTGCTATATTCTAGGACGAAGAGTTTCTCTATAGTTTTTTTTAGCTCTAGCTGACCCAGCCTATAGGTATTGATTCATCCAGGTTGAGGGTTATATCTCCCGGGAACTGATGCAGGAAAGAAGAAAAAAAGAACTTCCCTTGGTTTCTCACTTTTCCAGTTTGGCCACATTCTCCAGACTCCTCAGTGGATTCATCCTATCGATCTGCTAGATCCCAAGTGGTTTCTGGACAATCCAACGGCTGTGCCAGGAATTGTATAAGATAAACATCCAGCCAGTCTCCCACTAGCGCTGAGCACAGTTCAGTCTCCCACTTCAGCACTATGGCCAGCTCCCATTCATTTTCCAGCCTCTGTTCCTTCGTACAGGCCTTTTCCCTTATCAGCTCCCACAACTCAGTTCTCCTTTTAAAAGAATTTTCCAAAGCAAGGTGGCTGACAAATAACTTTACTACAGGATTCCTAGCTTCCTTCCCACACATTTCTACCTTAATTATCGGCTCTTCTCACACAAATGTGCAAACAACCTTAACCAGTGGAACCAGCTGGTCTATTGATGAGCACTGGAACAGGAGCTCTTCATATGAGTTTTGTTTGCTCCACTGTCCTACCCTTCAATGACCAGGGAGGTTCACCAATCTACTCATCTGGCCCACTCATCTTTTAACAGCCAAATGCAAGTTACTGCACATCTGGGATTATTGTGGGGGTGCACACATGCTCGCTATACGTGCCCAGTTCTGAAAAATAAAAAAAATCTAATCAATATCTCTTGACCACTGTGGCTATTTCTGTAAGTTGCAGGAATCAAAACAGTAGTTTATTGGAAAACAAAGAACCCCTGGTGTCCCGAAATCCAGCTACACCCTGAGCCCGCAGCAGATCCAGAACCAAACCCGGGATCCCGACTGTGTAACTTCAGAATAGCTGATTCCATAGACAAAGTGACAGACTAGTGACTAGAAGAGGAAAAAATACGCATGCACACAGGATAGATGAATGGATAGAGCACGGCTGGAGAGCAATTAGGTGAGATGAACACGAGTGTGCAGCAGCAGAAAGAGATAATGAAGGGATGCATCTGAAATAGCCAATCACCCATTTCCCTGCATCCATTTACCTCCAATCAGCTCTAGATGAAACCATCAAAAAACTTAAAAAAGAAGTAGATAAAGGATTTTTCATTGGACCTTTGATCATTGAACTAGTGAAGCCGTGAATAACCATGCCTTTGGATTTCTTTCCTCCAGCACTGAAACGGCATCTCCATATTTTTTCAAGACCAGCCTCCCCATATTTCACCGACACCTCAGACCCATTTATTCCCAAGACCAATAAAGGCTAATCTATTTAGCCATCCCATGAAGTTCTTCCAATGTAATCCAATTTAGAATTGATATTCCAACTGAAACCAAGAGTTTTTTGGGCCACTCATGGTCATTAACTCAGGCAGGACCTGATAGACTGTCAGGAAAGTGACTGAGAAGGACCCAATTGCAGTAAGTAATAATATTTATTAACCGAACTACAACAGAAGCACCGTCTTCTGGGTGTCTGGAAGATTTGTCCAAAAATAACTACAACACAAGAAAAGAGCAAACTAAACTGAGTGTCTCTAGTACAAGCATTAGAGAGAACCTAATGGAAAGGAGGAAATAAATAGTACTGCTAATAAGGAACAAACGAGGGGCAGCTGAGAGGTGAAACGATCAGAGGGGAAACAGGTGTGACATAGACGTACTCCTGAAAGGAGATTATGCCACCAAGTCAAGCCATGCAACCAAGGCAATTCATATGTTTGATCTGTTAACTAAGCCTTTGCATCAGAAAGTACTCTGAAAAAACTCATTCGACTCCTACAGATTTTTTGCCTCTTTTACAACACAGCTCCCAAATTCCTTCCCTTCTCCACAATAACTGAGGGGGGTGAACGCAAACGTATCTGAGCTTACAGATAGCCTGCACGTTCATTCATGCTCGCAAACTCAGGCTATGGTCAAATCAAATTACAGTGGTACCCAGAGATACGAAATTAATCCCTTCCAGGGTGACGTTCATATGTTAAACATTTCGTATCTCGAAGCAAGTTCTACATGTAAAATGCCTAATCCGTGCAATGGCTCTCAGAAACAACAGTATAAGTTGAAAAAAATTGAAAACCAGAGAAAAATCAAGTAACGTTTCTTCAATCCTTAAATCTACACATTGTTAATGTAATAAATGATAATAAAACTAAATAAAACACATCCAAAATACGTAATATGTACACAAATGTAAAACCTTACCTTGAGAGTGAAGCGATTACGAAAACATTACGGCACCACGGATCAAAGTTAACTTTCTAGAGATATTTCACGAATTACTGACACCAACAAGTTTCAAGCACGAGCGCAGATAGATGGAGAGATGCTTCTGAGAACGCGTCACAGGGTTTCTCTAACTTGCGCTACAGAACTTTCCATGTTATAAACGTTATTTTTTTATAACATTTACAACACCTCGTCTCTAACATTTGTTATTGTACATTATTAGTAATCTATATATTAATGTTTCGTTCGATTTAAAACTAATTTATAGTGTTTTAAGGCATATCAGCCCCTTAAAGCACACTTTCTTCAAAGGGAGAAAGGAGCGCAAGAACCCGGAACCACAGCACGACTTCAGACAAACAAGCAGATAATAGAGCAGAACTGTTGGTGTGTCTTCGTATCTCAAATTTTTCTTCCTATCTTGAAGCAAAAAAATTTCTGCGAGCCCTCTCGTATATCAAGCTTTTCGTTACTCAAAGCATTCGTAACTTGGGGTACCACTGTGTAGAAAAGAAAATTGCTTGATTGACTCTCTTGCTAAGAAAGCTTTCATTAACTTTATTATATATTTGTAAATATCTGTTTGCCCTGAAACAGTGGGAGCAGTTGTGGCCTAATGGATAAGGCTATTGACTATTGGTGGTCACTAATGTCACTTTCACTTTTCATTAAGTGTTACACATCTGGTCCAGTACCGCTCACAGTGCCCCATCCTGTCAAGGAGGCGTCCGTGGTCACAACTTTGCTCCTGGAGATCCCACCAAGGGGAACGCCTGAACAAAGGAAGGACACAGACCCCCAGGCTTTCCGGTAGCCTGGTATGGCTGCTCCTCAAAACAGAACCTTAGAAAGGGTTTGTGACGCAGAACAGCTGCTATATGGAAGTATGCGTCCTTCAGATCTATTGTTGTGAACTAATCTCCAGGAAGAATGCACAGTAAAATGCTGTCATCAGCAGCTTGAACCAATGCTTGACCAGGTAACGGTTCAGACGCTTCAGATCCAAGATTGGTCGCAACCCGTCTGACTTCTTGGGGATCAGAAAGGATGGGTTGTCCATACCCTCATCCATATTGGCTAGAGTTACCCGCTGGACATCGCCTTTGTTCAAAAGGCCAGCGATCACCTCTCTCAGGAATGAGGCTTCAGTCTGGTGTACAGTGGTATGCACCACGCCTTGAAACTTTGTGTGCAAGTGAATTGAATCGTGTAGCCCCTCCGGATCATCTGGATGACACACTGAAAGGCCCCTTGAAGCTTCCGCTGATGAGCTGATGTTGATGGTCACCCTGGCAAGGCCGGTGTGATGCAGATTTCAGTGTAGAATCACAGGACCTGGACCCTGGGGAATTGTCAGAGGAGGGGTAGGAGACTAGGCTCCTCTGCTCTCTGCCATGGCAAGTGGATCTTGCGCCTGAGTTGGATTCTTCTTCAGGGGCAGACCCAGTTGCAGACTCAAACAGCAAGTGGTGACAAATAGGTTAGTGGCAAAATTGTGCCTACTGCGCTTTGGTTCCAAAACCCAGACCGGGTTGACCTCTGGATATAGTATTGCGGCTGCATTACTATTAAGGCTGCATCAAAGTTGTACAAAAAGCCCAAGAGACGTGACAAATGGAATAACGCTCAGTCTTCCCTGATTATACAGCAAAGACGGCTGTCAAACACTCAAACCCCAGGACTGTGGCTCGATATCTCCTTTAACAACTGAAACATCTGAAAGCCCCCCTGCATGGACAAATAATTTCCTTCTCTACCCGCAAAATAAAACTTCATGAACTAAATAAAAACATGAAAGATTTGAAAGACCTCGATAAACAGAATTTAACTTACTTTCCACACAAGAGGCAGAACGTCTACAGTTTATGCAAATTATTATGAACATGGCGAAAAGCCAAGTAGGGCGCTAGCTCATCAGATGGGGTGAATTTAGAGCTCTGTGGTTCAGTTTGCATACCGGGCATTCAAGAGTAGAACATAAGTAAAAACAAAAAAAACTTAAATGTAAATGACTTGATATTGTAAAATGACAAGAAACGAAAACCAGAAGTGTTTGGACATTTTTCACATCATTTGCCAAAAACTTTGAAAATTGTAATTGAAAAAATGAATAAAGCCTTTATTATTTGACTTTCAATTCAGAGTCAACAATTTAATGATTTGAAAATGATCAAAAATGTTTTGGATACAGCAGGCTAGATGCGATTCAATTCGAGAAGCACTGGGATGCTATTTACAAAAATCTTATCTTATAGTATGGAAAAATTTGAAGGTGGGAGTATGGCTAGAAAAAGAAATAACACATAATTCCAAATCAGGAAACTTGACATGTACGGTTGGATTGAGTGTTTCAAACCGCATTCACAATTATGAATCTCCAAACATGAGTGTTTGGAACAAACCCATGCAAGAACTGAGTGAGCGTTCAAAACTCACAGTTCTGGCTGAAACCCAGTAGTAACAACCAATGAGATACAATGACACGTACTTTTAATAAACACAACTAAAAGGCTTTTTATTTCTTTAAGCAAAGCAAATTTAGTATTTTTTGGATAGTTGTGCTTCGAAGAGGATTTTCTTCTCTGAAAAAAGCAATTTTCAGCCACAACTTTGTGGTCAAAAAATTGACAAAAGCTAAATCATCAATCATGAAGCATAGAAACAGCCTAAAGCACAGAATCTGGAGCCAAATGGAGGGAAATATTTGCACAAGCCCGCTAGGCCTCCTTTAATGTAACTAGGAAAAAATGTTTTAAAAATGTGCTCTTTTTATTAGATAAATTATGCCATTAAATAACATTTTACAATGTGAAAATGCACCATTAATTCTCCCCAAAACAGACGTACATGAGTCGATGGCTGGTATCTGATGCTTCAATCTCACGTGTCCCACTGGAACACATTTCAGACCCATTCCAGGCCATTATGCAAATAGACACCATTGAGGAGAGACAGATCTATAAAAGCCTTTTTGGGGCCCATCACCATGAGATGTGAAAATAAATTGCTTTCTAATTGTTTGGCCTAAAAAGAGAAACAAGCTAATCGAGCAAACAGCCCAGCGGTAGTATTATTAAAATACTACTTGACCTGAGAATTTCATGTGAATAAAATAATGCTTAGTTTTGAATCAACCATAATCGTTCACATTTATCAGACAAGGACAAGAAATGAAATGTGAATTAGGTGAAATATTGCATAAAATATTCAAGAAAAGATGGCTGATATTCAGTAGGAACAGTAGGAGTGACTAAAATTTGGCACTTGATTGAAAGAAATATTATAATATCTATCCTTGTATAAAAGATACCTGTCCATAAAAGAAATCAATCAGATATCCTCTCTGTAGCCAAAACTAAAGAGCAAGATTATTGTCACATATCTGAGCGATTGTCCACACAAGGCATGACAACAATGTAGTATATATATGATATATTGTGATGGGTGTCCATTCCATTCATCGCTGTCCTGGCAAAAACGACGAACTTTATTGCACAACTCCTTGTCGCATGATTCTTTACCCCGCTAATATATATATATTATATATGGCCGACACGTGGGGAATTTCACCTGGAGAGTCTCAGTAAGGCACGCAGATCATTCACTCGATTAAAAGGGGTAGAAGGCAGGACACGGAAAACGAAGTACCAAGCAAAGAAAACACTTTATTAATTACTCAAAACTTTAAAAGGCAAGGTTTCTGTAGAAGGGAGTCTGTTCTGGACACGCTGAGGACCTTTAGGGGGTGCTGGGACTGATGCTGGACCACAGGAGCCAGGGGTGCCCCAGGAGTGGGGGATACGTTCTCAGACCACACGCCACTCACCGTGAACTTATGAAATGGCCTCCCCCGTTCTACACCAGGGGAGGAGAGACACTACAATTTCCCGTGGTTCACCACCTTCCAAGGTGCACGCTAGTATCCCACCACTCCCAGGTCCCAGCTCCTGTAACACAGCCAAACACAGGGTTAACCCAGCAGTTACTCCACCCCCAATTACAATGCCCTTCCCAGCACTCTAGCAGTTTGCAATGGTCATGATTCCATACATAATAGTTCAGCAGTAAATATTTACATAAATCTATATACACACACTAAATACAATACACACCATCAATCACTTAATTTAATTAAAACTAACTCACTCACCCTTGCACTGGCGCCAAGCATTCACACCACACTCAAAAGCACACTTTATATTAAAAATAAGCTTTCGCTACCATACACGCACACACACACACACTAATATTCACTATTGCACTTCAATCCAAAGCCTAGTATTGCACGTAATCCTCCTCAAAATGGGGATTTCCAGGGGTAAACACTCTTTAGAAATCAAACTACTATTGCACTTCGCACATGACCTGTATTGCACGTGTCCCAACGGCAGCGTCCCCCTCTGGTAAAATGAGCCACTCGGTGAACGGAATCGCACGCCAACCCGGAAGACTCCAAAAGACGGCGACTGAAGGTGAGGATGGAGTGTAGTGTTCTCGGAGGAAAATGATTCAGGGAAGAAAAGAGCAGATCCAAGTCATCCGCACTGCTCTCCAGCAGTGCTCACGAAAACGGCCAATGGACACAGAACGCACACACTATTTACTCCTGGGGTACACAAACAGCACGTCAGACGCCGTTGCTCTGGCAGCACAGTCACAAGGGCTACAGGGAAACAGCAAAGCCAAACTCACCAATTGCAGAGAGTCATCCGTGCACGGAGAGCTCCTCCAGCACTGAGTGCTCACGGAGCACAACGAGCTGCGAGCGCACAAAGGCGGCTCCAATCGCGACCAAAGCTACAATAATTAGTACAGGATTTAGCACTAAATCAAGGCAAAGCAACTGGTTAGCTCCATGCTAGCTCCATACCTTGTATGGCCTGAACGCCGCACCGGAACGAGCGTGGTCAGCTGGAAATGACGCATGACCCAAACATTCTCAGAACGCCCTAAATACTAGCGAGCTGCTCTGCGATAGGGCAGCGCAACTGTCACTCACTGTTTAGTAATCAGACGCCGACCTATGACAGGACACCGTCATTCATACGGTTACATATATATATATATATATATATATATATACTTCGACATACATCTCTGAGCGTGACTGAAAGGGAACATCTAGGTTACTTGTGTAACCCAGTTCCCTGAAGGAGGTAATGGAGATTTTCTATTATGATATCTGTGCCGGCCCCACTCCTGTTACTGAGACGCACCGAAGCTGAGCAAGAGGAGAAAAGGGGGAGGGGTTCTCAGAGAACAGGTCACCTCTCCTAAATGAAGCGGAAAAGGAGGGGGGATAATCTATGTTAGTGACAACTGACTTTCTTATAAGTAACACACATTTGTGGCACTGTTGGATAAGGTGATTGACTGGAGATCAAAAGGTCACTGGTTCGATCAACAGCTCCACTGGTAGTCGAAGGTGAGATGAGTGTTGAAACTCCCTCCCTCCTGTGAAATTTTGAGGCGCAGCTATGGCTGCCCACTGCTCCGGGTGTACACTGCTGATGGGTGAAATGCAGAGCATAAATTCCTGGTATGGGTCACTCCATACTTGGTCCTAATGTCACTTTCACTTCACTTTCTTTCATAATATTGTATACACAGATATGTATTTGTGTAAGAATGCTAATGAAAAGAGGTAATGAAAACTATTATAATGATGTGACCATGTTAGGGAAGGGAAATCTGTTCGTTGTCAATTACAAAGTAATTACATTTGATGCACACATACATATATGAGTTGCCTCCGCTTGATTGGTGTTCAGGTGTTGCATGTCGATCTCCAATCAAGCTCCCTTCTTTAACCCCTCTCCCCTTTCACCCTTTGTCTGATTGATACCAAACTTTGTGGCTGTATTGGCGTTTTTAGTCAATAAAGAACTGTGCATTTGGATCCTGTGCTTCCCTTTCAACTTACAAAATAACTCTCTTGTTTTATGAAATACATGTATAAATAATTTAATTTCCAACACTGTCTGGAGCTTGCACAAAAGAATTTCACTCACTTCGGTAAAATGTTGTGACAATAAAAGTGATATTATTGGAAATTCATCTTATCTGATAATGTATAACTGTCCATTTAAAAGAAATCACATCTATAAAACAGAATGACATTTAAATCTGGAATTAATAGTTTCAATCAGGGGCCCGTACCATGAATGTGGCTGAACAAACTTAGTATTTCCGGATTAAAACGGCACACATAATATTTGATATTATTCGAGTTATCGTTGCTGTAGATAAGAAAATTCTATTTTCCCCCGGGAAATAATTGATTATTGTTATTTTATACATTTTATTGATGTATTGACTTACAAATCAATGCAATTTACATTTGCACAAATTGAAACGATACACTTTTGGAGTTCATTAATATTTGAAACACCTTCATGTGTAAAATAATAATAGATGTATCCTAAACTGGCTAGCCCATTCATAGTACAGACTCCTGGTCTCTGCAACACAACTTAACTCTTAAATTAGTTTAAAGAGACCGGTGTGAAATTACGCTTAACCTTTGTACCTGTATAACATTTAAGAATGAAAGCAGTCGATTAGAGAATATTACAAAAAACACCACTTCATTTTCTGCTATTTGACACTCGTTCCATCACCTTGATGCTGACACTTGACCATTCTGGAAAGACCAACAAAAATCCTTGCAGTGATCCACATCCAGAGGCAAGTGCTAACCTTTCCATGTGACAAACACCATCTCCAGGAATGAGGAATGAATTCGAAAGGTTTACCAATTTATCAATGCAGATATTTCTCTGAATCGCATTGCTGTTTTTCCTTTGCAGCAGTAATGCCTAATTAATCCATGTTTCACAGGCTGGTATGCTGGGTACGTTGTTTATTTTTACTACTCAATAGAGAAACATTTTTTTTCACCTCGGCAAAAGCAGGGAAGGTGATTAATCTGAATAGAGATGCAGGAGATTTTGACCCTGAACAGGAAAGTCTTGTTGAGCTTCTGATTTATTTTTGGAAGGTGACAGTGGCATTAATTATGTGGGCGCAGGTGCAGGGCCTAATTTTTCTTCCTAGGTCTGGAGATTTGACAACAGCCAATGTGAGTGGACAGCAAGACAGAGATGTTCCACTCCTGGCTGCAGATATTTCTGGGTGGCTAAAGACACTTTTTTTAGCTCCATCTAATAAAAGGACTGGAGGCTTAACAACACAGACACCAGAGAGAAGATGCTATCGAGAAAAACATCTAAAAGATCCTCGTTAGTGTTTCTCATTGCCCTACGCCTCCGCCTCTCTCCCAATGTGTGCTGGAGATAAGCACCGGCAGACCCTGTGACCCTAAAAGGGATTAATCGGGTTGGAAAATGAATGAATGAATGTTTCTCATACTGTTCAATAGGGAGTGGGGTAATGTTTAAACACAATATTTATTCAGTGCAAAAGTAGGTCTATGTTAGATGCTGAAACAGCTGAGAACATGACGCAGTAATGGGTGCAGCTTGTTTCCACCTGGGAGAATTCAGTCAAATATTTTTATTTTCCATCTGTCAGGTCCTTGTCTGTCATGCCTCTGTGTTGTAATTTCTAGTCCTCGTGTCGTGCTCTCGCTCGCCAACCATCCGCTCATTAGAACGCACAAATGTTCTCTAATAAGACGCATTCTAAGCTTGCGCTCTCTCTCTCTACTCTCTCGTGTGATTACCGCCCAATACAAGTCTATGGGAAAAAGCTGAACTGTCAAACTTATTTCCCCAGAAATTAAATTTTTAAGATTAACGGTTTTAAGGATTTTTGAAAGTTATACAGTGAACAAAGTTCAAAAATGTTTAAATAATTATTCAAGTTTATTTTTGTGTCGTTCACGATTGTTAAATTTTCCCCTAAACAAACTAGGCGGGACCATGTGATTGACAGCTACAGAGAACAGAGCGGACTTACCGCGGTCATCACGTCGTGAGAAAGATCTTGCTGCGTGTGAGAGACACTATCGAGGTGAAACTATGATGCTTCTACCCATAACAGGAAGTCGCTTGTGCAGCCGTTAATGGCAGCCTCCTCTCCAACTGAAAAAAAGCATCATATGAGTGGGGGGTGGCACACCATCCATATTTTTTTACAGTCTATGGTTGTACCTTTCTCCGTCATCTCGTCTGGAGTCAGTGGTTGTCTGGTACTGGGAGACTCTAGCCGTTGCGTTGGGTTCACAGCCGTGGGTATTTCTTTCTACTTCACCTGCACTGTGGGTCATTTTGCCGGTTAGTAGCTACAGGAGGCTGTTTGGCCCAACTGCGCCTCCTCACCTCAAGCTTATCGGAGGTTTTACTTTGAAGATCTTTACACAGGAACTCCTGAGGTAATTGTATATTATCTTTACAATCTCACACACACACACACGCACATGCATGCACACTCAAAATAAATATTTTATTTGTGTAATACCAGACTTTGAACTATGTAAGACTATGGAGATTACACAGGACAGTTAAGAATGCTCTCTTTTCATTACTATTTCCTGACAAATTAAACAATTTTAGCAAAGGTCCATAATTTGATCTTTGTTTTTCTGGTTGGGTGTCCCATCAGCCTCCTTTTTCACTGAACCCCCCCCCCCCCACACACACACACACACTCCCCCCACTCATGAGGTCAATTTACCCCCTTTTTTCTGCAGATCTGTGTGTTCAACCTCTTCTGCACAACACTCGGCCTGATAGCAGGTTTCCTTGCGGCTGAATTACTGCCTCGTGTCACCCTGATTACCCCCCTGCTAAGGGGACACCCCTGGCATCTGGCATAATGCTCGTGCTCTCCTCGCTGCTGTCTCTTCATTTGTCTGGCAGCAGCTAATTCCTACATTACAAATGGTCGCCGGCTTGGCTCTGCACGCATCACAGCATGAAGAGGCAGCCGCAATAGTGCCACTCGGCCTGCTTCATTTATTACAGAGTTTGTTTGTTCTCCTGTTTGTGGCCTCGCTTGGCCAGACCATCCATCACAGACACACGCCCATCCCACCCCCAAAACCCAAGCACAGGCAATATCTTGGTCTCTGGGCTGCTCTGTCTCTCTCACTTACACACCGTCTGTCCAACTCTTGATTTTTTTTTTTCCTTTCTGAGTCCAGTTGTATTTCCTTGGACTTTTTGAATACATTATTTAAAAACTGAAGAAAAAAAACTATATTTTTAATATAATTTCACAGAGTGGCTTTATTTATTAGAGTAAGAATAAATACAGAATAAATATCATCTATTAAAAATGACGAGTGATGAGTGAGTGAGGATGATTTAAATAACTCTAAATCTACTAAACTTTTTTTGGGAGGAGTTAATCAATCATTCCATTAACCTTCTTCCATGTGAGCTGCTCCATTCCTCCCTGCCTCAGTCCTAAGCAGCTTCCTCCCCTCCACCTCTCATGGGACTGGGGGGTGTATGCAGGACAGCATGCCGTGCTTTTGTACCCTCTCAAACTCCGGGCAGGTCCAAATATTCAATAGCTGAAAATATTTCAAATATTGCTCAAATTGACACCGAACTAGTTGAAAGCTGTTGAAGGGATGCAAAGATGAAATTGAAGGGGTATTGAACACAACTAGGATAAGGGATGAATCTAAAAATCAGATTTTATTTTCTATATGCAAAAACAGTAACACACTGTGTATGAAGAGGGCAGTGTCTCTGGATGGGCCAAAGCCTGTTGAGCTCCCACCCTGGATTCCTTCAATCAGTGGCCTCCCTTTATCTGAGTCCAGTGCCAGCTTCCCTGCTGTGGTGAATTCCTGAGTTGTGATCCAGTGTGTAGGAAGACACATTCCATTTACAAATCATGAAAATCTGTTAGGCTGGTGCCGGGGGTAGCACTGTGGCCTTCTAGTTAGAAGGTTGTCGGTTCCAGGCTTGCCGGTGAGCTTCCTGGAAGGAGTTTGCATGTTTTCCCTGTGCTTGTGTGGGTTTCCTTCGGTTTCCCTCACAATCCCAAAAAACATAAGGTCAGGTTAATTGAATAATCTAAATTCCCCTTAGGTGTGAATGTTGCCCTGCGATGGACTGGTGACCTCTCCAGGGTGTACCCCCGCCTCTTGGCCGATGTGTGCTGGAGATAGGCACCGGCAGACCCCCTTGAGGGAATAAGTGGGCAGGAAAATGAATTCAAGGGCTTAAAAAATTAGAATTCTGGAGGTGATTTCTCCCCTGGAAACTCACTGGCTGCACACGACTATTTTCTGCCTACACAGTTACAGAGGAGCAAAATCAATGATGTTCGGTGGTTGATTTGCCCAGTGGTCTGCTTTTGGTTTATAGTTTTCCAGACACTTGTCCTGGTTTTCCGTTGATCTATCCAGATATCTGCACTTTGCCTGAACCATCTAAGGCAAGCTGCCACATTGATGAAGGATCTTCTTTCCAATTCACTTGTTATTGTGCTGTCCAGGTGACAAGTGTACCTATAGTGTGAGTATTTATTTCAGGAATGTTTTCTTCCATTTTTCTGTCATGATGAATGTTTATTTTATAAGTCCATCGGCAAGGCTTTAACCCATAAACAATATTTCTTGGAGCCAAAGATTCCTTGTACAGCACTCTTGAGGAACCTTGAGATTTCCTGGCCATGATTTAATGGCTCATAACTCTTGAAAGGCAATTCTTCTTCCTCTTTTCTTTTGTCTTCTCTTCTTTCAGCCATCCTCGTACCTTTTAGCATAGTGGATGGCCAGCCAGCTGAGAACGGAGATGAGATACTGCTCTGAGACAGAAAACATATAAGCTACAGCTGATCTTGTTGGAGGTGTTTCTTAAGCACATACATTTAATATCTTCACTCTTCTGATAATTTGTTCTAGTCAGAGTAATGTACTGCTCCCCATGTGTCAGTTTTCATTCTTCATTCACTTTTATTCGTGTTGATGAAGGGTTTTTAAAGTGTTCATCACGTCCGTCAAATGCGGCACTATTTGTTATTTTAAGGGATGGGTGGCAATTCTTCTCGTGACAAACTTCCTTTCAGTAATTTACAGTACGACTCGAGTTTCCTCGATGCAGTGTCTCGGAAAGTGAGGAAAAAAACCTGTTTTTACATTTCAGTGACTGCAGAAGAAGAGCACGGAACCCTGCTGTGTCTTCAAAACCCAATATCAGCAGGGGCTCGGACCCTTATAGGGAAGTCCAGATCAGTGTTTTTCATCCGATGAGCTGCTGTTTACTGTGAGATATTAGCGGTGTCCCAATCCAGGGTCTGCTCCTGCAAAATGCAGATTTCAAGAACATTATGTTCTATTTCTCCTAAAATTGAGGGGTCGTTCAAATGCACTTTCTTTTTCCCTGAATTCAGAAGATGCATTGCTACTATCCTCACATATCCCAATACAACAGGTTTTTATTAATGGATCAAAAAAAGAAAGGACAGCCAAAAAAAAAAAGATATAAAGTCTGTTCAGGTTTGGATAATGACTACACATATTCTTCTCAGATTAAACAACACTTGTTTAAGTAACTGTTGTGTGCAAGTAATGAGAACGGATCCAATAGCTTGAGGTGGTTTGAGTCTGACAGCAACAGCTCAAAATCAGTTCACTCAAGGCAATGTTCAGAGATCAATGTCCTGATCCTGGACCAGCGGCCGCCAAAACCTAGAGGAAAGGAAGCGCTCACTTATGCGGGGGTAGCACACAGATTCCACACACTTCGGACAGGGCAGGGGACTGCAAAAGAGAGGAAGGTCGGGTAGGCAGCAGCGGTCTTCCTCTGAGTTGGTTTGCTAACGGTAAGTCAAAGAGTGAAAACAGAGACGAGTATGCTCGTTGACAAGATGCTCAACCAGCGACGGCAGCGGAAAGAACTGATGAAGGGAAAGAGAAACACAGAACATCACACACAGAACCTAAGAGTAACCTAGAAAAAAATCTTTTCCAAAGTGACTGAAATGCCTTGTTATCGGCAATCCCGAATGAATTTCTGCATTACTACCTCAATCCCATCCCAACATTTTTCAACATTTTAGACACACTCTAATATCAAAAGACTTTTATTAAACACTTTAAAAGTTGCTTCTGTTGATGGTATTGATTTCCTCTGCTTTAGGAATGCAAGGACCCAGGAACAGAGCAGGGAGTCAGTGGTAGCCCTGGTTTGTCCTCATGGATGAGGTATTGGCCTGTCCTAATTTCCTCCATCCCAGAGGGCACACCAGGGATAGGTGTAGCAGAGGGTGAGTAGCGTGATGAGGAGACAGAGCCAGGACAAATGAAAGAAAGGAGGAAGAGAAGGGAAACAAATGAACTATTAGATTTCATACGGGAGGACATGAGGTTGCAGAGGAAGAGGAAAAAAGGCTGAGGAATTGAAAAAAGAATTGAAAATGTTCTGTTCATAGGGAGTATGGTATACTGTGGGATCTAAAAATAGAATAAATGTATATAATAGTATAAAGATGGCATTGTGTGACAGTGCGGAGTAGAAAGAGAGAAGAGGAGGAAATGGTGAGTTGTGAACACAACTTCTACAGCTTCGATTGATTGATTGATTACCTGAGGGGCTGTGGTTAGAAGTGCCACGCATCCCCTTATAAACGCACACTATCCAAGCGCATACAGGGAAACAGATTTGAGAAGAGAGCACGAGAAAGAGAGAGAAACAGACGGACGATAACTTCATTAAGTTTACAACTGTTAGCCTGTTTTCTGATATTTCTATGTTCTGGAAAAGCTCCTCATTCAAGTCATATAAATGTATTAAATGCAAACAAAACATTAGTTTTCAATTTTTTATATGAAAAGGAGTGAAACCATTAAAAGCTTGGGTCTCTGTGCCTAAAAATATCCATCACATTAACCTCCAGAGCGCCATTACAGAATAAATGAAGCTTCGGTTTGTTCCATAACTATCTTTTTCAGTAGAATTGAAATAAAGAATTAAAGGCGCTACTGGAAATACGTGTGAGTCACTAAGTGTCCAACCTCATTTTCATTTAAAAAATGATCATAGTTATCAAACAAATGCCTGCACCTGTAAACAGATCTTATCGGAGAATACAATAGTCTACGTCACAGTTTTCATCGCGAGTTATTTTTGGAAAGTAAACTTTGCTGCACAAACGGATTGCGAGGCAAAAAAACAAGCTCACCCTCGTACTATGCTGTAATTAATGCTTATTGGTCAAATCATTCTTTCATTAAACAAATGCATAATAAAAAGGAATTTAATTTATTTAGGCCTTTTATACTCATTCATTTGTTTATTCATTTTATTTATTCAGTCATTTACTTATGCATATTGATATTTTATTAGTTTATGTAGAAATATTAATTTAACCGTTTTATCATCCATCCATCCATCCATTTATTTATTCATCACTGGGGACACTCATCCAAGCCTAGTGTCCATCACATATATCCATTTAAAAAGAATAAAAAAAAGAACAATTACTTCAACGGAGATGTTTCCAAAACAGCTGGAAATAGGAATATTAGCTATTAAACACCTCTACACACTCTCTCTCGAAAGGTTAAATACAACCTCCTCTAGGGCAGACAGCTGATCCACTGGCTGCCTCCAACCCGTTCTCCCCCTCGTCCAGCAGAATGTCATCCTCTGGGGTCATAAAGCCTCGACCCCCAGGCAGGTGTGCAGGCAGGTGACACGGGTACCCATTGTCTGCCAAGATGAAGTGCCCGGGAGGAGGATACATGGCACCCAAGAAGTAAAAAGTAATCTGGAAAAGAATTACTCCAGTAATGTACAGATACCTCAAATTTCTTATAAAGATAAAGTATTTGTACTTCATTACTTGACTTGCATATTGTTACTTAGTTATAAATAAAATATAAATGACATATAAATAAATCTAGCGTTTATATGGCTAGCATTTAAACTAATAATGTTCATGTTAGGGGCAACCCTCCAAGAGATAGTAAGGGAAGGGTTAAACAAACTCAAATGCACACACACACAAGATGGAGTCAACACTCGTTTAATAAATAAATGTAACAAATAAACACAAACACCCGTGGTAGGGCAAAACCTTACATAAACTAAACTTAGAAGAATTAAACTAAGTCAAAAACAAAACAGGGAAAAACGTTAACACAAAAAGGCAATCAACAATTGCAAACCAGCAGGCTGCTGGGGGATAATACAAAATAAAACTACTAACTGAACAGAAATAATGCTGAAGCACAGAGCTTACCAGACATGAGTACGAGGGATAATATTAAATGTTAGATAATGAACCCGCACATGGAACAGGGAGCAAGGGGCTAAAATAGGCAGAAAGCAAACGAGGGAATGACAAACCAGACATGAGGAGCAGGTGGGGCACATGAGGGCAATTAACAATGACACAGAATGAAGACCCACAGAAGGGGCCAGAATAAAAGGTACAAGAGGGTGGAGACACAGACAAAGAGGAAGAGCAGGCAGGAAGGGGCAGGAACAGAAGAGTTTTGCAAAATAAAAGACTAGGGAAATAACAAAATAAAAGTAACTGGGACAAGAACCTAACAGTTCATTAATAAGGTTTAAAATAATTTCATGTTACCTCCCCACTGTTGCCACCAAAGCCACCTCTTCTCTTCCTCCAACAAGGAAACAAGCGGGTGAGAAGAAGATGAAGGAATGAATGAATTTGATCATTGACAGAGGAAATGATCTTTCTCATGACGTGATGCCTGCGGTCAGTCGGCTTTGTTTAGTGTAGCTGTCAATCACATGGCCCGACTGTTTTTGTTTTTTTTTTTAGTAAAATTAACTTAAAACAAGAACAAATAAACTAATTAAATAATGTATTTTTAAGAAATCCAAATTTCTATTTTTAGGAAATAATTTTTAAAGCTCTGCCTTTTTCCATGGACTTGTATTGGGCGGAGGATCCCCCAAAACCATATCCCCTGGGAAAGCTGTGGAGAATGCAGAACCTGGCCTGGGACACAGCTATTGTTTGGTGTGCTGCAGGAAATTTTCCAATTTCACCTCTTAAGGTACGTTCACATCGAACGCGGTTCGCGCGGAAAAAAAGCGCTACTCGCGAGTGAATGCACGCGTGTTTACTTTCCGTTTGATCGCCCGATCCGCGCGGCAGAGCCGCTGAATGCACGCATGACATTCAGGTGTTGACTGGAATGCGCGGCTCTGTGGGAGGAGCTACAGGTTCAGCGGTGGTTTGGAAAATGGCGGACGGGATTGTTAAGTTAATATCTGCATCACTAAGCTTTGAAATGCTCCAAAACATCAAAAACGTGTTTGGGGCAGTGGCTATAGGAGCTTAGAATCCTACAAAGAGGCATATATATATATATATATAATTTCTTCCGAGCAAGGTGCTTTTATATATTCTTTTATTATTAAATAAATTTATTAATAAATAAAATTTATTCTTTTAAATTATTATTTATAATAAACTATTATTTATAACTCTAATATCATGAAGATGATCAGAGAGCTCTGGCAGTTCACGTAAAGTTTTAATGACAGTCCATCACTGTTTTAATTCCAGAGGGTCTCCGAGCTGCACACGTCACAGCTACAGCAAGCTCCTGATTGGTACAGCAAGCTCCGCGCTTCGCTTCGTACCTATAGACTTAGTTATTATTATTATTATTATTATTATTATTATTATTATTATTATGATTATTATTATTATTAAATCTTGAGTAAAATGAAAATGTATGTGCGGTGCACCAGTCTAAACCATGTGATGTGTGACAATGAGCTCCTCAGCACAGGAGATGGAGAACTTCTGAAGATCATCAACGACATCCGGTTTAACCAGTGCCTCTCAAATAGTGGGGCGTGAGGAACAAGCTTTTTTTTGCCGACTAGAGCAAAGTGTAATTGCAGATCCACTACAGTAGCTGGCAGTGGCGCTCTCATTGCCAGAGTGTGCTCAAGGAGTATAAGCTCTATGGTGTAGGGTTTATTTTGCACCTAGCAGGCGATAAGAACAGAGTTAACGAACCTGAAGACAACATGAAGAAATTTTAACAGGACTTCATATGTGCAAAAAACCCGCTAGAGACTGGCTCCAGAACAGAGCAGGTTCTCATTCTCTCCCTTGTTAAAATTGGTAGATTTGGAGCTAATAAAACTCACTCACTTTATTCAACACGGTTCAGATTGCTTTTGTTGATTTATCTCTAGATTTGACCTTCATGAACACTCTTAGGGGGTGAATTTTACGCTGGTTTAAGATTTATTAAGCCTTAAGGTTGTGCATAATTTAAGGGCGTGGTTTCTTAAGGGGCAAATGAGTGTGGTTTTTAAATTTAGCGCTCCCTGATTGGATATTTGCTCTCTGACATGTGTTTCTTTCCCTGACATCCGCCTTTTTCCATGTGAAACTAATAATACATCACTAAGGGGTTATTCAAATAAGAAACCTGCAGTTCACAAGCGTGTATTGAACTGAGGAGGATATAAAATATAAACTATATACGATGTAAAACCGAGTACTGTGGCACATCGGCACGCTCCCCTCTCCTCTCCCACACACTGGGCTGCATTGCTTTAACGGTGCGGTCATTCCAGGCAAAAAGCACCAGCACAGCACCAGTTACTAACTTCCTTCATGCAGCTACTGTTTCCTGTTCAATAATCTGATCACTGAAAACCCTAGAGTAGCTTATAAACCAGAACTCTGGGAACGTTATTACTTCGAGGTCTACATGCAAGTAGTCCGTTCTCTCTGGTTCCAGCACTAGGGCTTTGGATGTTGGTAACAGTACTGCAACTAAACCGTTCAATCCTCACACCAGTATCTTTGCCAAAAAATGTTCCAATAGCAAATGCTTTGGTATTCTCTTGTTGTTTTTTTTCCTTTTCCTTATTATATTTTACAAAGTGTGACATAACATTTTTTTTCCTGCCAGTAAATTAATTTTAAAAACACATAGAAACTGAAGAATGTATAAAATGAAAGGTTATATTATTGAAATCATCTAGCGTTATAACCTCTTGCTAGGCAGCATGTGGTGAAGGGGTTTTACATATTCACTTAGTCAGCACATGAGTGCAGCAAGTGTGAGTGGCTGGAGAGCTGTCAGTGAGATGTGTGATTGATTCCGTGTGTTTCTATAATGTGTCTGACACGTTACAGTGTGTTTCACAGTAAACGGCCCATCATAAGAGCAGATGCTTTATTACACCTTGAGAGCTTTCTCCCTTCCTCAGTTCAAAGACAGCTTTATTGAAATAATGGCACCATCTAGTGCATTATAACAGTATCAGCACACATTTGTGTAAAAAAACTCCACCTTATGTATATAGCACTTTCAAAAAAAAGCAGCTTACAAGGAACAACAGATCGAGTGAAAAATAAATATTTAGAAAGACATGCTCTGAGACAACAAAACACCACAACGAGATAAAACAATGTCTAGGCAAATGAAAAACAATATTAGAAACATGGCAGACTGTGTTAAAAGACTGAAAAAAATGGTTTAAAGACCAGATGGAAATCATTAAATTGGATTCATTAAAATGGAAATTCAAGCAGATTGTCTTATATGTAGTAGTAATGAATTCCACAATTTCGTGTGGAACAAGCAATGGAGAATCCACGTCCCACACTCATCGACCTTTCCTCGTACTATTGGATAGAACATGACGTGACCTTCACTCTTTCTGCATTTATTAAACTTAAGAAAGCCGTTTGCGTTCTTTCTAATCTAACTAATCCTAAAGGTTCAAGTAGAATAAATATTTACTCTGAACAGTTTTATATTTAAATATTTAGGACCATGTTCATATTATAGAAGTCAGCATGATTGAGGGAAAAGACTACAGCACAATATTTCTTTATTTTAAACACTTATTTTAATCTGTACATTGACACTTTTTAAATGTTTGGTGTCAACACTGTGCTTCAGGAACGGATGAAGTTGCATGTCATGTGCTGTCCAATAGAGAGCCAGTCACTTAAGTAAGTCCAATAGTAGGAGAACGCTAATCAGTCTTCTTTTCCTTTCGGCTGTTCCCAGTTTAGGGGTCGCCACAGCGAATCATCTGTTTCCACCTAACTCCTGTCCTCAGTATCCTCTTCTCTTGCACCAACTACCTTCATATCCTCTTTCAGCACATCCATATATCTCGTCTTTGGCCTTCCTCTTGACCTCTTGCCTGGCATCTCCATCTCCAACATCCTTCTACCAATATAACCACTATCCCTCCTTTGCACATGTCCAAACCATCTCAATCTGGCCTCTCTGACTTTGTCTCCAAAACAACCAACCTGAGCTGTCCCTCTGATGTGCTCTTTCCTAATCTTGTCCATCCTCGTCACTCCTAAACTGAACCTCAACATCCTCATCTCTGCTACTTCCATCTCCGCCTCTTGTCTCTTCTTCACTGCCACAGTCTCAAACCCATACATCATAGCTGCTCTCACTACTGTTCTGTACACCTTTCCTTTGATTTTTGCTGACACTCTTTTGTCACACAACGCCACCACTCCAATCTGCCTCCACTCGTCTCTTCACCTCTTTTCCACATTCCCCGTTGCACTGGACTGTTGACCTCAAACACCTAAACTCCTGCACCTTCTTGACCTCAGCCCCCTGCAACCTCACTGTTCTACTTCCCTCCCTCTCGTTCAAACACATGTATTCTGTCTTACTGCGACTGACTTTCATTCCTCTTCTTTCTAGAGCAGACATTGACATAGACCACAGAGATCTCTGTCCACAGAGATTCCTGTTTGATCTCATCTGTCGACCTGTCTATCACCATAGCAAATAAGAAGGGACTCAACAAAGGTGATCCTTGATGTAGCCCTACCGCCACCTTGAACATCTCTATCTGACCTACAGCACATCTCACTGCTGTCTTACTCCTTTCATACATATCCTGAATTGCTCTAACGTACTTCTCTGCCACTCCTGACATCTTCATACAGGACCATAGCTACTCTCTCGGCACCCTGTCATACATTTTTCTAAATCCACAAAGACGCAGTGCAGCTCCTTTTGACCATCTCTGTACTTCTCCATTAACAATCTCAGAGCAAAAATGGCATCAGTAGTGCTCTTCCAGGGCATGAAGCCATACTGCTGATCACAAATATCCACTTCCCTTCTTCGCCTAGCTTCCACTACTCTTTCCCAGAGTTTTATTGTGTGGCTCATCAACTTTATGCCTCTGTAGTTGTTACAACTCTGCACATCACCCTTGTTCTTAAAGATTGGCACTAGGACATTTCTCCTCCATTCCTCAGGCATCTTCTCACTCTCTAAAATCCTGTTGAATAACCTAGATTGGAACTCCCCTGCTATCTCTCCTAGACACTTCCACACCTCCACAGGTATAGCATCTGAACCAACAGCCTTTCCACTCTTCATTCTCATCAGAGCCTTCCTCACCTCATCCTTTCTAATCTTTTCAACTTCCTGCTCTACAATATGCACCTCTTCCCTCCTTCTTTCCCTCATTCTCCTCATTCATCAACTCCTCAAAATACTCCTTCCATCTTCTCTGCATACTCTCCTCACTTGTTAGCACCTTTCCATCTCTATCTTTACTCACCCTTATCTGTTGCACATCCTTCCCATCTCTGTCTCTCTGTCTCCCTAATCTGCACAATTCCTTCTCACCTTCCCTCGTATCTAGCCTGGCATACAACTCATCATATGCTTTCTGTATGGCCTTTGCCACCTCCCTCTTCACTCTGCGCTGCTATTCCTTGTAGTCCTGTCTACTTTCTTCAGTCCTTTTCGATGTCCCCCCTTTTTTAGCTAGCTTCTTCCTTTGAATGATGTTCTGTACTTCCTCATTACACTACCATGTTTCCTTATCTTCTTTCCTCCTTCCAGCTGACACACCTAGCACCTTCCTACCTGTCTCCCTGATCACTTCTGCTGTACTTTCCTAGTCATCTGGAAGCTCTTCCTGGCCACCCAAAGCCTGTCTCAGCTTCTGTCTGAATTCCTCACAGCCTTCTTCCTTTTTTAACTTCCACCACTTAGTCTTCTTTTCAATCTTTCCTCCCCTCTTCTGGCAACACCCTTTCCTACCACTACTCTACAGTCTTTGATCTCGCTCAGATTGGCTCGTCTACTTAAGATGTAATCTACCTGCGTACTCCTACCTCCTCTCTTGTAGGTAACTCTATGTTCCTCCCTCTTCAAGGAAATAAGTGTTAACTACAGCCATTTCCATCCTCTTGGCAAAGTCCACCACCAGGACTATCTGTCCTTCTAAGTTCCTTTTCCTTAACACCGAAGCTGCCCATCTCCCAGCACTGGTGGCGGTTGTTGTTAACCCGGGCCACGACCGTTCCGGTATGGAAATCGAATTGATGACTCGCATGTACGGTTTTTGGCATGTTTTACGCTTGATGCCCTTCCTGACGCAACCCTCTCTAATAATCCAGGCTTGGGATTATTCCAATAATCTAATAATCTAAAATAATCTAATCGTTCCACTCCGGCCACTGGTCGTTACTCTGAAAGGAACAGATACAGCCTCTGGCTCTATAGCCTGAGCAAAGTCCTCCTGGGGACTAAAGGGACTGGCACTTTCTTCCACCCTCTCAGGCCCAGGTCTTTGATTAGCCGAGGGGGTCTCTAATACCACCTGCACCAAGTCAACCTCATCTAACGAATGCTCCTCTGCAGGGTTCGGTTCTGTCTCAGCAGGTTCGATGCATGCTGGGTTTGTCGATTCCCTCTGGATGCGAGCCTTTAGAGCATATCTATGCACCCGTCGTACCTTACTCAGGTTGTCCACAGGGGCAATAGTGTAGACAGCGCCCCCCATGGCGGGGGCTTTTATCACCTGGTAGACTACTGGGTTCCAGAGGTCATGGATTTTGTGACGCTCTCTGGTGCTATAGTCCCGCGAGTAAACCAACTGACACGCTTTCAGGGGTGCTTCATGGACTTTGATGTAATGTTGGGCCTTGCGGTCTTGCACTGCAGACTCCAACCGGCCCCTGGCTCCTTCATACGCAACTTGCAAGGTAGCTTGATGCTCCTTCACCCAATAATGGACGCTGCCTCCTCTGACTTCCGGAATCCTTCCAAGGAGGAAATCTACAGGGAGGTGAAGTTCTCTACCAAACATTAAAAAGTGTGGTGACTCACCGGTTGACTGGTGTGGAGTGGAGTTATAATAAAACACCACCTGTGGGATGCATGTGGTCCACTCTGCTTTAATAGAAGCTGGTAACATGCAAAGCAAATTATGCATTGTTCTATTGAAACGTTCGCACATTACCTGCTGGGTGGTAAGGCGTGGTGCGGGATTTCTGTATGTTATACATCTCACATTGCTGGGCAATAAGGATAGACTTAAAGTTGGGACAAGTTGGAACACCAAACTTATAGAACCACTCCCCCACAAAGACCTGTGCAACAGTCTCAGCACGCTGATCACGAGTCGGTATTGCGACTGTGTACTTAGTAAAAATGTTGGTGATTACAAGGATATTTTCGACCCCCGCTCGAGTGGGTTCTAAGACTGTGAAATCCAGGGCAACCACCTCATTTAGCCTTGAAGCCAAAAGATGTCCCATTAAACTGGCCCTTCCAGTTTCGTTGTCCTTTGCCACCTGACAACGTTCGCACTCCCTGCACCATTGGGCAACGTCAGTGAACATACCTGGCCAATAATACCTCCGGCAGATCAACTCCAAGGTTCTATCAACACCTTGGTATCCATGCTCATCATGGAGCTGTGCCTATACAGTCAGCTGCAGTGAGGAAGGTTCTCTTTCCTTACCACTTAACAACTGGTGGTACAATAGTCCATCTTCCTCACTAAGTCGGTTAGTCTGCCGCAGTAGTGCCACAGCTTCACTGGGTAGCTGCCGCCGCTTCTTCGAGTAGGGGACTCGCCCTTGCTTCCAAAGTTTCCACACCTCACCGATACTCCGATCCTCTTGCTGCCATGACTGCATGTTCCCAACAACGAGGGTAAACACGGTAACGGCTGACTGGACAACTGGGGCATGGGCAGCCTGATGGATGGCCTCTGGAAGGACAGAACCCGGCAACACCTCAGATAAATCCCCTTGACTAGAGGGACCCTGTCGAGAAAGGGCATCTGCATTATGGTTACTGCGGCCAGAGCGGTATTTGATATCAAAGTTGAATGCTGCCAACTGTGCAGCCTATCGCTGCTCTGTGGCACCCAGCTTGGCCGTACTGAGGTAGCTAAGAAGGTTGTTGTCGGTGTAGATGGTACATCTCTGCCCCAACAGATAGTCCCTATATTTTTCTGCCATGGCCCACTTGAGCGCCAAAAACTCCAGTTTCATGGAGCTGTAGTTCACCATGTTGCGTTCAGTGGGCCTCAACCCACGGCTAGCATGTGCGACCGGTCGTACATTACCTCCCTGTTCCTGGGACAGAGCACCGAGCCCTCCGTGACTGGCATCCACCTCCAGTATGAATGGGAGGGAGAAATCGGCATATGCTAGTACAGGGGCCACCGACGCTTCAATTCCCCAAAGCTCTCTTCACATTGGTCCGACCAAGCCTCAACAAGACTCCCCCGTTCTCTGGGCTTGCCCTTCTTCCCCACAAAGCGAGCCACCAGGTGGCTGCCAATTTAGAGAAACCCTCCACAAACCGGCGGTAATAACCTGCGAACCCCAAGAAAGAGTGTAGCTGTCACACTACTACCAGGTCGAGGCCACTCGGAAACCACCTTGATCTTCAAGGGGTCCGTTGATACCCCATCTGCTGAGACTACGTGCTCTAGGTAGCCAACCTCTCGATGGAAAAACGAGCACTTGGCCAATTTAGCCTTGAGCCCTTCCTTCCGTAGTCGACCCAGGACCATCTCCAATCGTTCGAGGTGTTGGTCTACAGAGGACGAGAGCACCACGATATCGTCGAGATGCAATAGGAGAGACTGTCCTTGTTGGTCCCCAAACAGTCTTTCCATGAGATGCTGGAATGTACTAGGCGCGTTGCAGAGACCGAATGGAAGACGATTCCATTCAAAAAGCCCAAAGGGCGTACTTCCTCTGCAACAGCTACCTGATGATACCCACTAGCAAGGTCCAGGGTGGAAAACCACTGGGCCCCAGCCAGTGAGTCCAGCGTCTCCTTAATGTAAGGCAATGGAAAGGCATCCCTCCGTGTACTGACATTCAATTGCCTTCTTTTTGACCAGAATGATTGGAGAGGCATAAGGGCTACAGCTCTCACGGACAATCCCCGCCTCCAACAACTGATTTATATGCATTTTCACCATATCGTATTCAGATGGAGGAATTCACCTGTATCTCTGGCAGACAGGAGCAGAGTCAGTTAGAGGGATGTTATGGGACAATAAGTCTTTACAACCCAGGTCACCATCATGTTCAGAAAACACTGAGCAAAATTCCAAAAGTAAGGCCCGGACTCTGGCTTGTTCAGCCGCTGGTAATGCGGTCAAGTCAAGACCCTCAACTTGGTCATGAACAGAGTGTGTGTCAGTATGGCTATTTAAAGTGGCCGAAACAGTGGGCACCTCGGAGACACCCTGGGGCAGGGTTGCTATAAAAACCTGCTGCAAAGTGCCTAGCACTGTGTTCCGATACATTACATCGTGGTGTCCCACATTTTCCACTGGAATACATACACCACCACTGACTGCTACCAGAGAAGGTGAAATTAACAGCCTTGCAGGTAGGCCACCTCTAGTGGGTTTCAATAGAACAGTGCTGTCGTTGTCGTCGAGCAGGAAGCGATCACTGTTTTAATTGAACCACTAGGGATTCTACATGCCCTATGGCCTCGCAACTTGACACCAGTGTAACATTGTGAAGAAGTGCGCTGCTTTTGGTGACAGTGCTGCAGCACCTGAAACACAGCAGGGGAGGCAGCAGCCACACTTGGGGAAGAAAATAACATAGGGCCATGATGGTAAAATAGCTCTTGGTAGCATTTATGCCCAAAATTCCAGGTGGCAAGGCCCCTGGGACCCCAACAGGGTCCCTGACCACAAGAACACTGCATCCGGGAATTACGTGCCTGCAGACGGTGACGGTCTCAATATACCCCACATATGGAATGAAAGAATCATTGGCGGCCTGCAACTTCAACCACTGACAGCCCTTTAGTTGATCTGGTCCCCAAGGTACGAAGTGTTCATAAAAGAAACTCTCCATAACAGTCGACACCATTGATCCAGTGTCAATTAAACAGGGTACCCGCACCTCTCCCATTTGAACGGGGAGATGGGGACATGAGGACATCAACAATAGGACAACACTCTGAACGCTTAACTGGTTAGAGCCAGGGTTAATCCCCACCGAGCTTTGGCTCCCAGGCATGGCAGGGCCTAGTTTCTCCCTGGCCTAAGATCAGCCTGACCAGTACTCCTGGCAGGCAGCTGCCCACCACGGCCGTCCCGAGGTGAGGAACTAATAGCCCGCTCTCCCTCACACTCACGGGCAAAATGACCTGGCTTCTGGCACCTATGACATACAATTGTTTTAATTCACGACGGAGAGTGCTATCGTTCACGTACTCTATAAATTGATCTTGTACCACTATGTCGGAATTTGGAATCGCACTTGGAGCTCGTAGCTTGATCTTCTCCAGGAGTGACAGCAGGGCCAGGGAAAACTCCAAAAGGGATTCCACTTCCTTTTGCCTTCTGGGGAAGAAAGCTTCTTGTAACGCCACATATGACTGGGAACAACCATACAAATCTCCCAAAATTCTAATAATAGCCTCTGGGTCTGCTCTCTCCTCCGCAGATCGATGTCGGATCTCTTCCTTGTCTTCACCCTCAAGGTGATCACACAAGAAGAAGGCTTGATCAAGCGTCGATAACCGTCTCACTCTTATACAGGCCATCGCCTCTTCAACCCATTCCTCAATCGTTACCCCGTTCCTCCGACTAAATTTTGGGCATCGACGATCTCTCGGAATGAATACAAATCACTCAGATGTGGTGGAACCAGCCTGGGTGACTTGAGGGGGCAAATATTCAGCGGCAGAAGGACCAGCGGCCTCACCAGTCCCTTGCTCTCGCCCACCACGTAACCGCTCATTTTCTGCCCTCAGATTTTTCACCAATTCCTGCATTTCCTCCTCCATGTTGTGTTTTTTTTTCAGCACAGAATACAGAGGGAAAAAGAACAGAAGAGTAACAGCCTGGGCGAGGAATAGACACTGCTGCTTTTGCCTTCAAAAAACAAAATGTCAGTGACAGCACAAACAACCACAAAAACCCTAAATCAGTTTTTTTCCTTTTGCAAAAACAACATAAAGGTAATAAATGTGTATATTCAGACCCACATCTCACTAACACCTCACAAAACAGGGCAATAGATCCTGCCGATAACGCCACTTGTGGCCCCACCAAGCTAGCGCTGAACCAGCCCGGGGGGCACAGATTTGTGGGCTCCTGATGTCAGGAGGGAGGAGTGTCAAAAAAAATACTTTAGCTGGATACTCAGTGGAGAGTCCCAGAACGTCAACAAATAAATTTAAACAAATTGACCTCGACAAACCAAAAGGCACGCAGACCCGTGAAGCCGGGTAAAAGTAAGGGCAAGGAGGCGTAGGTCAGAATCAGACAATTTTTATTAAATGTAAAAATACTTTTTAAAATTTATGTGTTAGGCTGTTTAAAAAGGCTGAATGAGCTCTCGGGCTGGTAGCGGGTGGAGCAGCCGGCAGCGGGGCCTTACTAGACGCCAACACCCACACTCACACCACACACACAGCAATCCTCCCCACAACAGCACAAGGCACCAAAACCCAAACCACTTTGGGTCAAAAACCAAAGCACTCGCCACCCTTAGATTGGCTCCACCGACCCGTTGCTTCACACGACACCAGCACCCTGTAAAAATGACAAATATGGATCAGGGCAGAATTTTCATGGAAGGTTTGTGGGCGGAGACTCCTCTGAGCTCCGAGCAGAGGCTCTAATAGTGTGCACAAAGTTACTAAACCGATGAATCTCCATCAGAGCTGACTGACCATATGTTTAACTACAAAAAATAAAATAAAATAAAAATCACTGAACATACCTTTTGCACGCTAGGGAATAAATGATCGTTACAAGAGAAGCTGAGATTACGGGTTTGTTTACAGCCGAGACTCCGGTCAGTACACGCAGCCACTGCACCAGAAAGAAATACTGGAAAAAGCCACCATCATTAATGCACTCAAAGCACAACCATCTCACATACCTGTTGCGGACCAGCAAATGATATGGTCAGGAAACGATCCTGGCACGCGAAGCCGGCACCCATGGGAGCACACGGAGGAATTGAAAATAGGAGTCCCTTTATATGAAAAATTGTAAAGCGCCATTGGCTAACAATATTTAATTGAATAATCAGCGCCGAGGTGTAATTCATCATACCACAATGGCACATAAGGGGTGAGAAGCTCAGAGAAGTAAAGTGAGAAAGTCTGTTTTAATATTTGAAAACAAATGTTAAAATTACTTCTAAAATGCTTAGGCAACCAGTGAAGGGAAGCCAGTATTGTGGTGATGTGGTCTACTTTTATAGAGGGAGTTGAAGTAGTCCAGTGACTGCAGTCTATATATAAATAAAAAATTGAGAGCTCGCTGCAGTTTCAAAAGAGAGCGAGGTCCTTTCGAGAGAGCGTGTGCTCTTTAACACTTTATGCTCACAATTGTTTTAGCGATCTTGATTCATGATCCTGTGATCGGTTATATTCTGGCAGCCAAAAAAAAACGAGAAGGGTCTGTCCATGGACTGCAAGACGCAGGTGTAACCTGCTGGAAGCTGATGTAGCCTGACAGAACTTATATATTTAAAGAGCTTGTTTCCAAAAAAGTGGAAACAGTGGCAAATCAGAAGTGTAATTTATTGTGTTTGCATATGAAAAGTCGATAATTAATTCCCCCCCCCCCAAAAAAAACACAATGCAGTGGTGAAAAATCCAGAGAAAAATCAAGTGACGTTTCTTCAATCCTTAAATCTACACATTGTTAAAGTAATAAATGATAATAAAACAGAATAAAATACTCGCAAAATACGTAATATGTACACAAATATGAAACCTTACCTTGAGAGTGAAGCGATGTGTCGGAGGTGGAATGAATGGCAGGCACCATTAGGTACTACGTATGAAAGTTAACTCTCTCGAAATATTGCACGAATTACGAACACTAACATGGTTTTAACCAACATGGAACGCGTCACAGGGGTTTCTCTACAGCACTTTCCACGTTATAAACGTTATTTCTTTTACGACACCTTGACTCTAACATTAGTTGTAGCACATTACTAGTAATCTATACATAATGTTTCACTTGATTTAGAACTGATTTAAAGTGTTTTAAGGTGTATCAGCCTCTTTTTGCACTTTCTGCAATGAGAGAATGGAGACTCGGAAGCATGACGTCAAGACTTAAAACAAGCGGATAATAGAGCAGAACTGTTTTTCGTATCTTGGATTTTATTTCGTATCTCCAAGCAAAATATTTTCCGCTAGAACTTTCACATCTTGAACATTTTGTAACTTGCAGCATTCGTATTTTGAGATACCATTGTACTTGCAGTGTAAAGGTTTGTCCGTTTTTTATATAAACCGGCATTCAAATTTTTCCCATAATGCCATACGTTCATCAGTGCAAAGAAGATGAGTGGCTGAGGAGGTGGAAAAATGTCAGCTGTCAAAAGTTTTGAATCGTTTGTAATCGTTCCATGAAGGCGGAACAGAATCAGTCGTTTTCCAATTTGCTAAACTACAGTAATGAAAGTAGGATATTCATTATACAATGAATTTTCATTTGCTAAACTACAGTAATGAAAGTAGGATATTCATTATACAAAAAAATGCATTATAAAAGTGCGCTTCTCTGTCGCCACGATGAGGAGATCTCCTCAACACACCACAGTATGGAGAATCTCCACGTCCAAGTCGCGGACCTAACCGCACAGCTCAATTCACTACGTTATGGGGATCTTCATACTCATGGTTATGGTGAGCCCCATATAAATAACCCCTCACCGTATTCGGGAGAGCCGTTACAGTGTCACGCTTTCTTCACTCAGTGTGAGATTATTTTCTGACTTCAACCCACCACCTACACCAGGGGTCTAGACACAGGGGTCTACACACATGGCATTTGTCCTTTCATTGCTATTGGGTAAAGCATGCACATGGGCCACCGCTCTCTGGAAAGCCAAGGCTCCCTGTTGCCAATCGATGGCTGAATTCAAGGCCGAGATGCTAAAGGTCTTTGAGCGGACCCTTCATGGTCGTGAGGCCTCCAGAGCACTGGTATCCCTAGACGTTGAGTTCTGCACTTTTGCCACATCCTCTGGTTGGAATGAGGGAGCGCATTGTGCGCACTTTCTGTATGGATTGAGGAGGGAAGTCAAGGAGGACAATTACACACTAAGCATCCCCGCTGAGGGAAATTTCATCGATGAGGAGTTTGCTCGTTCTAACGGCATACGTATTATCCATTCTTCTGATGTGTCGGCCGTTTATGCTGTGGATGGGCGGGTCCTGGCTGAGGGCGGCCTTTCTACTCCTTTGGTAAGTCTCTCTGTGTCCGGCAACCACCAAGAGTCAATCTCATTTATATTAATTAGACGCTTCTTCTTCCCCTCCTGGGGCTTAGACTGTTATTCCTCGTGTTTGCTGTCTGCTGTCTCTCCATCCTCTCCTGTCTCCAAGAGTCCCTCTGAGGCCGATTTCACTGGTGTTCAAACTGAGTACCTTGATTTAATTGCAGTTTTCTGTAAAGACCATGCAGGGGTGCTACCACCCCATCGCACCAAACCTGAAAGACTAGCGTTGCATGAGTATCTGCTTCTGGTTCACTGTGTCCCTGTGAGGACTACAGAGGGCTTAACGAAATTACTATTAAAGATCGTTTCTCCTTGCCCCTTATGAGTTCAGCTTTTGATATTCTCTGTGGTGCTAGAATTTCACCAAATTAGACTTGTGCGACGCATATCATCTTGTTTGGATTCGCGAGAGGGATGAGTGGAATATGGCGTTTAACACACCCCTCCGGCAAATAGAATATAGGGTTTTGCCTTTCTGTCTATTCAACGCCCCAGCCACCTTTCAGCCGCTCATCAATGACGTGCTGCGGTGCATGTTAAATATTGTTGTTTTTGTGCAATTGGATGACATCTTGATTTTCTTGTCAGATTACACTACCCATGTCCGGCACGTTAGACTGGTTCTTCAAAGGGCTCCTTGAGAATCATCTCTGTGTAAAGGCTGAGAAATGAGAATTTCACACTTAATCTGTTTCTTTTCTCAGTCATATTGTCCACCCGTGCTGTTGCTCGAACTGCCTTAAGGTGTTTTCTGGGGTTCGCTAAATTCTACTGGCGCTTTATAAAGAAATTCACAAGGTAGACGTGTTTCTTCAGTCGAACTCGTACAAGCAGCATTTTCTATCACAGTATCACCACATCCTGTTTTGCGGTGTTGTATTGGGTCACAAAACCTTTCAGTCAAAAAACTGAAAACATTTCAGAGGTTCAGTGCTTCGTTAGATAATGCCTTTTACTGCATCGTTAGCACTCCTCAATTATTTCTGAGTCAATCTCTTCTGCATGCACATTTTAGGTTTAACTGACCTTGCTTGTTGTATTTACTCCCAAACTGTAAGTCGCTTTGGATAAAATTGTCTGATAAATGCGTAAATGTAGAAATGGCAAGCAATGGCATAATTGTCGCACGGAAACTAGCGAGGAAACTAACCTGCTGTCCTCGCATAATAGAGGTGTATCCATTTATTTCTCATTTTATAATTTTGGTTGCTCTCTGTCCTGTGGATGGTCTGGATTGCTTCCAGTTACAAACCTGTTCTCAGAGGTGTCCTGGGAGCAGGTGCTGTGGATCCAGCAACAGAACAGAGCGCAGGGCATTCAGCCGAACTCATGGGTCGGCATTGTTTTGGTAGGCAGCTGAAGGGATGTGATTTAGCACCCCAGTGGCTGAGGGATATGGGGTCAGGAGAGGAGGGCTACAGGCTGAGCCTCCAGCTCTCTACCTGTAAGATGGCAGCATGAATCATTACTGACCCAGACCTGACCCGAGCATAGTAGCCCTTGTATATCTTTCCACAGACATACACATGACAAATCTGCTGTTTATTTACTCCTAGAAGAAACGGGCTAAGGAGCAGCTGGGCGGGTGTAGGAAAAAAGTCCTGAAAATCGATACAGGAGTTAGAGAAATATGACCTCAGATCACAGTTTTTGCCATGGACATTTAGGGAGTGTCATCTGGTGTGCTGTGTGCGAATTCATTCCTAAAGTTCCTTCTAATGAAGGGAAGTTGAGGATAAAAATGGACCAAAAACAACAAACACAAAAGATAAATATTGTTTTAAAGCAACCACATATTTAAAAAAAAAAAACTCCAGTGAACTCAATGAAAACAACATTTGTTTCTGGTCGGAGACGGTCAGTAGCTGTGTCCCGAACCAGAGGTGGGCATCCTCCTAAGTGTGTATTTTAAGGCCACTTACGTCACAACCCTGTGCCAGTCATCTCATTTCGCCAAAACTCAAAGAGTCTTTCAAATGCGTCGCTGGATGCATCGTGACCATCCTTCGTGGCCTCAGATATCCCACAATGCATTGAGGTTTTTTTTTTTTTCAAACATAATCAACACAAAAAACACTCAAATTTCTATTTAAATGTAAGCAACAGGGGGCGGCATCTGCAGTGGGTAGCACTGTAGTCTTCCAGTTAGAAGGTTGTTGTTTCGAGGCTCACTGGTGACCTTCCTGGATGGACTTTGCATGTTCTCCCTGTGATTGCGTTAGTTTCCTCCGGGTTTCTACCAGTTTCCCCCACAATCCCAAAAACATGCGCTTAGGTTAATGGAATAATCTAAATTGAATGTAAGGAACAGGTTTTCAAGGGATTATTTAAATGCTGGTAGTGATGGGTGTATTTTAAAACATGACATTAAAAACAGTGACACACTTTCCAACTAAATGTGAACTAAATATTGGTGCATGTCATTTATGTTTTAGGAAAGAGTTTATAAAACCAATGAAAACGGTTTATAAAACCTATCTCATCCATTCATTTCAGGATCCAAACTACTGATCAAGCTGGTGGCGCTGATGCACCATAAGCAAACTGCCAAATAACAGAAGAAGAAGAAGAGGGTCGACCGTCCTGTTTACCAAGGGTTTTGTGTGGGAAGGACCCTCTAAAGGCTTTTAGAATCTGGATTGAGACACAGCCGGTGTGCTAGTGCGATGCTACACTTTCTGTGCATGCTAGCAGTGCTAGTCTGGGAGGATACTTACAATCACTGAGAGCCTGAATTTTTGACAATTACATTTTATGCAGTGATATAGTTTGAACAACATCCAGTTTGAGTTTTAAATGTTAAAGAGGCCACCTGGTGAAACAGATGCATCCAGGAGCCAGAGCAGTCTACTGGATGAGCTACTGCCTGGTTCCAAAGCAAGTTTTGTACCTAGTCCACTATGGTGGACATTATGTGCCCTAATTAACGCCTCAGCATTAGGGCAGATGAAACCTCATCAAGCATGAAGGGGACACTAGGACGCATCCACCAAGCGGCAGCACTCTCTGGGTGTAGATGCCCAGCAACAGCCTGTTCCACTTGGGGCCTAGCTATGCGTCCATTGCATTATCCACTCCTCATTCTGAACAGGAAGCATGCGATACAAGAAGGGAGGGTGTGAGGTGGAGTCGGACACAGAATCCGGTGCTCGCGCTAACCAGAGGTTCAGCAAACACTCTCCCAGGTCAGCCACTTCTGCTTCCTCTCCATCTACTTCCTCTCCATTCTGACTTCTCTTAACCACAGCGGGGAAAACAGAAGCTATCTCTTCTCTCTCAACTTTGAGTTAAACCCATCCAAGTGCACACACACACACACACACACACAGCACCTAAACCCCATACAGTTGGGGGTTTAGGTGCAGAGCACCATACAGTTACCATTATCACCACTGATCAAGGTGCACATGGGTATTCCTCCAACGGCAGGGCCTCAACTCCTGAAAGAGAAACAAGCTTGTCTCCAACACAAAGCATGGTGCTCGGGTCTCAGAGATGCTAAAAACAGAGCCCAGACCATTAATTAATTTCAATCCACCAGGGAACAGACAACATCTCAACTAGCCACAGATCTTTCCCTGGTAACGAGCACTGCTAACGGGACGATCTGCTGCACATGACGTCTTCTACAGCTTTTGCTGCTGAATTTAAATACCACAGTGCTGACTGCTGATAGGTCCACATCACTGTCACTCTAAGCTCTTCTCAAATCCGGCTGTTTTTTGGGTTTATTCAACTGCTCCGTACTAGAGGTATGACAAAGGCAATAGGTGGATTTAACTCTTGTCATCTGTCCTTGAAAGTGATGAAATACCCAGGATAAGTCTCACCGAGACTCAAGAGACTCCAAGTGGTCTCTAAGTGCCATGTGCCTTTGCATGAAAATGTAGAGAATATTTTAAATATATTGCTTTTGGTGGGGATAAGAGGTTAACAGCTTCTGAAACAACAAGGCATCTCACTGACGTTGAATGTTCATTGGCAGAGAACAATGTGAGGAGAAGTAATGTCTATTTTGGGAGTAAGTTTAATGTTTTCTCTTCATGATACTTGATTCCAATTTTCAGGCCGTGCGCAACTGTTGTTTTCATCCCTGAGCTCTATTTTCTTGACTACATAGTGCAGAGCATCAAAATGTCATATGTTCAGCTAAACATGTTTTTAATTATTACATTTTTTTTATCAGTTATTGACATTTCAATAGTTCACCAACTACTGTGAAAAGCTCCCTCAGGAATCTCACTGAACGATTTAATTGACTGATAAAATACAAATGTATACAAAACAAAATCTCTTTGATGTTATAGATATCTTTATCTACACAACCACATTGATATAATGGAACTATATCCATAATTAATTCAGGAAATATATTATTTAAAATATAAAAATGAACCCAATTTTTTGTGCAAGAAAAAATAAGGAGTTAATGTTTAACATTTATTGCAATCTGTACAAAATATGGGATTATTGTGAAGTTAGCACAATAACGGTCTCACACATGCAGGAGAGAAGCATGCAGCGTCTGTGCTACTCAGGTTTATTTACATGTGAAAATAGAAGAAACTGAGCTTTTCCGGCCTAGAAGTGCATCTGACAGCAGCAGCAGCACAGAGTCAGCCATGGCTGATCCAGAACACTCATGGAGACAGGTTTAGCAAGGACCAGAGGAGGACTAGACCAGAGCAAGAGCAGGACTAGACCAGAGCAGCAGAATCTTGATGGGATATGGTTGAGCAGAAGTTTCCGAGACACAGCAAAGGGATCAGGAGTGGAACCAGGCAGGCACAGGAAGTGTCAGTGGTGAGTCGGGCAGTGAACTGTAGATGTGACAGCTCTAGAAGATTAAAAGATGGCTGTGATTGGATGGTGGCTTCTTGGATTGGAGTGATGTCAGGAGAGGTGAGTGATTGTGTCTCTGCAGAGTGAACCTTCTTTAAAGAGTAAGAAAGGACTTTAAGCAAAAATTGAAAACCCAGATATTCATAAACCTCAAATTATTGACCTGTTTGTATGATATTTGTGCAAACAAAGCTACAAAAAAAGCTACAAAAGCTGTTTCACTTTTTGTCATGTAAATTATATACAATGGCGGGGATTTGTACAGCATCTACATTATAGAATATTCAGGATGTAGCCAATCAGCATTAAGGGGTGCTTGTTTTCAGGACAGGGAGTATTACAAGATCCTGGCATCATCAACGGTATTTTTAATGAGTTTAACTCATATTCTCTCCAAGAATGCAATTTATCCACAGCCAATACACTCCTGAGTTTCAACAATCCCCGCATCTCTCTATGACAGACAGCTTTAAGCAAACACACTCCCGTGGTAGCGCTCATGTGAAATCAACACGTCAGACGAAGACAAAAGCCGTTCTGTCTGGGACATAAAAACAGCAGGTGTCAAGGTTCCTGATATATTTTATAGCAGCTGCTGTTATCTCTCCATGACCATACTAAAGGCGTGACGTGGTAAAATGGCAGTCATGTTAAACTCGGTGAGTCCAGAAGCGGGCACCCTCATCCCTCGGGCCAGCTCGTCTCTACCTCCCTGGCCTCAGCAAGACAAATGGGCAGTGCTGGATGACAGAGCGCCTAGCCCACAAATCACCCTTTGCTGGCCCGCACCATTACTCACCAGCATGAAGAGAGCAAGCACCGCTGCCGTAATGAGACAAGGACAAATCACCCTTCACCCAAAGTCAAGACCTTATCCTGGCAGAGTGCGGGATCCAGGAATTGAACCCGTCTTGCCTCAGAGCAGGACCCGGAACCAAAACAGTAGCAGCCGGCCATTAGAGGGAGCTAGAGCATCGCCTCGTTCTCGTGATGATGCCGCGCTGTTATCTTCGTCACTGGTGCGATTATCCTTCCACTGTGGATTGTTCATTTTAATGAGAAAAGACAAAGAGACATCTCTCGTGTTGAATCAAGCTTCGAGTTAGTGAGGGCTTTGCTGAAACAATCTCCTCGTGAGGAAAAAGGGATCGTTGTGTTCATGAATAAAGTCACCCGCTTTTGAGTGCGTTTGAAGCATTCATTGTAATCTTGATTGTAAAACCAAAGTGCAATTGTTAAACTGTCAATCCTGCATGTTGTGTTTGTAGCCGAGCCATTCCACCAAATGTGTGCCATTTGCAATTTTGCCACTTGATTTCTATAGCAGACATACTTAAGTATTTCAAATGGGTATTGGTCCATCTTTAGTAACTTATTTAAATGTTTTATTAGATTTATAATCAAAAGCACCTGTAATTAAAAACGCTCCTGAATCGTGACTTTGAATCATTCATGAATATTTGAGTAATCTTGAATCTCCTGCGGTAGACATTGTGGGGTGCTAAAACACTCTGTTTGGCGAAGCCCCAGCCCTATTGTGTAGCTCTGCCTCTGTCCCCCGTCTGTGGCTGCACCGCTCCTCCCCCTCCAGCTCTGGCAAAGACTCGCGTCTACGGCTGAGGCAGCTACTGTTAGCAACAGCTGGTCTCAATACTTGTCAACCAAGCTCCTCGTTCAGAGTGCTTTTCTCTGTAGTTCTCCGGATTACAAAATGACTTCTACAAGGAGATGTATGTTTGGATGCCAAGGATAGAGCCCTCTCTTTACGCTTCCCAAGGATGACACGCTTCTTCAAAAATGTTTAAAAAGCTTATGTATTATTTCATAGCAAAACATAGTTTCATTATGATGCATATTTTTTATTTCCCAGTAAAATGGTGTAATTTCCAAGCAGACACGTCTTGAAAAAGTCTCTGTACTTGCTCCTGTTCCTCTGAAAACTCACTTCATGGGGCCGACGTACAATTGTACAATATCCTCCGTTGCGATTTTGCAAAAACATGATTTTAATGTTTTTACTATGAAAATGTAGTGGCGCTCTGAAAATAAAAACAAACGGTGGCAGTGCGCATGGAGTAGCACTCAAGGGGGCGTGTCGGAAAGAAGGAGGGGGCTCTTAAAGAGACAGGTGAATATCAGGGCGTTATGCACAGCCAAGATGCCAAGTCAAATTTCTATAAGATTTTTTATGACAAATACAGCGATTACAATCCAACTGTGGGTGAAATTGTTACTTGAGTGTGCTATAAAACGACACTTTATGCCTGAAAAAACAAATAATACCCCCCCTTTAACAAAACGACTAAGGGGATTTCGTTTATTTCAGTAAAATACTAATAAATATTGTGTGCTCCTTCCCTAACACATCGACTAACTTTATAAACACAAACGCAAATCACACTACAAATAAGAGAAAACTATAATGCTAGAAGACAAACACCCATATTACTTAAGCCTACTTGGGTCTTTTAGTCTGGTCTACCAGCTCACCTCTGATCTGTCTTGAGGTCATGACGTCTTTCTGATGCTAACGAGTGCAGTCCGGCCGGGTTCTTTCGTTCCTATGTCACATGGCCGCTCCCTAATGTTAACCAATGCAGTATGAGCCAGAAGCACAAAAGATTTGTTCTTTTTTTGAGTCCCCAGGGGCCTTTCATTCTTTTGTCATTAATGATGAGTGTGATACAGTCAAAAACCCTGCGACATTGAATGAAATGAATCCTTCCCCGTTCCTACGGAGTCACATTAAAGATTTGTTCAAAAAGAACGAATCGTTCATGAAGGACACATCACTACAAAAGATTTTTTTCTTGTTAATAACCCTCTTGATATTCTTTATATAACTGACAGAACTAAAAATAACAGGACTAAGATTTTAAGCAAAGAACTAGCAAATACAGGCTAAATATAGCCACATGGTGCTTATGATTATAGAGGCAGGAAAATCTGCAAATTCAGTTATTTACAAAATATGATCGTTTTTACATTAAACAAATTAGATCTCTGAAATAAATTCAGTAACAGGATAGTATTCCCGTGGTATTCTAAAGAACCAAGTGATGCAACTTGAAGCAATTTTAATGCTCAATTATACATATATAAAGTACAGAAAAGGCACCCGTTCAGTGGCTCTTTTTAATTTTTTTTTTATTTTATAACTTGGATAAATATACATATGTGATACGTAACAAAAAATATGGATAAACTTGAAACAAAATAAAATAGAGTTATATTGAGTGGTACCTTGAGATATGAATGCTTCACGTTACGAAAATTCCAGGATATGAAAAAAAACCCACAAAAAGGTCAGCTCTCCTATTGGTCAGATCATATCCGTCTCTCTTAAAGAGATAAATCACGTTGACGCGATAAATTAAGTATAATTTGAGTTTTTTACTACGACCTAAAAAGTTTTTTCTATCCTTTAGGCTTTTTATTAAATAGACTCAGATACATTTTACGTTCTCCTTTAATAGAAGATTCCTTGGATCATCATGATTTCACATTTTGACACATTTAATTTTAAGCCTGAAGCATCTGAGATTAGCTTAACTAAATATAAAGAAATCTGCCAGTTGTGAGATTTTAATTTCCCCGTCAAACATTGAAATACCTTTCAGGTTGTGATCTTGAATCAAGACAGAAGTTCAGTAACCAAAAAATAAACCCAGCAGTTCACATCAAATCTCTGAGAAGCATTAAGATTCAGTAGCACTGAAATATATAAAAAAAAACATTTAATTATATTAATACAATTTAAGTGTCTGTAAAGGAAAGGAGGTTCCACCGTGTCAAAGGCTATACAGTAGATTATAAACTTAATCTATAATTAACTTTGAATAATCTACTGTGAAGAGTGTAACTGGGCACCAATAATCAATGGATCTGGGATCTTTCTCCGGATTTGGAATAAGGCAAATAAGCCGTTAGTTCATTGACGCTGATGTCCTTGATTAGTTCACAAAACTGATCATTTCCTGGGGATTTGCCATTTTTCATAGAAGTAAGAGTTTTCCAGAGTTCTTCTAGTGTTGTGTCTGAATCTGTTTTTCATTCCTGATCATTGACCATGACATAACTTTGCACTTTTCCTGAAAAAAAAAAAACATCTCACTGTGATAATTATCAAATTTGAATGTATAGATGGTTTTAAATAACTTTGTGACATATCTAGAAATCAAGCTAGGATTTGTGCAAACAGCGTGTTTAATAAGAAGTGAAGTTACTGAGTTTCTAGTTCTGCTTCTTTTTAATATAATAACTTGAATTTGTCTCACTCATTTCCAGCCATTTTGCCCTGGATCTTACAAAAGCACCTTTGGGGATGTACGAAATCGTAGTCACTCATTGGCTGATCCATCTGTCAATCTGCCGTCTTGTTATTCTCACCCAAAATGCAAAAACTCTAACGAACTACACTCGTTTATCCAAATAAAAATAATTTGAGCACAAAAGGGGGATTTACTAAACATCAGCATAATTAAAGCAAAAGAGTGACAAAAGGAAGCTTTTTCCCCTCCTCCCTTCCCTGGCCTTTTTAACATGAGCCCAGAGTTTCCGCACACATTCCGTGTCTTGCTGTCGTGTTCTTGACAGTCACATTTGGATTCTTTTGTAAAAGGCTTCATTGATGTGTCTGGTCAGGGTACTGCCAAGATCTCGTTTAGATTCACTTCTGCATCAAAACAAACTTTGGATGTACCTTGCAGATTGAAGCTCTTCCGTTTTGCTCCTTGACACCATACGTGATGCAGCACGTGATGGCGTACTGTTTTTTTGCCCGTTAATTCAGCTCAAATTCAGTTTAAGTTAACATGCAGTGCTTTTTAACTATGCACTACTCCATCAATTTTAAACTTGTGTTTATACTCTATAAAATGGCTGCTAGCGCTGAAAGGCAGGTTGGAGCTTGAGTGCTGTTGCGCTGAGATAGAGTAAGAGTCTCTTATTGCAGCCTGCTGGAAACCTTTATGAGCTGCTTGGGTTGTTTGCAGTGATTGACTTGATGCTGGCTGCACATTGCATTGCTTGTAGTTAGCGGAGGGATGCTACACTGTTGGAGTTCTGGTCTATGTTTCACCTACTCCTGTTTTCTCCTTCCGCTTGTTCTCCTTTCATTCCCTTCGGCTGCCGTCGCTTGATCCTTGAGCTGGTGTTTCCCCTCTATTCTCTCACAACCCACTACATTAGGAATACCACACTGCTCTTGCCCGATGTGCGCTGGAGAGGCACCAGCAGACCCCCGTGACCCCAAAAGGGAATAAGCTGCTTAGACAATGAATGAAGGAAGATGAACTTTTTGAATTTTAACAAGCTTCATTTTTGAAAACTCAAGCCACACTTCACTGAACACGATGTCCATTGAACAAAAAATCAGGAAATGTCTCAATGTCCTGCTACAGCAATAAACCATCAGTGATTACACACATCAGCTAAAGTATTAGCAACGCCAGCTCTGACCCGAGTTGTCAAAAAACAAAACAAAAAAAAGAGTAGAAATGGTGAATTCCACAGAGGATCTTTGCGCACATTGCTCCAAGACTCAATACAAGGTTCCAGTAACCCACATCGATCGGTCCTTATTTCTCATTATGTTCCTATTGAATTTGTGCTTTGACCATCGTCATCACGACACATTCACACAAACATGAAACCCAAGCTGCATTTTTTCGCAAGGCTAAACAGTTTGAGGACAAATATAAAAAAGACAAAAACACTGTACACTGAGTTTTAGTGGTTGTCCAGCTGGTGTGCCGGAGACCCCTGGTGTGTTTCTGCAAACACAGAGCTCCTGGAAAGCAAACGAAAAGCTGGAGGAAATGTAAATGTGCTGTTTCTTCTGCTGACGGCTGAGCTAAAGCAAATGATTAGCACGGCACATTTTCTGCTTCATATGATCCTGTGTGGGATTATCAGTGATTCACTGAGAGTGGAGAAAAAAAGTCCTCATCCATCTTCAAACACTTGGTGTTTTTCTTGAAGCAGAGTCTAAATGCAACAAAGAAAAAAAACATTGTTTCCAAACATAACCCCGACTTTGTTCAAGCCCCTGGCCTTTTTTATTTCTGTATAACTTTCATGATACTTGCATTTCTATTACCCAGCGCCCAATCACAGCAATAGACATGAAATTGTCCATTTCTTAATTAAATGACCCTTTTTGGTGAATTGTTAAGAGTTGAAATGGAGCAATGATCAACTACCAACACAGACACCATGTCACAAACACACTCAGTGAAGCCAACAACGCCACCCCAGGAACTTCACCAGGAGAATCTAACAATGAAAGGCACACAGGAAATGTACTCCATCAGGTAACAAGGTAACGTGAGGATAGAAATCAGGGAGAGGTCCTGGAGTTCTACAGGGGGCGCTAGACCCAAAAACAAGGACCCTCCAGGCGAGGAAGGAAACGTTTCACACGCACCCGCGCGCACACTGGTTTTTGTGATTTCCAAGCACAAACATGTTTTGATGTGTTGACATTAAACAACAGTATGGACACTAGCTTTACAACACACCACAGTGTAAACCTGTTTGCAGAAAACCCCAAACTAAGGATCTATATCGAGAAGTTTCATTTGTTCTTGTGTTTAACAACACTTCCCCTTAAGATTTCACAAAACATCATTATTTGAACATTAAATACTGCAGTGTCGAGTCTGCCTCCTGCCAAGCCAGAGCTTGCTGGTTCACTGCCTGGTTGCTAAAAGGAAAAGTGTACAATATGTATGTATATAGGGTGGCACTGTGGCCAATAGTGCCCTCAGGTGTGGGAAAGCAACATTCACATGTGGAGATATGGCTTCCACCCAAAGCTAAAACTCTCAAAGTGTCTGCCAGACTTTGCTCAACTTCTTCAGGCACACTGTGGGTGGGCTGATGCTCAACCAATGGCAGATATATATATCATATTGGAAATGCATTTCTTTGTCCATGTATCACAATAGAGCTCTACAGATTCTCCTCCCGTTCATCTCTGTTGGTTGATTGGTCGAACACTCTATTATCCGATGATCGCTCTTTCCTCTGTTGACAATTCATGTCATTAAAATCACTAGAACCTCATCATGTAGTTGTGTAGTGGTATGGCTTCCCAAGCAAACAGGAAGAGTGAAACTGCAGCACCAGGCTTTTATACTTTTTAATTTTATTGAGAATAAATCACACCCACCATGAACGTGGTTCAGTTAATGAAGTGAACTCCATATTCTTACGCTTCTTTTGGTGTGTGACCTGGATCAGTGTTCTCCAGGCTCCCAGATCTGTAATGGTGTGTGTTCTCTGTGTGTGCAGCCTTCAGGATCAGGCTTTAAATCTCAGGAAAGATGGTTTTGGCCTTGATCAGCGTCCCGATCGATTCCTTGCTGATTCTCTATCCGATTCGTCTTATTTTATTAGTAGCTTCAGCCTTCCTCAGACAATTCACATTTGATCAATGACGTTGCTAAGCCAGCACATATTTTCCTCATGTTTAGTGCTGTATTGCTATTTAACTGTGTTATCTGATAAATGAGTGGCTGCCCCAAAATGCAGATTTCCCTTCAATCTCTCCTTTGTTTCATCACTCTTGAACGAGTTTTTCTGAAATTTCTGATTCCTTTACTCTAATAAATCCATGTAGTCAGAGTGCAAAAAATTATTAAACATTCTAAAATATGTAGAAAAATATCACAAATGTGGGTAAATATTCCAATAGCCAACATGAGTAACAAGTACTTTGTGTTAAATGACGCAACACACAAATCAGCGCTACCACGACGCCTCATTAAAAGTAAATATTAAAATGGAACATTGAAATGCATTGAATCTCATAGGCAACCCTGATTGGTTGGCACTGGAGGGGCATGAAGACATTCAGGTTGGATAAAATCACCAAGCCAATCATTGCTTTTGAATTACTGGACGATATGTAATGGATAATAATGGATATTGGTTATTATTCTGAGTGTGTTTTGATCCACGGTTTCAACAGCATTACTTTATTATGGGGGGGGGGGGTTAGTTCTGTTAATAATTTCATTATTTGCTTGTTATTTCAAACCCATAAGGCAATTTTACTATATTTTAGATAAGTTATATAGAGGCGGCACGGTGGTTCACTGTGAAGTTCCAGTATGAAGGTGACTTCCCTGGACGGCGTTCTCCCTGTGCTTGCGTGGGTTTCTTCCTGGTTGTAACATATAGCATAACAGTTTGAAAATCAATAAATAGCTGGCGCTATCTGTTAGTTTTAAATTCACCTAATGTTATGGACTCATGTAACGCCCCATCATTCCTTCATCAGGCAAACTTTAGAAGACTTTCAAAGTCGTGAGCCTAGCTGTTTGTTGTGTTACAGTTCATACAGTTTAAAGTGCGTTCAGTATATTAAAACTCACTAGTATAACAATATAATTGAATTTGCTACTAAATAAATAAGTTACTATCTATATCCGTCTATGTCCTACCTGAGAAAAAATACACTGTACATTATACAGTCTAGTCTACATCATACCCGTATCTTTGTGTTTCATTGTTTGTTTCAATAAAAGAACGTCTGGCAAAGCTTTACATTGTTTTTTTTTTCACCGAATCTACACACAAGTGAAATGTAGTATGATGCAAGGGGGCGCCACCTGAAATCCTGCTAAGGGCGCCACATTTGTGAGGGCGGCCCTGCTACAATGTCATCAGTGTTTTAGAAACAGGTACCCCTGATGCTGTTTCTATTGCTGCTGGGACGTTTAGTCAGTGCAACCGTCACACCATGCTTTTTAAGTTCCACCAACATGCGAACATTCCTCCTGTAACAGCAACACACCGGCTGCATACAAAGCCATGGTTCGGACTCTCAAGATAACACCTGTTTATTCCTGTACCCAACTCACAGGCAAAGACTCGAGCAGATAAACACAAACCAGCACCAAACACAAAAACACTCCTGTGTCAGACTGGGGACATCCGTACCCACCCCAACAAATCAGGAAGTTTCCTAACCAGAAGCTGTGGATCCACGGAGGAGTACATGCACAGAAGAACCATATGCATGGAGTCATCTCTAGACCTTTTCCAAATGGTTACTCTACTCTTACAGACAATGACTGCACGTGCCTCTCCCCTTAGTATACTGGCCAGGCTCTAACCCTTAATGGGAAACAACTATTAGGCTGCCGATAGCCAGCCATTTGGAAAAGCTAACCACGTTTCTCATCTGGGAAAATTCTGTCCTATGTGTATTTGGACAGGTCGAGGATATGATCTGGGAAGCACTGAAGAGTTGACTAGAAAGATTGCCAGCTCCACCTCGTGGAAATTCCTCACCAATGCTCGGTCCAGGGGCAGACATTAATCATAACCAGAAGAGTGTAAAATTCAATCCATTTGGAGAGCAGCAGCCTGAAGGCCACCCCTGTACTTCACCTGAGAGAGAGGCAGAGAAAATAAATAAAGGAAGAAGTGTGCCTCCACTTCATCGGGAGACTGAGCCTGATAATAAATGAGGGGCTGTGCAGTGGATTCTCTCTCTCTCTCTCTCTCTCTCTCTATTTAATCGGGGCCTGGGCCTGAGGAGCAACATTGCCTGCAGTCACGCTCCTGCTCTCCTTTTAGGAATTGTTTCTCAATAAGAAATGATCAGTCCATTTATCTGAGGCAGACACTGCTGTCTCCTCGACCAGGCCTCCAGTATTTTTCATTTGACCAGAGGATAAACCAGAGCCAGGCACTTTCGATTTGTCACTGGCCAGTTGTTGCACATGAGAACGACTGATTAAAGGCCTAGTGCTGCTGTCCGCACATTTCTCTCACAAAGGAAGAATCACACAGCACAATAGATGAAACCCGTACGAGCTCGCACAGAGCCATCACACAGACCACGCAGCTCACGCTCAAGCATCATATTTTTATTTTAAAGTTTTGACATCAAGATAAAATAGAGAAACACATGAAGACAGATTGTAATATTTGAGGCAGTTCTACGTTATTCCAGTAGACTGTCTCTGTCTCGTGTTTTTCACATAGTCATTCTTTTCTTTACATGCCTTCTTTCTCCACAAGCCGAAAGTTGCCATACATGTCAAACCTATGGTGGTCTAATGGACCAACCATCATCTTGGCTGGGGTGGCTTTACGTGCCTCCCCATCACTTAATAGGTGGATGTGAGAGGCATGTGGCTGTCTGGTGTCCTCAATAAAACCGTTAAAACCAAGCTGTTACTTTACAAAACCAACAAGAGCTGAAACATTGTTGAGGCCGGTTTCAAGAAAGATGATTTTTAATATGAGTTAATATGACACACGTTAAAAGATTTGTATTCAAGTGGAATTCTAACAAAACGCTGCGGTCCACACAATCTGATCACGTGACCTGAACATCAATCAAGAGATTGCAAGCCACACTCAGAACGTATCTCTCTAAAAAGTGGGTAGAACTGTGGTTCGAGGCTCGTCGGTGACCTTCCTGGAAGGACTTTGCATGTTCTTCCGATGCTTGCATGGGTTTCCTCCAGGTTTCTCCCACAATCCCAAAAACATGCGGCAGGTTAATTGAATAATCTAAATTCCCCTTGGGTGTGAATGACGATGGTGTGTTGCTCTGCGATGGACTGGCGACCCTGTCCAAGGTGTGACCCCCCCCCCCCCAGCCCAATGTACGCTGGAGATGGGCAAATGCTGTCACAAACTTTAAGAAAAATCTTAATAATCAGTTTAACTGACAATTTTTCAAACTACTCAAAAGAATTTATTTGCTGTGTTTATATAGATATAATTTACACAAAAGCAAGCATTTTCTTTAGCCTTTAATATAAACACCTAGAGTAAGATGTAATTATTGAAAAATGTCTGAATCCGTGGGTTACTGTGGAATTTCTGTTTATCATTACGGTGTGCTTTAGGTTCTGACTCTTCTCTGAGATGAAACGTGGAGTATTTGATGCTGCGGCTAGTTTCATGTTTTCTGTAGATGAATGCTGACACCTTCTGGTCAGTCTCTGTTCATCTTCTCTGAAGAGACGGGGCTCGGTCGATTTATATTTATCATAACTGAAAACAAAAAACACACCTCTCTGTAGCTGCATCCATGTAGACAAAACTAATGTTGGTTTTAAAATGATGCTTTAGCTTGATAATAATCAAACCAGTCCCTGCTTGTGTTCTAAGGTTGTATAAAACGTGTCAAGATGCTTGACAGAAGTTTGCAGTGATGCATATTTTCCACATTTCTTAACCCTTAAGTGTTGTTGGGGATTTTTCAGCCACTTCAGGGTTTCCTGGAGTTTTTCTGTTTCATAAACTTGAGTGATTTTTGGAGAAATATTATTTTTTTGCGTATTTTAAGAAAATGCATTAAAAAATGAAAAAAAAAAAAAATGTACTAAACTTTCGTGTTGTTCGTGGTGATAACAGCCACTAATTTAATCTGCTGTAAAAACAGCTTTTTTGAATTTTTTTGCAAAAATCTATGACTACTTCAGTTATAATCAAAATTACAAATGTTCAAAACATCAGAGCATGATTTCATGAAGCATCGGGTTCTCTTTTATAAATGGAATGATCATCTCAATTTAATGTGATGGACACACATTAATAAATTTTTTTTAACTATTAAACAATTACAAATTTTAAATAAAAAAAAAAAATGCGTCTGTGTCTTTCTCGTTCTATAGTTTCTAGTATATCTCTCTCTCTGTCTCTTGTGCTTTGTCAAGAAGCTGTCCTTGAGTTTTCCCAAAATATAGAAATACCGGAAAAACAAACAAATACTTTTAGCTGAAACTAAATAAATGTCTCTTTCTCCATCTTTCTCTTCTTTGTCTCTGTTCTGTCTCAGTTAAAGCCTGCGCTCGGATTGTGCGCTTCTTCAGACCGGTGTAGCGCCTCCCTCTGACGTGAAAACCGAGATCTAAATCTCGAGATGGTCTTTGTTTCTCAACCAATAAGAGGATTCCTTTCGGCTGTTTCTCTTTCCAGCGCAGTACTGGGTTTAGACACGGGCAGTGCCTGAAGCACAAGTTTATTTTCGTCTGTCCTCCCAACCACCGCAGCATTTTGATTTCACTGTCCAGCTCGGTGAAATGTAGAGCGGAAGGGACAAACGACAAAGAGTCTCTCACATGATTTGCATAATTGGCGCATGCATCTCCACAGCCACATCCTGGGGTGGACCAGATCAAAGGGTTTGGCTTCGGTGGTCTGGGTTTCATCTCAATGTGCTAGAGATACTCTGACTGCTTTGGGTTCCCTGTGATTCAGAACAAAGCTGGACCTGAATCAGGGGCTGGACGGTGTGAGCTGTTGCTACATGATGCTGCTATCGTGGTCCTTCCCATTGAGCACCTCTGGAACTTCTTACTCATTCCACTCACCAAAGGATCTGACAAGAGTTTGCTGAGGAGAACGTTCATCTTCTCATCGGGAGCATGCTCAGATGCTGCAGGAAGTGCATAGATCCATTGAGAACAAATGGCAGAAGTTGGATCAGCCCGTGATTGGATTTCACACTTCCACGGGACACTGTTAAATTTCATCATGGTTTTGTTGATGCGTTCTGCCTTGTGATTACTGCTTTGCTTTCGGCTCATTGGGTCTGAAAGCTTTTGTCAGGACCAATAGAAATGAATGTAAATGGAATCATGTGACAACATTCTCAATGTCACTGGCCAGATCTCTCATGGAATGCCTTTCAATAATTGTTATCAGGTAAAAGGCTAAAAACGGTGGAGAAGATGCCTGAAGTTATAATCTCTGAAACGAGAGAGTGATGGAATAGAATTCACCTGTATCCGCTCCCTCCTGCACCATGGGGGGATGACACTCAAAGACGAAATGCTTTTACACGAATCACTGAATACAAACAATACAAGAGTTGTGATGAGGCTGTTTTTCAGAGCTCAGGTCGTCTCCCAAAAATAGAATTAAATCTAGATTTGTTTAGTGTGGCTCTTGGAGCAGGTCTCGTACGCCTCTGTACCAGAACAGAACACGGCCTGTGAAAGCACCACAAAGACTTCATTCATCCAGGCCAAATAAGTGTTGCTTAATAGCCGTCTTTATTTTACTGAGCAGTGCATTAACACAATCTTTCATCATTTCGCCTCAATTACACATTCCAGAGGAACATCCTCATAACATTTAAAGATTTTACTCAAGTTTCTCCAAGAATCAGCACAAACTTCATCTGAGCTTAATGTGATCGCTCCCACGACTAGTAAAGATGCAATGAACAGAAAAAAAACATCTAAAACTTACTAATAATGGCTTTTATTACCAAAAACCAGGTGTTTCAGTTTTACTGTCCACCACACTACATCCAAACCATCTATAAACAAAGGAGCTACGGTCGAGAACAAATCGCCTACACACAGTCCGATCCACTGAAGATGTCTGTTTTCTGTGTTTTTCTACATTTTGAATGAAATACTGACATTATCATCTTGCAGGGCATCACATGAAACACTACGGTAATCAAACATTACGGTTGTTCCATTTTCTCCTGATGAATCTGAAAATGAATCTAAGGTGGGTCTAAGGCATCATTTCATAGTGATCGTAATATATCTTATTTTACCGCACAGGTAATGTTTAAAGTTGGACGAGACACAGAGAATAATAAATGGCACTTCCTGTTACATGCTGTAGAGTTTGGCTCCAGGGAAGCCAAAGATTCAGTGCATTTAGCTCAAGAGGAAGATGTCTAATGAAAATAAAGCTGGCACATCATGGTGGAAAGGCCTCAACATTCAATGACACAGTCTCAGGCTCAGAAGGAAGAAGTAGAAAAGTGCTCGTCACAGTTAAATGGAACTTCTCACGTAAAGCTGTAGAACAGAGTCTGGTGATCGCCCAGCAGTAGTACCAGCGTCACCAGTTCATCGTTATATACAAATGAAAACTGAGAGACACCAGTGCTTGTTCTTGTACTGCCGCATGCTCAGAAAGCCTTGCTGCGCTTGCTGTTCAGGGAGCCATGCTGCAAGATAAACAAACACATCATCAGATCTCAATCTTGGTCATGTGATGCCTTCTCCACTCTGGCAGATTGTCCACGGCACAGCTCGGCACAGTTCAGTTCGGCCTGCTCCATAGTGTCGCGTCAGAGAGGGCGTGTTGTAATAGCTATCACTCCTTCCGTTACGTAATGAAGAGTGTGACATAAGATCAGGAAATATCCAGAAAGCGCCGAAGGAGTGTTTACATGGCTTTGCACCATGAGTTATTTGGTGAGAAGGTGCCAGTGACTGGACGCACGGTTCAATGGCGACTCTCTCTGACCAATCAGCGCTCTCGTACGCCATTCAAGAGAATGGTGTCAGTTCAGAGCGATGCTGTCAGTCCTAGAGGCGAGTTCCAGAAATCGCTTCGCTGCCACAACGCACTGAACTGAACCGTACCGTGTCCCGCAGTGGAAAAGCCCCAACAGTTCTTCTGTGGTAAGCCTTTGCTCCCTCTACTGGTGAAATACTGCATTGTGCCTTTCAGTCGTTCACTTTCTCTGCCTAAAGCACGATGTGAGAGCTGGATTTAATCGATTAACTCGACTCTGTGGTGTGCATCGATGTGCTTGAATGAAATCCAGTTTTACCTTTACCGTAATATCCAGATGCTCAGGACACCGGAGAGCCAAAAACTCAAAGTATTCTTGTGGAAGGATCTTGTGACAATGTGGAGAGACATTTCTCCTTATGGGAGATTTATTTCAAAATCTAAAAATTTGATTTTGTACTTTACATCATTTATTATGTGTACAAACGTGGTGCAATTCATAATTTGTTAGCAAATGTTAGTGGCTAGTGACATTGGAAGTAAAATGAACTTTCGCATTAACCAGTGCCCAGGAACTAGCTCTGGGTTTTACAAAGGTTGGTGACTTCAGTTGTGTAGGTTTCACTCCCCGTTAGATTTACCTGCCCTCACAAACATTCAACATATGTTTGGCACAAAATCACAAATCAAGTTTTGTAAGAGTCCTCAAAAATCAAACATTTGTTTAAACGTTACTAAAAGCTCGGAACTTGCAGGAAATGAACCAATCAACCGTTCTTTAAAGAGAGTTACCAAAGGTGCACATGCACACGACCGGTCTGCAGGGTCTGTTTTCTGAGCTTGCTTTATATCTGAACAGTTTGGAACTGGGAAATGGAGGCACGTGCTGGGAATCACCACATGAAGGCCAGATAAACTGAAAAACATTAGTTCTAATCATCTTTTACGTTCGGATGGCTGGTATTTCACCATTTTCCATCACAAGCTTCTCTTTTGTCCTGCTCTGCTTTCTCTTTAGTTGAAGCCACGTGTGATTCTAGGACCGGAGCTTCAGAGATGCTCAGCCCCTGACGATGCATCTAGATTTACTGGTTTTAAGAGAGAGCCAGCTGGCAACAGAGAGATGACTTCCTCAGATGATCGGTGCACATGTTGTATGTCTTACCGTGGCCTGTTTGTAGAAGTGAGGAGCCAGCTCCACCAGCCACGACGACTCGACGGCGGTCACATCCCGCATGAAGAACTTACTGGTCTGAACAACCTCGTTGAACACCACCCTGCACACACACAGTTCTGCTGGAAAAAACCCAATCAAAGCTGGAAACCATGAGAGGTGTTTGTGTACCATTTGGGAGGCTTTTCCCCATACAGCACCGAATCAGGGTGAATGTGCAGCTCCCGGTCGTCACGAAGGGTCCTGAAATTAAACATAAAAAAAGAGTCAACTGTTTTTCCCAGAATGAGTCATGTGACCAAAGAAAGACTATAAAATAAATATAGAAGCATTTAAGCACTTCCGTTTTTACTATGCCAAAGTTTTTATATTTGATCAGGCAAGTGTACTGTTTTATAATGTACAACTCTACCCCTCCATCCACGCCCATCTCCCCAATGGTGTTAGATTTTGGGTTGTGTGTCACTAGCAAGAAGCAAACATTTTATTGAGGAAATAGAGGCCAGGATAAAAAGGTTACCTGTAGGACCCAGAGTGATGCAATCGAGCCGCATTTGCAAAAAACCCAGACACAATACACCTGAGAATCACATCGGGATCCCCTGAGAGAAACACAACACATACAACACCGCTTCTTTTATGAAACAAAAAAGCTCAGCATAAACAAAATTAAATAGTACAAATTTAATCAGCAGCTCAATAAAACAAAGAACAATTTGAAAATGTATTTAACTCCAGAACACAAACCTAATAATCAAAGTTCGATCACAAAATCTTCAAGGTACGAGCTCCGTGATTTTCAAGAACAGCACCAATCTTCGACACCCTGCAGCATCTGTCTTTCCATCCTCCCTCTTTAAGAGCCTGATGGAGAGCGATGCTCCAGAATTCCTTGCAGGGGTTCCATCGGGTTCAGATCAGGAGATGTTCGATCCCCTTCACCCTGGTCTTCTTGAGAAACGCAGCAGGAGCTTTAGACGTGTGTTTGGGATCATTGTCCAGTTGGGAAAGTGATGGAAGCATCTTCTCCTTCAGTATCGAGCAGAACATTGTTGAGCTCATGATGCCGTCAATGAAATGCAGCTCTCCTGCAGCCCCACATCATGACACCACCACCACCACGTTTCACTGGTTTCTCCCTGAAATCCTCACCTTTACGATGCCAAACAGTTTTAAAACCATTCGTTCAAGAAACAGAGATCTTTGTCTCATCGCTGCAGAGTCCCAGGAGTCTTCATCTTCTGTGCTGGACTCCTCCTAAATGAATCGCTAGATTCACCGTTCATTAGAATGGGCTCGTCACACACAAATTTGGCCCCTTGATTAACGGCTGGAGGTCAGTTTTTAAGAAGATCAGGCCAAATCCAAGATGACACCGTTACTCTTTCCTGTTCCACAGGAATTGCCCACAATGGTGAAGTGCAATGTTGAAGCTTTTGGGACCAAGGCTTAAGATCTTTCCTTGACTGGTCAGGAGACATCCATGAGGACACACAGGACCTCTTCTCCAATATAACGTGGGAGCTATTTGTATCCGACTATATAAGCACACAGGGATTGCTCATGCTTATGGAGCTAGCGCAGGTCTTATTCAAGGAGCCGCTGAAGCCTTTATCTCTGGCTAACGTTACACTTTACACTTATGTTCTCTGCTGGACTCTACTCTTCAGCCCGCTGCTATGTGTCCGTCGGCTTCAAATCCGTACATGTCAGGAAATACGAACTTTGTAAAATGTGTCGCTAAATGAAGTTAAAAGCGAAACAATTGTTGATAAAACGTTTCGAGACAGACACAGACATTAATGTTCACCTTGGCTGGAGGAGCGTGGGATCTTGAACTTGTTGAGGAGGCGTCGGAGCTGCTCTCGGACGGCCACGGCTCGCATCAGACCCTTGTAATGCAGGAAATGTTCCTGACACCACTGAGAGCTCTTCTGATGCTGCAATTACACTTGCAAACATTAGGAAGAAACGAGAGGCACTAGAAATGTCAAGGGTTGATCTTTCATGGCAGTTCTGTGTTTAGCTGACTCGTGTTTAAGCTAAATAAAACCGTGTTTTCTGTTAAATCTTCTTAAACCTTGTTTTCAGGGTCTTTTTACTTGATTTTCAACAACACGGTCATATAAGATGGTATTATAAGGGGGTACTGGCCCTGGAGAGATCTTCAGATCTGACATCAAACGATCTGATGGAGCTAAAATCTGAACGCCTCAAAAACAGTCTGATAATATTCTGTGAGATATTAGAAGCAGGTGAATGTGATTTGTATGCTTCACATTTCAACACCGGTTTCCATTTACCTTAATGAAGGCCTCATAAACGTTCAGCATGGTGAGATGATCACCCTCAACAACAGCAAACTTCCTGTGCTCCCGCGCCTACCATCAACACACACACATGCAAATGAACCAAGCTCAACGGCTACAACATGGGCGCGCGCACACACAGACAGACAGACGTACCGCTACTTTCTTCTGGTTGTGTGGCTGCAGGAAGATGTTCTGGATCTGCATCATTGAGGCAATTGTCACCACTTCTGAAGAGCAGCCAAAGGTTCCAGACTCCAGGAGCATCTTAGCAAACATTGGGCCGAGAGGAAACTCTGCCATCCTCACCCCCAGGGGGTCTGAGAGGCGCCCGAACTGATCTAGACCTGAGAGAAACACGGAGCTCGGCTTTGACAGAGATCCGCTCATCTTCAGCGGGTCAAACGTTTGTTTCATGAACAATTCCACCCAGCTCCAGACATCAGTACGGATGTTTGAGGTGATGTCAGGGAGGAAAATGAAACGGGAGAAAGCACAGGGACCTTCCATTTATCTGTCGAGGGCTAATTCACCGGCATCGAAAGCAAAGAATTTGCTCGAGAAGGTGTTGTCAGGTAGGGATGCAATGGTACACAAAGCTCACAGTTTGGTACGTACCGCGGTACTCGGTTCTGATGGCTGAGCAAATCGTTCTTCACTAAATCAAACATTGAGACGCATGTTCCCTTTAAACCAAAACAATAAACAATGGTAGCGTGGTGGACATGAGCTTCTTCAGCACAGGAAGAGAAGGATTGAACGCAGGCTAAAGTTACGGGTCCTGAAACCAGAAACAGCTGTCTGAAGATGGAGCAGAAGAGTGCTCGTGTTTCATTTTGCATAAAAACATCGCTGGCACACAGACATTTCTGTTTACCGTTCTTTTTTATCTTTGTTGTATTTTTACTGCAAAGCCAGCCAAAAAGCCAACGCCGCCTCCTCACAATTCCTTCAGTCGCTCTGTCCCCGCCCTCCTCTAACTTCAACCGTCACTGATTGGATAACTACACAAAGGAGCAGTTCTTTGATTGGATATTTGTTCTTTCACGCATGAAACTAATAATAATCACATACAGCAGATATTCAAATGAGGAACCGCGGAGGGTGAACCAAATGGTTTTTACAGTACAATATTAATCATCATAGGGAGTATTGAGTAAGTTTCAGTTCCAAAAACAATTAAGTGTTTTTTTGGGCATGACATTTATGGAAATTAAAAATAAGATAAAAATGATCATTTAAAAAAAAAAAATGGAAATTTTTCTTCAAACTTAAATTATAGATAATTTTCTCGTTGCTTTTGACAAAGGAGTTACACGTGTTTTATATTGATTTATTCTCAAATAAAGAATCAGCCCACGGTTCGAGCAGTTTCACGCGGGCTTACCGCACCTCGGATGGAAGTAAGTAAATGGTGCTGGTAAAATATCTATCACATCTAACATCTAATCGATAAAGGAAACACTCTCTGTTGCCATTTGAAGTACCACCGGATGAAACTACATTTTTGCCATCATCAGTTCTCTGGCTGTGAAAGTCGGTGAGGGGGTGGAGCTTAGCGATAAATCAATTCTGCATCAATCTGAACCTTCAGCAGTCAACAAAAAGATTTTCACCTGAATTCTCCTCAGATCTATTTACTCAGTTACTTCAGAAATAAATTAAATTACTGATTACTCCTTTAACAAGCAATCAAGTTACTTTTTTATTATTTGTCCAGTAATTAGTTGGAATATTAGTTATTTACACTTGCTTGCACACGGTGATCTTTGTCGTATTCGGTGTCAAAGCCTCCTCACAGCGCTGACTGAGGGAGCTCAGAGTGAAACCCGCCTCCTCGAAAACAAGGAGCAGTTCATTGATTGGATATTTGCTCCAGAAATGTGATCACATCCATAATCGAGTAGTTCGCCAGGCGCTTTGAAATAATAAAACACACGGGAGTTATTTAAATGAGGAAACGAAAAACTGTGTGCCGTTCGGTTCGGTATAAAAGCAAGTATTGTGGCATCTCTAGTGTCCAGGCCTTTAGATGGCGCCACGTCACACACTCCCCCTCCCCTGTGTGCGACCGAAAGCGTCTTCCCCAGACACAGACAAGGCTGTTTTATCTCTCAGCAGCTCTGTAAGGTGTGGTTACAGGGACAGTAACTATAATCTAACGACGGTAACCAATAACTAAGTGATGCGTTACTGCCCAACAGTGAGTCTGCGGCACGCAGAAAACTGATTCAATTTATTAAAATGAGGATTTGCATGAGAGCAATATATGCATGTTTCAAATATACTTAAAAAATCTATAAATTAAATGGACATTTTATTTTATTTAATCCATGACCCCTTTTCCACACAAAACCTATTCATATAATTTTCCTTTTTTTTGTGAAACAGATCAAAAATATGTCAATAAATAACAAATAAAAGAGATGAAAGGTCTTTGCACACTGAAGTCTGAAACTTTCTTAGCGTATTTATGCAAAAATATTTAGGAAAATTGTTAGGTCCACATACTCGTGTAAAAATAGCAAAAACACAAACAAATCACAAAAGAAAAAGGCGTCTTGAAGCAGCGATGATGAATTTCTCATAAACTCTCTTTTGCAAATAAATCCTGGGTTCATCTGATCCCGAGAATGTGGCGGGAGGAAGGAGAGTTTATCCTCCTTTTCAAAGAACTATAGAAATATCGTGAACAGTTTATTTATTTCAGGCTGTTGATCCTTCAGTTTGACGCCTTGCTGGCAGTTTTGGAAACACACAATAATAAGAATAAAAGCATGAGAATAGCTCTTTGTTTATCATCATACAGAGCTCTGTGTTGAGTCTAAAGCTAACGGCCTCCCTACGGAACCACACAAGGACCAAACCCATTTGAAATCACTTGTGGTGGAATAGAATCTTGCTGAGAGAGAGCACAGAAAACCATTGTAAAAAGAAGCTTCTTTATTGATGATCCATAGTGAGAAGACCACCAGCACAGAGAACAGTGTTCTCAAAGTGAACATGTCAGACAGTTTCTCTATTTTTCACGTGGAGACCACCTTCCTGTGCGTCATTCATGTCCTTCTGATTAGACTCCTTACGTATGTAGGATGTCGGGCGCCGGAGTTGATTCCTACGTTATGGTCAGAGATGTTATGGCGATTGGTGTGGTGCCTAGGGTTCTAGAGATATTGTATCTTCATATCATGGAGCACCGGAGGATAAGCTTCAAGGCACAGTAGAAGATGTTCAGGTCGGGCTGAGTGACATTGAGATGTGTTTGAGAAAAGAATGAACAGGCTTATAAATCACAATGAAAGTGTCTACATGAAGAGTAAAGAAATCATACGGCACAAAGATCATTTTCCCATTACACTCTTCCGACTGATTGTTTTTTAATTGGACGAATTATTCGGAGGCGTTGTGTTTGTGTAATAGACAAAACATGAGCTCAATTCTATTTTTGACCATACGATTGTTTCAGACTTCAGTGATCAGAGACCGTGCACATCATCTATACTGTTATACAGTTAGCATAAAAACTGGCTACATGATTCACCTTACGGAATATTTAAAATAACATTCAATTAATGAATCGATGCACAGTTCAAAAACAATATTTCTCTCTGGTGAGCAGCGGGAGAAAGTCGGGACTTGATTTCTCTTTTTCAACACGTTTCTCTTGAGGCCTTCGAGAAGCGTCTGCTCATCGAAACTGGAGCCAGATCACGTTTTGTGAAAAACAGAGCCAGGTTTTACAGTAGAAGCCCAAAGAGAAACTTGTTTTTTTCTTGTTCATTTATCGCATCTGGAACCAAACCCTTTTGTTGTTGTTTTTTCAAGAACTTCCCAAGCAAACTGTTCTGTGGCTTCAGCTTTTAGCAGCTATTAGAAACAGGATTATTTATTATCCCCGCCCAGCGGAAGAAACCCTGTGAGCGGTTCCTCACCTCCGAGAGCGAAGAGCAGCTCCAGAGCCTGGACCATCGACTGAGCCGGAGGAGGCTGGAACACACACAAACGCAGCTCACACACGGAATCCATCAGAGGGGCTTCATGAGGACAGCGCTGGCACTCACAGACAGGAAGCTGAAGCGCAGGACATTGTCGACGCCCAGCGCTTTGAGCTGCAGGATGACCGGAGCCAGACAGGAGCGCTGCATCTCTGGCACGGTGGTCTCTGGCAGTTTCTCATAGTCCTCCTCTGACACACACAAACACGCCCTCCTTTCAAAAGAGCTCAAAGTTTTCAACCCAGGACCATAAACTCCCAGGATGCAGCTGGGTTTTTATTTTACATGACATTATTCTCTTTTCTCAGTAGAGCACTGCACTAGCATCAGCGAGAGAGAAGTGCCCAAAGGTGGTCACTATAGAAACGCAAGTCTCTCTGGGTAAATGGCCTTCTGGAAGCCGAGACCGGATCCCTGCGCCTCCCAATTAAACTCATTTTCATCAGGAATGGAAATCGAGTCACTAAACAAACAGATTATAATGTTTCCGTCTATTGTCTTTTATTATATCCTGTGTGAACGTTTAGTCGACTACAGCACTGTGGTGCACATAAAGTGTTGGCAGCTGCTTAATAAATAAAGTTGGCTCGGCAAGTTGTTATGGAATTCATCTTTCTTCGATTCAGAGCTAGATTTAAAGAAAAAAAAGAATTCTCACATTTTTATTTAGTGTTCAATAGGAGTAAACATTTCAATAGGATTGACCCGAAACATTAAATAGAGAAAAATATTTTTCAGAAATGCTGGTTATATTTATTATAACTTCTTATTTTCCTTTCGGCTGTTCCCAGTTTAGGGGTCGCCACAGCGAATCATCCTTTGGTTATATTTATTATAACAAAGATCTATAACATAGGCTATTGTTTATTATGCAAAGTTCTGGATCCTGATTGGCTGTTGGCTGGTTATTAGTTCGTATAACGCGCCTCTTACTTTGTAACCGTTGGCAACCACAGTAACATTTCTGACTCATATATAACCGGTGTAACTGTTCTGCATTACTGGCAGTAACTAAATAACTCTGGAGACATGGAGAGACGTCAATCGATGGAAATGCATCGTCTGATTAACAGTAACTAATTACTAGTAACCGAAGTAACAGAAACTAACCACTATTTTTCATCACCGAATCCTGCTCTCTCTCCATGTACACGAGCCGAGCTCGTACCAAAAGACTGCCTACATACATCCAAGAGCGAACATTTGGACAATGGTACAATTGGTGCCTGAAACAATGGTTCCAAATTCCTCATATATTCCATGTTGCCACTAGATGGCACTATAACTGACGCTGTAGGTTGTTATATGGATTCGTTCAAACATGGACTCTTGAGCCGCGTGAACCCAAATGCCCATTGCATGGCAAATGCACTTCCTGTTTATGTAAAAAAAAATTTATTTGCAGGCCGTTGTGTACACATCGTTTAACGAAGTAAAAAAGCTTCGCAATTTAACATCCCATACGCCTTAAGCTACAACTGAGGGAGTTTGGAGATGAACAGATAAAATCACTAGGAGGAGTTTGTGCTATTTTCAAAGATTTTCGTGAAATAGCCGACTTCCTGTCGCCTCTTCAATCATCTCTTTATCTTGAAGAGGCTCATCTATGCCACTTCAAGCTCGTGGAGGCCCTCAAAAATGCCCCAAAAAGCAGAAACAATGCTGCTCTGAGCAATCACAAGAGGTTCTAGTTCTTCAGTGGTTACAATTAGCATTTCTGTCTGGCGAACTCACCACTCTGTTTGAATGTGCACACAACTTATCCCGTATTTACTGGTCTCAGTGAACCCTCGCTGAACGTTTGGTGAATGGTCTCCATACTATACCAGTGTAAAGCCTGAAGCACTTCCCCGGGCGGCTGCGGCCGGCTCGCCCAGCTCTCTGGCAGGCTGAGGCTTTGGAGATGGGCGTCACTAGCAGAGACTCGATGGCAGTGTGAGGATTGTACGCTTTCAGTTTGACAAACGCGCAGTCGATCACAAACACCACGCCATTGATGGTGATGGAGGTCTCCGCTATGTTCGTTGCTACAACAACCTGATGGAAAGTAGCAAGAAAACCAGAAAGCACTGAAAACCAAAAGTGACTGGATCAGGGGCCACGGCTAGATCTATTAAAAACCACCGCAAAACCCTATTTTAACCAACACTTTGCATACAACTCAACCGTTTCAGGAATGACGGAGAGACACGACGGAGCAGATGTTATCGTCTGAATAGTGGATTCTGATTCGTCGGCAGGTGTTGATTAAAGTTCCCCAGAATCAGTTTCATAATAATCAAACTGCTGTTGTTGGTGGTAACCATGGTAACTCACAGCTTCGGTCGAGAGCGTAAACTTTACGAGATTCGCTTGACGATGGAATACTGGATTAAATGAGGTTTTATTGACGTAACGCATCATTTATTAAACAAAGCCTGATTTGTGCTGCACATAGTTTTCAGCTCGGCAGACGCCAGTGCTTCTGAGTAAAGAGAGCTGAAACAAACCCTAGGTGAGACTAAACCTGATGTGCGCAATGTACCTTTCTGACTGTAGGGGGCACCCTCTCAAACACCCTCATCTGCTCTTTATGAGGCAGCCCGGCATACATTGGCAGCACACACAGGTGCTTCTTCATCCCTCCACGGGACAGGGTCCGTGCTTGCTCCTTGACCAGTGACACCACCTTCTCCACCTCCTCCTGCCCAAACACACATGAGGAAAATCAGCAGCTGATGTTAGAGATGTTGCAGCGGCACACGCTCTGAGACTTCTTTTCGTTCGAGCACCGAGCTCAAGGAGAGACCACTTGACTCCGCCTACCCCTGTGCCTCAAGGCGCGCTAGTGCACCTTGTGTTAATCTGATGCTAATTATTTCTAAGGCGTTAGAAAGACACACCGTGTATTTATTAGATGTGTGTGGAGTCCGGGCGGAGTATTGTAACTCTACTCATCTCCGTTTACTTTTGTTCTTCCGTTTCTCCATGACGTTCTAAGAGTCCAGTAAATAAAGGCTCGAGTCTCTGTGATCTGTTTCTTACGTGTTCACAATATGCATTTGATTATTCGTTTACCTATAGTTTTGGAGCGATCACGGAGGTGGAAGTGGTGAGTACGGAGCGATATCGTGACACCCCTCTCACACAGTCTGGCAGAAGGGAATTCTCAGGCAGTTCTCTCACTAAACATTAAATCCACTCCATCCAAGGACCTCAAGGCACCCTTACCTCCCAAGAGCTTTCGACCCAACCTAAATCAAGTGAAAGTTATCCTGCTTTTGGAACCCCTTCTCGTGACTCTTATTTGTACTAAAGAGTGTGGAACAAACGCGGTCGACTCAGCAGAACCAAACTCCAAATCAACTCCAGGATAAACAACCTTCAGTTTGCTCTGCACGAGCGGCTCCAAGCGTTTTAGATCTCAACTACCGGTGGCAGGTCATCTGGTGGGGAGACCGTTACACAGTAAAAAAGGCGGGTTCTGAGGCCACACCGAAGGCACAGTGTGTTCACTCTGGAGAAATCTAAAACCATCAAGGCTGAATCAACCATCAACCATCAACCATCATTTGCCCTCAAATTACCGGAGCTGCGGCGGGAGGCAAAAACATTATTTTCGCAGGATAATAGATAATATTTTTCCCGGTTAATCGCTGCATCCCCTCTTTATGTGTGTGGTGGGCCTCAGAACATTGACCTGAAGAATAACTGAGCCTAGGGGTGAAAGACGTTTAGAGACAACCCCATCGCCCCGAATCCGCTCCAGGGACACGCCCTTTTCTTCACAGAACTCAGCCACATCTCAGACTCTGAGCTTCATGGAAATCAGGATTATTTTAATGAACGGTGAATTAATCGACGTACAGAGACCGTGTGGCCTCCTATAAACAAACATCGGAGCTTTTATAACATCGTAACAGTTTTATAAGATGAATCTTCGGCTGTGTGTGTGTGCGAATGAACGTTTTCTCACTGTCGATCGCAAATCTTAGAGAATCCCTGTGACGGCCTGCAAGTGCTAGATTTAACGCAAGCAGACACAAACCTGTCCCGTGAGAAAGGCCAGCACGTCTCCGTCCTCCTCAGCCTCATGGATCTTCATCACCGTGTCTACAGTGGCCTTCACGTAGTCTGGGACGGGACTGGGGACCACAAACACATGCTTTCAGAGCCTCACAGGAGGAAGAATCAGCTGACGTTCACATCTGGGTGAGCACTAAACTCGTTTAACAGAAGTTATTTCAATTATTCATGTACTTGTCTCGGCCGGCAAGGCTTTTCTCACTCAAAGTATCTCTAGCTTCAGAACAGATCAGCAATCCTTCTCTCTGACTGGTCTTGGTGTAATGAAGTAATTTCTTTAGTGGCTCGTTAATATACGGTTCTAGTGTATCTATTAATCCCTCTGGAGTTGAATCATCGTTTCGGACTAAAGCTGCTTATGCCAAGGCCAGTCGACACCAACTGAATGGAAATATTTCTATTTTAACTTTCTTAGGCCCCTCTGGTTTAATGGCAGGGGAAACACTGGGTTTAATATTTCTTTGCAAATAAGATTTCATGACTTTCATGATCTTGTAAAAACTGTGTACCACAGCAAATATTTTTAAAACAGTTACACCACATGCCTGTGAGGTAAAGACAACTTAACGAAAGCAACATGAAACACGACACGTGACCAAACTGTTCCTCGTTCCTCGCCATCAGCTTCAGACTCCGGGCAGCCCAGGGTTACACTCAAAGAACAGTCAAATGAAGTCACGAATGTCGAGGTTCAGCTTTTTTTTTTCTTTACCAGAAACTGACCTCACAGTGTAGAAGATGTCCACAGGGAACGTGCGTCCCTCAATGCTCAGGATGCCACAGGTGTCTTTGCTGGGGTCTCCAGAATCATTTAGGTTAAAGAAGTCCTGGAATTTCTGCCAGAGAAGCAAATGCTCATGTTTTTCAGATGTTTTTCAACGTAAGAGATGATGGTTATAGTGAAAATATTCCTGAAGAAAGGTGTACGTCTCAGAAAGGTTTACTCAGAAGCGTTGCTCAAAACATGAAAAGACTGTGTTGAAGACATATCAAAGCTAGAGAGCAGTGCCGAGTCAGAGGTAACGGGTACCTTGGCATCCAGGGTCGCAGAAGCAATGATCAGCCGCAGATCTCTTCGCTTCTTCTGAATCTAAAGAAAGAGAGCGCAGGGCAAGGAAGAAAGTGGCTGAGTGAGGGAATGACAGAGAGAGGGGGGGGGGGGGCTAACCTTCTTGAGGAGGCCGATGACGATGTCTGTGTTGAGCGTCCTCTCGTGAGCTTCGTCCAGCATCAGAACACTGCAACAGCAGCACAACCCATCACCACCTGCATCTCTGGGCACAGAGCGTCTGACGAGGTGTGTTACCTGTACTTCTTCAGCAGAGGGTCTGCCATCATCTCCCTCACCAGCATCCCATCTGTTAGGAACTGAGGCAGGAAAGACAGAGCTTCTCAATATCTGCTGCGGTACATTTCCTGATCAGAGTTTCAGAGAGAGACGTCATGAGAGGTGAGAGCCGGTGTGGCCAGCTGTATGTGAGGATTCCCCTCGACGACTGATGCAGCACAGATCATGACGTCTCCTCCATCACACCTGACTGCCACACGGTGATGTCTTCATGATAATATATGTCGTTGTTTTTTTTATTTGTTCAATCTGTGTGCTTTTGTTAACTTCAGGATGCATCAATTAAAGTTTGAACGTTTGAAGGAAACTTTAAAAGAAACGTTCATGCGTCATAAATGCATAAGGACTCCTCAAGCCTGCAGAATGCATGTCGTAAACACAAGAAGGCATCTCAGCATAGTTTGATCTCCCTGTTCCGTTCTGTTGATTTGTCATTTGCTAACTCTTCTTTACCTTTTACCTTTGCCTCTCTGTGTGTGTGCGTGTGTGTGTGTGTGTGCGTGTGTGTGTTTGTGTGTGTGTGCGTGTGTGTGATCTGTGGTGTGTTTACCTTGATCCGAGTGGCTTGAGAGTCAGAGCAGTCATCAAACCTGATCGTGTAGCCCACCTCATGTCCCAGAAAAGCCCCCCGCTCCTCTGCCACACGAGCAGCCACCTGCAGTCACACAGAGAGCTGCTTTCCTCATCCACCTTTAACTCAGCAGGGAGCGACGGATGAACATACCGAAGTGGCGGCAACTCGTCGCGGCTGCGTCACTCCAATCACCTTTCCCTCCGCTGCCCAGCCGGCCTCCAGCAGGTACTGCCACGCACAGAAACAGTCCATTAATCCAGGTCTCGTTTTCAAAACCGCCTCAGTGTAGATGAAGCGCACTTCCAAAACGCATGTCTGTGATTGGCTCAGACTGCACGATATTCAATCACAGACGATTCCATGACTTTCAACAGAATTGCAGGCTCAACCAACTCAAATCGAGATCACACAGACCGAAACGCAAGACCGAGATTATTGCATTTACATTTATTGATTAAGCAGACGCTTTGATCCAAAGCAACTTCCAGTTCTGGAGTAAACACATAAGCAGTTTGTTACGAGGTCGGATTAATCACAAGACATGCTCAGAGAAGAAGCTCCAGCAGAAAACATTCCAATGTGAGAGACTCAGCTTTCCGGATTAGGACTCCACCAGCCAGGAACTGTGAAGGAGAAGGTTCTGGTGAGAGATTTTCTAGAGCTCTGAGATGGAATCTGCAGACGCTGTTCATTTCCTGGGATGTAGGACTGCAGATAAGATGACTTACATTTTGGAAATGGAACCGAGAGAAAAAGGTCATTTCCAAAATAAAATCTTATTCAGTCTCAGATAATAAATACAACCTAAATAATTAATGAGTGAATTAATGGCTTTCATACTGCATTCATCTTTCCTTCAAAATCCTGATTAGTCTCCAGTTCCAACTGCCGCAAATCATCTCCAAAGCATGATGCTACCACCACCATGTTTCACTGTAGGAATGTTTTTGTCAGAAATCTTTCTTTCTGGTTGCTAAGCGATCAAATGAATGCAACAAAATTAAAGATTAAAAACCATATCATTAGACTTTTTTCGGTTCAGTCTCTCGCAGTCGAGGTGAATTTGACAGAAGATGTACCTGAGGGATCTGTGTGCTCTTCCCTGACCCGGTTTCTCCCACGATAACCACCGTCTGGAAGCTCTCCACCAGATAAAGAATGTTGTTCCGGTGCTGAATGTGGAGAAGGAAGAATCCCAAAAAAGGCAAGATTTTAAAAACATTGCGATGTGGTGCTCAAAAAAAAAAAACCTTGACACTGTAAAATGTTAGCAGTTATTTGGCGTGCGCACTTCTCTTTGGATCGAACTGAGAGCAGCAGGAGTGAGTGCAGGAACAGAATCAAGCCGCATCGTGCCGGTCTGAAGGTAAACCAGCTCTCTCCTGCTTCCACTCAAAGGAACACTATCTGCTTCAATTCATGCTTTACCCACTGAAATACCCCATGAGTTCAAACATGAGAAGACACCCTCCTCTCCCGCTCCCTCTCCCTCTCTCACTAGCTAATGCCAACTGGTAGAAATCTGCAAACATTGCAATAAACCCTCGGAGGTAAAGGCCATGTTACCAATAGAGATCAGCCAGACTGAACAAGTGTGTACGAGGCACTCGCGAACAAAACCACAGGCAAAGAGATCAATGGTCTGCCGCACAAATAAAACATCGTACATCAGGCAACATTAGCCATTAAAACACCATTACTTCACGGACCAATCATAAGAGCTCTTTTTATTACTTATTATAATATACGCCAAAGTCAATGAAGATACACTCAAGGCCGATACACTCAATATCTGAGGAGCATCTCGTGAAATTTACATGAGATTCTGGGCATAAACTAAATTTGTGCGCCTGAAACCAGCTTCAAAAAGAAGTGGCTCGTTTTCCAGAAAAACGAATAGTTTGTCTTTATTTACTTTACTGATATGCGGTGAACTGCGCCATCTAGTGGTCACGAGAGTGTCTGTGCACTCATTTTTTTAAGGCAAGAGCTCATGACACAAACGCATCGATGTGTAAAGGCCTAAGAGTTATAATCTATTCTGTTTGTCATGAAATGCTGTTTCAAACGGAGCAACTGTAACTGAAAATGACTCTGGATGTTAGATCGTTTTGAAGAGCATGTTGCTGGCATCTGATTCCCGTCGATAAGCGAATGCTCAGCATGGAATGTCTCTTAAAACCGGATATAACAAACCATTCTTTGCAACACTGTCACGATTTGTTCTATAAGGATCAAGAACGCATCAACTTATATGCGATATAACTTGCAATATATATATAAATATATATGTAACAAAGTGTTTTAGGCAGTGTTGCAATAAATCCTGCGTTAGGCCTATGTATTTCCTGCCAGACACCACGGGTGGCGCTGTAGCTTCCATAGGTGCAGCAGAGTTAGGCAGCACTGCACATGGTTTTCTAAATGCTGTGTTCCCTCCCCCGCTGAAGAGTGACAAGTTAGAGAGGTCACATATATATATACACACACATATCTTCAATCTGTCAGAACTACCATGAACCTCTAGGATATAACGTGTAAGCGGAGGGTGTTTTAGAACATACATCGAGACATACATCCAGGTTCAAATCTACATGTGCTCACTCTGTCCTTTTCGTTCTTACCAGGATGAACTTCACTGTTAATCAGCGGAGAGCATCTAACAGTGCTACCATTTCAGCTAATTCATATTCCTTGTAATCTCAAGAGCAAACTGAATGCAGAACATATTGAAGACATCAGGTTCATCCCAATCCATCTGGAGCAGAAGTCTGGGATGGAAGTAAAGCAGCAAAATAAAGGGAAAAAAAATCCAAAATAATCTTTTAAAAAAAAGAAGGGAACCAACATAAGCTCTACTTTGTGATAGCTCATCTTTTTCCGATAAATCCTATTGATATAAATATTTTCAATCCTAATGTTCTGAGATAGAACAGGAAGTTGCATCACAACGAGGAATGTGTTTGCTTTTTAAATGAGGCTGCTGAGAAACCCTCAAAGTGGCTCTTAGAGGATTCTCTCGTTCCCCTCCCTCCACCGCTCTATCTTTCCATCAATGCAGTTTCTCTTGGCTGTTAGCATCTTCAGTGTTTAAAGCAGAATAAATAGGGGTGTAACGGTCCGCTAAAATCGTATTCGGTTCGGTACAGTGTCTTGGAGAGCTCGGTTTGGTACACATTTATAAATACACATTTTTAAAATAAAAAGTAAATACTGCAACTAGTTAGGACCTGAAAACTTTTAACACTAGCAACAGCTTCAGCTTGTATATCAACAAAACTAACTATTCAAGTTTTAAGTTTTTGGCTAAAAAGATTAACCTATCCACATTTTCTGAAGAGAGCACAGATCTGGTTGCAGTGACAATATCTCCAGCAGTAGAAAATGTTAGATGTGTTGCCTGCCCGATCTCCGTGGAACAATGTCGGCATACAACTTTAAATTTATCCACTCGTCTATCCCCGTTATGTATTTTAACAGAGAAGTGTTCCCAAACAGGAGACCGTAGTGAGGTGGGAGGGTCTTCAAGCTCTGGCTTCTCTTTCGCTGTTGCCATTTCTCACAGCTACCCGTGCAGCTCTACTGTGCGTCAATCAATAGCGTCCGTGCGGAAACCCGCCTGGGAACAATGTTCCGCTGCGCTTAATATCGCGCTAATAATAAATCTATATTATTTAATAAAAATATACCGAAATGGTACGCAAGTGTACCGAACCGAACAGGCCGCACCGAAACGGTTCAATACATCCCCATGAACCGTTACACCCCTAAGAATAAAGCCACAATTTTCGGTTTCACCCTTTGAAACCCTAGTTCCAGAGTCTTCTATAACGGGTTATGATTCATATTTTCAACACCACTAAGTAGTTTTAAAATGTAAAAATGCGTTCACCCTGAAGACGGGCAGTCTCTGGCGCTGCTTCTCTACGCTGAGAGCCAGGTGAGGGTTGTAGATGATGGGGGCGCCGGTGGTCTCAGTGTTCAGCTCTCGCTCCTCAGAAACACCCGGAGCCTCGGAGCCTGCGCAGACAAGCACACACCGCGTGCACAAGAGCATCCTTACTAAATATCACAAACCTCATGAAGAAACATTCACAACTTCAACAAAAGACAGGAATAGAAACGCGTAGAGTTTCTGAGAGAAAAGCTCATCTGCAGATGATTCCTGCAGCAAACGCCATCTCTGTCGTCAGATGGAACTCCGTGCAGGGCATCACGCGGCACTGATTGCTAAGAAAGTGATGGATCTGAAGAAGAATCTGCTGTGATATATTCAAAAGGGTTGGGTAGTGTGACCAATTCAATTCCTATTTTTATGGTTTCGATTCGATTAGCTATAAATATTTAATTTAAAATGATAGTTTTGCAGACATGGGTTCCATAATTTGATAAAAATGCTGGTAACTGACACTCTCCTGCTTAAGTTTATTACTGAAGTACACATCTGCATTCATAACAGGGTGCACACAGTTGTTTATTTTAAATACATTTTATTTTAACGAGAAGTAAATAATAATATCCTCTTACATGAAGCACACGCTTTAAGAATCGATTCGGAGATTTCCAGAATCAATATTTTTTACCCAGCCCTGATATTTTTTAATGCACTAAAATGTTTCCATTCTGTACTTGCTTATCATGAGCAGCATATACAAGTTATTTTTAGCTCATATTTCATTTACTTTTCAACAAATAAAGTTTTTATTGCTTTGAATTGATGTCTATATGTGTTAATCTTGGAATGCACAAACATTGTGTTATAACAATACGGAGGCATTGTTCTGTACATGTGCCCAGGCAACCTTCACGAATCTCTCCATGGTTCGAGATGTACCTTCTCAGCTGCCCACGGTAGATATGCTGATAGAGCTTTGCAAATGGACAAAAGCTGTTGTGTGACTGACTGCTAGAACTGGTCTTCAAAGAGTTCGGGGAACTCAAACAACCAAAACAACCACCACAAACCTTTAGATTGCAAAAAGGTCAATCTTAACTCATCAGAATGAATTAAAGTCTTGATATTAATACAAAACTAGCAGCATTTTAAAGAAGTTTGTCCTTTGTGTTAACATTTGAGAGTCATTATTAACGCTCATATGTTATGTAAATAAACAGAATATCACAGAGCCTTCCATTTCTAAATGCTGAGCAGAGCGAAATCACAGAGCTCTCTCCCTCTCTCTGCTTTGCAGTAAAGCTCGGGGAGAAGGGTCTCCAGGTGACCGGGCATCCGTGTGCAGCTCAGACTCGTTGCATTAACACACGCCACGCTCGCAGATAACTGCCTTTAGTTACGGCTTCGACTCCGAGCGTCGGTAAAGTGATGTGCTCGGTGAACACGTGATCATCGCCATTCTCTCAGCGGCGCATCGAGGATCCCGTCACCAGCAGAGAGCACGAAACTACTCTACCGTAGATAAAGCTCGAGCTCACATCACACCGCTACTGATAGAAATATGACAACATTTTTACCAGGCTTCCAGAATTTCATGGTGGAGTGGGGCGCCGCCATCTTACATTACGTCACTGCGCTGCAGCGCGCGCAGCCTTCGTTCAGCAGAGGGCGACAACAACCGCTTTCAATTCCTTCAAAATGCGCATCTTCCTTCAACATTTTCCTCCTATCATCGTTTAATGATGTTCTTTTACTACAACACATCTAGGATTGAACAAATTGAACAAAGAGACTAGTTTATAGTTAATTGTGACACCTCTAACATGTAAAGAACTGCTGAGTAACCGTAACTCCACTGATGGAATCCATCCAGGGCTTACCGTCCCCATCCCTGAAATGTTCAACCCTGAAACGTTTCTATATATCTATAACTATATATATCAAGATCATTATTACTCAGTTATTGACAAAGCCACGAACGATTTAATTTTGCTTAATAAGAGGTTTTTGTCATTGAGAGGCAAAAGTTATCTCCAGACTTTCATATGAGCTCCATCTTTAACAAAATTCTACAATTGAAAAAAAGTTAAAAGTATGTCGTCACTCAGTAATTCTATCATTTTTTTTGATTGATTCTGATGTACTCTTAAACTGATCACTTCCACCCCTGGCTAATGTATTTCACTTAATAACCTTAATTCAGTGGTTCTCAAACTTTTTTGATCGCACCCCCCTTTAAAAGAATCAACCCCCCCCAGATGTAAAATAATTATTATTTAATAATTAATTAATAATTATTTTAATTTAAAATAAATGTAACTAGTCCTTAATGTTAAATAACTCATTATTTATAACTTATTCAAGTGACAATTCAGTTGCATAGAAACAATTGTATACTTGTTGTTCTAATATAAAGGCTTTTGATTTGTCAGCTTATCAAAAACCACATAACTCCATTAATGAAGGATCAAACTGTCCAAGTGAATAAAGAAAAATAGCATTTTTGTAATTTGTTTAGCAAATAACCCTCACAGACTGAAGACGATGCATTTTGATCATCATCTTTTATCATCAGGCTCCAGAAACAGATCACAGATAAACTATTAGCTCCGCCCATTTTACATCTTGAAATTTATTTTATCGTGAGAAATCGGAGGTGTGGCGTGAGAGATCACTCAAATGCGTGAGTCTTACATTCAGTGTGAGAGTTGGCAGCTCTGCAGTTTTCACTCGTAAGTATGGATGCGGAAACACCGTTTCGGCTACCGTAGCCACAGGCATTGTGGGAAATGTAGTATTTTTTTGAGACACTCAAAACTTTTAAGCTCTCGCAGGCCACATTAGATTACATGGCCGCGGGCCTTGAGTTTGACACATGTGCTCTACGTCTTTTGGCAGTTTATTTTTTTGTTCTTTTCTTCTCATCTGCGCACCCCTTGCAGTGCCTGTGCGCACCCCCCACTTTGAGAACCCCCACGTTCCTTACATTGATCTTTGCTAAATGACGGGCGTGATGCTGGCAATCAGTTCTGTTCACTGTAGCTGTCATTTAAAGCTGCCAAAACAAAAGAAAAACTATTGAAGTTTGTTCACTGTATAGATAACTTTCAAATACCATTAAACCGTTTGTGTAAATAATGTAATTTCTGAGGAAATCACTTTTATAGTTCAGGACTGTTTGGCGTCACTCCACCGGCCATGTGAGACACATTTGGTCTGTCCCTCCTTGTGCACAGTGTCAATGGTCATCTTTTGGGCAATTATTAAGTCAGCAGTCCACCTCATGGTAATGAAGCCTGAAGAAACATTTGGAATGTGGCACCAGGGTTTTTCATGTGGAACTTTTTTAAGAGTTTTGTTCTCCTCAATATTAAGAGTGGAAATACTGAAATATTTTTTTTGTGTGTGATTTTCAAATTCAGATCACTGAATAGTCCCTATAAAGCTCAGAGTCAGGATTATCAGAGCCATCCAGCTCATATATTTAAACCCACGACATGCATGCATGCATCACATCGTAATATGGAAGAGAGACGAGTTGCAAAAATGGGGCCAAATAAAGCCCAGTTTTTATTGAGTTCTCGAAATAATTTCAGGCAGAAAAATCTCACTCCACAGCCCATGAGGTACGAATCCAAACCAACATCCAGAACATTCTTAGTAAAACACTGTAGTATGGTACACCACCAGCACATTAGAAATAGTTTAATACATTACAGGCTTGATAAAAGGAATTGTACAAAATTTACATGCTCCTAGTTGATTTAATGCTCTGCTGGAAGCGAATCGTAAAAATGTACAAAAAGAAGATAATTTAAGTGAGCTGAGCAGGATGAGGATGAGCGGATGGACATCAGAGGTCACAATGGCAGTGCATCGGATCAGACTGATTCAATCTCTTCCTCGTGTACTTGTCCTCCACCCGTGATGCACCTCGATCCCATTCAGACCTTCTGAAGAGCAGGAGGAAGAGTCCCTCTGTCTGTTTCAGTCGTAGTGCAGTGCGGTGTAGAAGATTATCCAGACCACCTGCACACAGGACCGAAAGCTTGCATCAGACAACCAAACCAGCAGCGAGCGCGGGTGGAGCTGCTCAAGGAACAGAAGATGTGATCCCGGAGCTCCAGCACATGACTGCTCCCAAATCACGAGGAACATTCACCATAAACACTTCCTGCAACTGACGACTCTTCCCACCCATCCGGGCATTTCAACATGCAAAAATACATCTGTCATTTACTTTCCTGAGGCTGCAAAGACAAGGTCAAAATAATAAAATTTAGGCGAACCTTTCCTGAACCTCATACACCATCCTGAGAACTTTTTGTGCTGACTCCTTTCTTTTCACCACTTTGGGTTCTGTAAATTGAAAGTGAGTGTCGATCGAGAAACAAACTGTAGAGTTGAGGGCACAGTTCACCGTCACAATTATAACATCGTGAGGAGATCTTCATCATTTTTCTGGGGCGGATGCTTTGCTTAATATAGTAAGGATGTGTGTTTGCTGGGAAAGATTCAGAGCTTGGGATGTGGCCGGTATTGATGCTTTCCAGGAACATGTGCTGATCACTTCTGAGGGTGCTTTCACACGTCTAGTTTGTTTCTAGTTTGTTTCATTTGTTCCGGGCCAAGAGGAGCAGCTGATGCATCGATGCAATCGTCGGCAGATTTAGTTCAGTCCTCTCACACGGATCGCTCTGGTGCGCTCTAGTTGAAAACACAGACGAGTGACATCATACGGGACACTCAAACGCATTTCCTCGACTGCTTTTCGATTGGTTAGAGCAATGCCCACATGGAATAAACAATGGAGAACAGAAGCCTGAAACAAAGTGCTCGAAATGTCGCTGCTCGATTCTGACCCGCGGCATCTTTTACTTTATTATTTGTGTTAATCGCTTCTGATGCTCGCCGCTAATGATGCTCAGATTATAAACGCCTTCAAGCTTGACTGCGAGCTGTCATGAGAAATGCCATCCCATGATGCCACGCACAAGAGAGTACAGTGGTTGTGTTTGTTCAAAAAGCATGTGTTTGTCGTCTCATTTGTGTTTAGTTCGGATCAGATTTTGATAATGTTCTCACCACGACCGATCCGCTCTAGGGTTCATGTGGATTCGAGCAGGTCTTGGACCACTATTGTAGTTTGGTTGATGCTTCTCACCCGCCCAAATGAACCAAACAGGGATTAACGAACTCTAGTGAGAATGAATCGGGAGTGAAAGCCCCTGATCATCTGACCCATGACTATTGCAGCCTCTCAAGCTTAACCGGGAACTCTCAATGGAAGCCAGAGATTGATCGTGAAGGTACCAGAAAGAGAGCAAAGGAGGTCATGAAGCCTTCTTTGGTGAGCTCCCAGGTGCCACCATACTCCTCCTCATCCACCTGCTGGAAACTGCTGAAGTAGACGTAGAGCACCGCAGCATTCAACACACAGAAGCTAGAACGAGAGAGAAACATTAGAAACCTTTGTGTGACACCAATGATCAGCAGCAGAAATTATTTTGCTTTTGTTGTTCAAAAGTAATTAATTAATTAAGCCTTTCTGAAAGCATCCTTTGCTCACAGGATTCTTGTCCACATTTGCCTGAAAACCTCACACACACGCACGCACACACACACACACACACACACACACACACACACACACACACACACACACACACACACGAGTGATGGGCCGTCATCAGCATAAAAGTGCTGCATTAGCGCGAGAGCCTTATAAAAGAGATTCCTCCATCAATCTATTCTGAAAATGTGGTTTGGGGGTTGGCTCTATACTGGAGTTTAAATGGCTATGGCATGGTCTGTAAGAATACTGGATTCTGATTGGCTAGCAGGTGTTGATTCATTTTTAAGGATTACGTGACTTGTCATAGACACATTCCGTTTAGATTTGTGCAGCTCAGCCGTTGGTCTCTTGCTAAAGCAGGCGCACGCGTAGCTGCAAAGGAGATAATGTTAGAGACGCGTGTGGGAGGAGCGAGTCAGAGAGCCACTTAAGATGATCTCTAAACTTCAAGTGTCTGATGCACTTTTAAAATCTTTCTTTCCGTGTTTTAAAAATGATATTTAACACTAATACGTTCAATTTATAAAGCAGTGGCTCAAAGACAATTTTCAGAGCGTTATTCATTCACTCAGTCTGACAGAACATGGCTCCCATTTCACACCTCCTGCCCACCACCACACACCCCACCAATCACATATTTCCATACAAAGCAATGTAGGTGAAGTGTTTTGTGCCAAATCCACAACAGCAGAACAGACCTGGCAGGGATTGAACCCGCCGTTTTATAGGACGACCCACTACACCACATGCCACCTCTAACTTAAATGCCCCTACAGCCTTCTCCTGAAAGGGAAGAGAGAGAGAGAGCTCGATGTACTCACATGGCGATGCCCAGGAAGCCCTTGAGAGGAGCAATGCCCCAGATCACCCCCAGAATCACAGCGATGATCTGCCGGATCCAATACACCACGTCCAGAAACTCATCCTGATCACGGAAAGAGGAAGAGCAATGAGGAAAAACATGTGTTTTATGTTTAAATAGTCATAAGCTGAGATAAATAGTTTGGTTACTATGGAGAGCTCATAATAAAATGTTGCGTTTGTCACTATAAGTCACACAAACCAACACCAATGTCATTTACCAAAGTTGAGAAAATGCAGTTACTAGGTTAAACAGTTTGGTTGCTAAGCAACGGTCATTGACGTCATAAAAACGTTGAGTTGTTATTATGATTAACATAAACAATCCCCCATTTCTCTATGATGTTTGATGTTGATATTTCTGTTGTCTTTTCAATGGCAGTAAATCTTATACTTTTGTACGTTCTCAAATAGACTGGTAACCTCCACCAGTGTAGTGAGTTTGAAGGTTCTACGAGATTCTCAGTTCGAAATACAGTGCGACCTCATTTAAAGTCAATGGAAAATTTCCCAGAATTCCTTTAGTGGTGCCAGTGTGAAAAGATATAGATTAACTTAAGTCTGACCAGTTTGGATGTCTTAGCAACGTTTGGTGGTGGTCATTTGAACGTTCTAAGCGTTATATACGTTTTGTATACTGACAGTACATTGAGCAACATAAATAACAAACTTAACATTAACATTAAATCCAAATGATTTCTGAAGGATTTCCGGTATCACTTTTCCAGTGTCAGAAACCAGCATCTGCTCCAACTACTGTTCGGCAGTAAACAGGAGGCTCGTGTTCCATCATAACGTTTCCTCAGTACAAGCACCTTCATTTTGAGGCGGAACAGTCCCCCAAAAAGATTTGATCATGCAAATGCAACAGTAGGACGAACGGAGATTAACACAAATTTAATCCTCATTGAAGATCCTCAGAGGTTGAGGTTTGGAAGCTGCCTTGTGGAGACTTGAACAAAAGGCTTAGACTAATATCGCAACACAACATTTTATTTATTCTCCAATAAATATTTGTTATTTCAAGTATGTAATTTTCAACCGATGGAGTAATGAAAAGCTGAAATGCTGATTTATGTCTTTAACATAATGTACAGTATATCAGGTGGCCCTGGAACCATTTTGATGACATTAAGTCTACCCTGTTGTTCAAGTGGGGAGCGGGAGCATAATAATTTTCCATTTTTGCATGGCAATGTGTCTGTTGATGGTTGAGTACTGACCGTACAAAAAGACAGATGAAGCGACACCGCTTCCTGCCGTAGGGCCATTTAAGGCAAGTGCGGGCGTGTTAATGAGTGCAGCCTTGACTGGACTTCCTGATAACGATAGTACGTCATGGCTCATAAATACACACATTTTGTGATCATAAACTAGAATTTGATTGTTGGCAGCGTAAATCATCTCTCTCACGACGTGATGCCAGCGGTTAGTCAGCTGTGCTCAGTGTAGCGGTCAATCTTTTAAGAGGAAAATTGAGCCGCTGCGAGCATTTTGAAACTAACGAACATTAACTATTCACATTATCTTTAATCCGTAATGGTTGAAATGGATACAAATAAAAGCTTACTATGTGAGCTAATAATATTTCACTCAGAAATTTTTGGGGGAATAAAATATTCTAAAATAACACACAAATGTCCCTATTATTAAACCAAATGGGTCTATAATTAAAGTTTTCTTACACTTTCACTAGATATAGACACTTTAGCACATACTAGCATCACCGTTGGTTTGCTAAACAGAAGTAAAGTGGATGGAACTGACAAGTTTTCAGATGACCAAGAGTTAATCACTGAAGAAGTTACTCCTATCGGGAACCACGCCGGATCCCGCAGTTTAAACGGGAGCTCTATTCGGCAGCAGTAATCTGCTTTAAAGAGTCCAATCCCGAAAGCGGACGCCTCGTTCTTAAACCCCTGAACCCTCCGCAGCGCCCGAGCACTCGATGCTTCTTGCCGAACACTCTCTCTCTCGCATTTTTAACATTCATCAAGAGCGAGGGAACGCTCGTGGAAAGAGCTTGTATTTAAAGCTCCAGTCGGCTTCTGGTGCTTTAAGTTACCTTCTCGTCCCAGGCTGCCCTGCAGCGGAGAGCTTTGCTCCATGTGGACAGCTTTACTCCTCCGTTCACCGCTTGAATCTCCTCTTTCCGCTTTGAACTGCTCGTCATTGCGCTCTCTCGGTGGCGACACGGCCAAACTCGGTGGGCTGAAGTCGGTAGGAATGCAAGGAACCGTATAATTCTCTTTACTCGAACTCAACGCCACAGTTTGTCACTCCACATTGACACGGGGACGCGGACTGCTCTTGCGCATGCGCTTTCCTGTCACGACCTTGTCAAAGCCGTCCAATGGAGGAATGCGACGTCGTTGCCTTCAGCCAATTGAAGCACGGAACTCGAATCTTTTTTTTTTTTTTTTGCCGGTGTCGTGCACATTTTTATCGTCATAAAAGGACAGCAACAGCATTTTATGTCCATAACATTGTTGCAGTCATCTATATAAAATAAATAAAGTTTCAAGCCGTCACCCATGGGTTTCAGCTTACGACGCGCCTCCAACTGGGCGTTGCCAGCCATCGCCATCTTAGAAGTGCGTCACGACAGAATAATAAAAAATTATTTAAGGGTTGAAAAAAGTATTATTATTATTATTATTATTATTATTATTATTATTATTATTATTATTATTATTATTATTTTGACAGTACAAAAATTATACCATATATTTGAATTCAAATAAACAAATGAATGATAAAAAATAAATAAAATAAAACAGTAGTGAGTTCGCCCAAAAGTTATTTTAAAGGGGTCATGACACGTTGAGCCTGAGTAGATTGAATAAAAAATCGAACCATGGAGGTTCCCGAACATGTTTCTTTTAACAACTGGTTTTAGTCACGCTACTGCCAAAGTCACATGGGTCAACCTCCTGCTTTCCTTCTTGAAGCCTAATTGGAACTGTAGTTCCTCTACCTGCCGCTGTCTCTAGAAGTGTGTCGTTTCTCATTCTCTTCAATGTTAAACTTGCCAACTTTGGAGCATATTTCCACCCCTTGCTCCAATACTTTAATTGATTTGAATCTGTAGATTTAACCTTCATGAACACTTTGAGGAGGGTGAACTTGTGCATCAATTAAGGATGTGGTTTCGAGAGGGGCAGATGATTGACAGTTCTTTCAGCTCATCTCTTTAATACGTTTCTCTGATGAACTCGGCAACTCTTGTGTTGTTTTTTTATTTTTATTTTACTGTCTGTTGTTTCTTCTGTGCGCGCGCGTGTGTGTGTGTGTGTGTGTGTGTGTGTGTGTGTGCGTGCGTGCGTGCGTGCGTGCGTGCACGCGTGCGTGTGTGTGGTCTTGGAACGTCCACGTTCCGCCTCTGTGGATCTTTTGCCAATTTTAAATTACCAGGAAATGATATATTATCACAGTGATGGCTGGCAAAGCCCACTTTTCCTTCACCCTGAAGAGATGTGCTCTCCACAAAGCAATACCTTCTCTCGTGATATCCAGGAAAAACGTGTGAGAGTCAAACAGAGGGAGACAGAGCTATAAACACACAAATGTGTAACGTTAATAAATGAAGGTGGCAGACCATGATGAAACTGTGGTGAACAGAGCATTTTTTGGGCCTGAAAACATAAAGGGCTGAGCACAGACCCTAATCACCATCTAGAATGTGTTGATATACCTTGAATAATTAGAGAGGGCACTTGCCTGATAAGTATATTAGGCAAAACCTGTAAGAACACTGATGTCATGACACCCTTACACTTTTGACGATGAGTAGGGGCAGCTTCACTTTTTACAATTATTTAGTGCATTTTTCTTGAATGTTTTTACACATCATGAACATGCTAATCATTAATCTATTTTGAGTAATGGGAGTAGTTATGAAGTCTTCTGGATGGAGCAGCGGCTCTCTTTGAGCTCCTCCCAAGCTCAACACCCTATCTGTAAGGGAGTGCACAGCAATCCTGCGGAGGAAGCTGCTTTCTACATAAACTGCACTACTTAAGAGCCTGCACCGATACAGATCCATGGTGCCTTTGCTTGCAAACAAGACCCAAGATACTGAAACTCCCCAGGATCACTTAATTAAATCAAAGGGAGCATGCCACCTTTCCCGAAAAAGAACCATGGCCTTGGATTTGGAGATGCTGATTCTGAACCCAATCATTTCTTATTCGGCTGCAAACTGCCCCAGTGCACACCGAAGGAACATCTGATGAAGCCAACATGAGCTACAACATGAGCTACATCGTCTGCGAACACCAGAGATGAAATTACGTGGTCTCCAAACCAGACTCCTTCCTGTTCCTTTCTTTATGTCTTTTTGTCCTGTGTGCTCGAGCAAGGCAGTGTGATTATTTTCTCTGAGATACTACACTACAAAAATCTCCCACAAATGTGGGCCATTGATTGCAGACAAGATTTGTTTATTAACACAGAAAAGTGATTTTCCCACAAATGTTTTCCATAAATATATAACAATAAATAGAATTCCGCATTAATAAATTTCTTACAAGTAAACAACGAATAAATGGAATATAAGAAGTTTAACGAGTTTAGTTAGTCGTGGGATAGTTCCTCTGGTTCAGATTCGTTCACTAGGTGGCGGTGATGCGCCTCTACCGTTGGTTGTCACCCCCCAGAAAACAAGACAAAGAAGAAGAAGAAGAAGAAGAAGAAGAAGAAGAAGAAGAAGAAGAAGAAGCTCATAGAACTACATTTCCCAGTCTTTCCGACAGGCGTCGATGATTATTTAGTTTTGCGGAACATGAAGTGTAGCGACGTGAATTAAATTATGCTGCTCCTTTTCTGTTCGTTCAAAGTTGATTTGAGTCATTAAAATGACGGTTGTCGGTCGTCGAATAGTTTTAATCTGCCTATTCGTGTTTCCGTCCGGTGGCGTGAGCTGGTTCCCAGGGGCAGAGGAGGAAGCGCTCGAGAACGGGAACACTGCTGGAGGATCCGCTCTCAGTAACACCATCAAACATGTCGCTGGCAGCGCTCCACAGGCCCCAGACCTGCTCGAAGGAGAGCCAGAAAAGATAAACAGGTTTGTGTTCATCCTGGGCGAGTTTGTGCTGGAAAACTAACTCAATATTTAATTGCTGCCTGAAACTAATATAAACAGATACATTTCCTAATTAAAATGTACATTAAAAATCCAAAATTTAAAGTACACATGCCAAATTCTGCACATACAGAACTCACACAAAATAGTACATTACACTTGTTTTATATTCTACATGAATGACTCCATGTAGAATCGAGAAACGAGCTTTTCTGTGGCTGTCAAAGCGAAGGTTGAAGGTTGGACCTACCCATCCTCCTGGTGGTCTGCTGGTGACCATCTCCAGACCAGCTCACTTCAGGCGACGACCACCGTGCCGCCTGCACTTATTGCTGACCATAGTAAAGTTAATCAGGTTTTGTTCATTTTCTCACAATATAACTGATGAGTTTAAGACTTTCAAAGTGTTGTCGTTGTGAAGGCGGTTTTCTACAAAGAAAGCTGTAGCAAAGAGAGGCGCTGCATCCAACTTACCACCTCCTAACATCACGTGTGCTTGTCTCCATCTCCAAAAACTGAGAACAAAGATCGCTTTTTATTTCCGTAATCTTACCAAATGCAAAGTTCACTCAAAACAAAAACCCAACATTGTGTGTAGTTGTTCTTTTATGAAGAAATTATTAAGAGATTTGACCCCCGTGTTCTCTACACGAGGGATTCCTTCTCCATATTCCATGGCCTCTGCTCAAGCTGATCTCAAGCAGCTCAATGGTGTTTGCTCTACTGCAGGTTGATCCGCAGCTCTGTTCATGACGCTGGGAAGAAAGTCGCCTGCGAAAGCTTAAACGAAATCATTTGTTAACCGCGTTCATTAAAATAAACGTTGTTGTTGTTGTTCTCCCAGGCTCAATGAGACCGACAGCTCCAGCAATGCCACTGTTTGGAGCTTGCCTGTGGTGCCCAGGGCCGAGACCCCCGAGGCCGCTGAGAAGCAAGGTGTTCTGCCGGCGCAGACAGGAGTGAAGGCTCAGGAAGAAGAGCAGTCCAGTGGGATGAGCATTTTCTTCAGCCTGCTCGTCATCGGTGAGCGATACGAACGGTCAGGAAATCGAAGAGGGCTCAGTGAAGGTCTGCAGATGTCTTTCACGGGTCCTGCTTGGACTAATCTCCGGCCCATAGCAGCTTTCATTCTCACACTGAACTCTTTTCCACTGAACTTTAGTAATGGCACGACTCTGCTCGGTCTGGCTCAGTTCAGTCTGTGATTCCTCTAACTTCATAGCGCTCTGAAGAAAGGCTCAGTTGATATTCTGAAGCAGCTCACGCATGCCATGGTGATTCGTTCCAGCCAATCAGTGAGCTCCACATCATCAGGAATTTTCTTTCCAATCAGAGACAAGTGTCACCTTTGGCTGGATTTAGCCGGCTTTTAGACCCTTAATCAAATGTGTATGAAAAACAAAAGGAGGAGTAGCTCACATTATAAGAAACGCACTTCTCTATTAATAAATATATGTTCAGCATTTTTATAGCAGGTAGATCATTTTGATTTTGTCGGATGCGTTGAGTGTTAATCTTCTGAAAAATGGATGGCTTTCTGGAGAGAAAAGTGAATGATCTGCTCGTAACGCAAAAAGCAACAGCTTCTACGTGTGGTGAGAAAACATGATGCTGAATACATCACATTTGGTTTCATAAAGGCGGGTTCTGAGGCCACGCCGACGCACAGTTTGTTGACTGTGGAAAAAAATTTTTATCAAACGAGGCTCTAAAGCAGGGGTAGGCAAAGTCAATCCTGGAGCGCCGGTGTCCCTCCTGGTTTTTGTTCCGGCCCTGCTTCAGTTCAAATACTAGCACAGAGGCGGGCAAGGAGGGCCTGTACAGTTTAGTTGCAACCTTCATGAAGCATGCCGGTGTTTGAACTGAAGCTGGACTGCAACAAAAACCAGCGATCCAGGAATGACTTTTGCCCAGTCCTGCTCTAAAACCATCAAAGCTGCAGAGACATATGCCCTCAAAACATCCGAGCTGCGCCGGCAGAGAAAAGACGATTTTCTCTCTTGCAGCATAGCGAATACGGATAATCGCCGCATCCCTAGAGTATGTGTAAAAATATACAGAGTATATAAAAATCTTCAGTTTTACTCCAATCGGTCGAAGCAAAAGTACTGCATCTAGTATTCACCTTTTTTTTACTTTGCAGGTTCTGTAGGAAAAGCACTTTTCATTTGTGAGAGTATTTTGTCGTGAAGTGCACTCCAGTAGGCGGAGCGCCGGTCACATACAGCGGTTATTTGCATTGGATGCATATAATCAAAACAAACGTGTGTGACATCATTAGTAGCTGGAAATCCAGTCTTCGGTGAAGAACTCAAGCTGGTTATGAGCCCTGAACGTTGCCAGGAGATGAAGCTGCCGACCGAAACTAGCCGCTGGTTTCAGAAGAACACGGCCACAACATACAGCCCACACTTCAACCGCTGCGTACGCCAGAGACACTGGAGCAGGCTCCACGATCATTACTCATCTATCTTCTTCTTTTCCTTTCGGCTGTTCCCAGTTTAGGGGTCGCCACAGCGAATCATCCTTTTCCACCTAACTCTGTCCTCAGTATCCTCTACTCTTGCACCAACTACCTTCATGTCCTCTTTCAGCACATCCATATATCTGTCTTTGGTCTTCCTCTTGACCTCTTGCCTGGCATCTCCATCTCCAACATCCTTCTACCAATATAACCACTATCCCTCCTCTGCATGTCCAAACCATCTCAATCTGGCCTCTCTGACTTTGTCTCCAAAACAACCAACCTGAGCCGTCCCTCTGATGTGCTCGTTCCTAATCTTGTCCATCCTCGTCACTCCTAAACTGAACCTCAACACCCTCATCTCTGCTACTTCCATCTCTGCCTCTTGTCTCTTCCTCACTGCCACAGTCTCCAACCCATACATCATAGCTGGTCTCACTACTGTTCTGCACACCTTTCCTTTGATTCTTGCTGACACTCTTCTGTCACACAACACCCCTGACACTTTTCTCCACCCACTCCAACCTGCCTGCACCCGTCTCTTCACCTCTTTTCCACACTCCCCGTCACACTGGACTGTTGACCTCAAATACCTAAACTCCTACACCTTCTTGACCTCAGCCCCCTGTAACCTCACTGTTCTATTTCCCTCCCTCTCGTTCAAACACATGTATTCTGTCTTGCTGCCACTGACTTTCATTCCTCTTCTTTCTAGAGCTGACCTCCAACTTTCCAGGTTTTCCTCCACCTGCTCTCTGCTCTCACTACAAATCACAATGTCATCTGCAAACATCATTGTCCACGGAGATTCCTGCCTGACCTCATCTGTCAACCTGTCCATCACCATAGCAAATAAGAAGGGACTCAAAGCTGATCCTTGATGTAGCCCCACCTCCACCTTGAATTCCTTTGTCTGACCTACAGCACATCTCACTGCTGTCTTACTTCTTTCATACATATCCTGAACTACTCTGACGTACTTCTCTGCCACTCCTGACCTCCTCATACAGGACCATAGCTCCTCTCTCGGCACCCTGTCATACGCTTTTTCTAAATCCACAAAGACGCAGTGAAGCTCTTTCTGACCATCTCTGTACTTCTCCATTAATAATCTCAGAGCAAAAATTGCATCAGTAGTGCTCTTCCTGGGCATGAAGCCATACTGCTGTTCACAAATATCCACTTCCCTTCTTAACCTAGCTTCCACTACTTTTTCCCAAAGTTTCATTGTGTGGCTCATCAACTTTATGCCTCTGTAGTTGTTACAACTCTGCACATCAATCTTGTTCTTAAAGATTGGTACTAGGACACTTCTCCTCCATTCCTCAGGCATCTTCTCACTCTCTAAAATCCTGTTGAATAACCTAGACAGGAACTCCACTGCTGTCTCTCCTAGACACTTCCACACCTCCACTGGTATGTCATCGGGACCAACAGCCTTTCCACTCTTC
>SRMA01027402.1:62947-147162 GCA_007224835.1 Danionella cerebrum | reverse complement strand
TCTTCTTCCTGACCACCAGAAACATCCTACACATCACCATCCGATGCTGTCTGGCTACACTTTCTCCTACCACTACTTTACAGTCTCTGATCTCTCTCAGATTGGCTCGTCTACAAAGGATGTAGTCTACCTGCGTACTCCTCCCTCCACTCTTGTAGGTAACTCTATGTTCCTCCCTCTTCTTTAAATAAGTATTAACTGCAGCCATTTCCATCCTCTTGGCAAAGTCCACCACCATCTGTCCTTCTAGGTTCCTTTCCCTAACCCCGAACCCGCCCATCACCTCCTCATCACCTCTGTTGCCCTCGCCAACATGCCCATTGAAATCTGCTCCCACTACTACTCTCCTCTGGGAACACTCTCAATCACCTCATCTAACTCACTCCAAAATCTCTCCTTCTCTTCCAACTTACAGCCTACTTGTGGAGCATAACCACTCACTACATTCAACATCACCCCTTCAATTTCTAACTTCAAACTGATCACCCTGTCTGACACTCTTTTCACCTCTAAAACATTCCTCACAAACTCCTCCTTCAGGATCACTCCTACCCCATTTCTCTTCCTATCCACACCATAGTAAAACAGTTTGTATCCCCCTCCAATACTACGCGCTTTGCTACCCTTCCACCTGGTCTCCTGCACGCACAGAATATCTACCCTTCCCTGTCATTGTACCAACGTTAAGAGTCCCTATTCTCAGATCTACACTCCTGCCTTTCCTCTTCTCTTTCTGTCGACGAATCCTTCTCCCTCCTCTCCTTCTTCGACAAACAGTAGTCCAATTTCCACCGGCACCCTGTAAGTCAACAGCACCGGAGGCGGTCGTTGTTAACCCGGCCTCGACCGATCCGGTATGGAAATCGATTTGGTGACTCGCATATTTGGTTTTTGGCATATTTTACGCCGGATGCCCTTCCTGACGCAATCCTCTCTATTTATCCGGGCTTGGGACCGGCACAGAAGTCACTGGCTTGCAACCCCTGTGGCTAGATTGATCATTACTCATCTATCAATTAAATAAAAAGAAATTCAGATCTTTACAAAAGAAGATCCGAGCAACTCATGATATGAGTCGAGATCAGCTACAGAGAACCCTTTCGGTCGAACCGAGACGAATCATCACCGCAGCGGAGCAGTAGCGCGATCAACTCCTGATTCAGCAAAACCGTGTTATGTCATGGTTTTGGTTTCAGTTCTAATCCATGTATTTCTGATCACTTTCCAGGTATTTGCATAGTCCTGGTGCACCTTCTGATCAAGTTTAAGCTCCACTTCCTGCCTGAGAGTGTGGCCGTGGTGTCGCTCGGTGAGGCTTTCCTGACTTTTACATGAGTTTTCCCGTTCACAAACTGGGTTAGTTAAAAGCTAAAGCTTAAAGTGAGAACTTTCTGAGACAAGTTTCAGCTCAAAGCGAAAGCAAATCCATGCAGATTGGAACTGAAAGAGTGGAAGAATGGATAATTTTTTCCCTTTAAGCGTGTAAGCTGATGCTCAGATTCTTTTATGTTTTCTCTGTGATGGCTGTGCTCTGAATATTACATCACATCTCCTTCTGTGTGTTCACCAGGGATCCTGATGGGTGCGATCATCAAGATCATTGAGTCTCAGCAACTGGCCAACTGGAAGGTAGTGTTCAGAGCTTCTCCACTGCACTCCTCAAGCTCTTCCCTGATGTTTTCTTAACTTCTGTGAGAAGATCCTCCTCCTGGGCCTTTAAACGGTAGCAGTGAGGAGAGGATGCTCTTCTGGGGAGGAGCTGTTGGGCTGCTTCACTCAAACATTAACGATGAGTGGAACAAAGGCTTTTCCCAAGGCCGGCCCTAGAGAGCTGCGACCCGTGCTTAAAGCTCCATTACTCAAAGAAATGATGAGCAACACTGATGCAGTCGTTTCTCTCATTCCGTCCCAGGAAGAAGAGATGTTTCGCCCCAATATGTTCTTCCTGTTGCTTCTGCCTCCGATCATCTTTGAATCTGGGTACTCCCTGCACAAGGTGAGCGGCTGTGTTATTTTTGACGAGCAATGAATGAACTGCTGCTGAAGGTTTTCATTCCCCTCGCTCGGAGGAACCAATGAAAACAGTCCCTTCTCCTGGAGCTCATCATTACATGTGTGTTTTCAGAGACTCACATTTTCTCTTCTATTCTGCAGGGTAATTTCTTCCAAAACATCGGCTCCATCACGTTATTTGCAGTGTTTGGGACGGCCATCTCAGCCTTTATCGTGGGAGGAGGAATCTACTTCCTTGGACAGGTCCCTCCCTCTCTCTCTCTTTCTCTCGCTCTCTCCTTCAGGGGGGGACGGTATTCTCTGTCTGAAATGGCATTTGTTGTTGTTTTTGGTCGGATTCTGATGCATCTGTCTTGCTTTCTTTGAACAGGCTGATGTTATATACAAGATGACGATGACAGACAGGTGAGGGCGTGGCCTCAGTCAGACGGGGATTCAGGGTTTGTCTGGGCTGGAGGGTCATCTCTCTCTTATATCTCGGCAGCTTTGCGTTTGGCTCTTTGATCTCGGCGGTGGATCCGGTCGCCACCATCGCCATCTTCAATGCTCTAAATGTGGATCCGGTGCTCAACATGCTCGTGTTTGGAGAGAGCATCCTGAACGACGCCGTCTCCATAGTGTTAACGAAGTATGGCTCGTCCGGTTCTCTTTCTCCTCAGCCTCTCCGTCTCGTTTACGCGGGGCACTGTGGTGTCACTGTTTTCATCTCCTCTGCTACGTTCCCAAGCTGCTCATGGCTTCCACACCTCCTCATTATGTTTTCCCTCATGTGAATCTGGCACAACCCAAGTTTTAATGGTGACTCGATTCTTGGTTTAGTTGAAAGTTGTTGCCGTAGCTTTAAAAAGCTTTTGATTTTGTTGCAGTTCTGAGTCTTTAGAGACAGTGTTTCGCTGCCACGCAAATGAGTTTAATCTTATGTGTAAGAGCGTTTCAGTGAGCAGCCAGGCTGGTGCAGGGTCTGCTCGAGGCTTCGCCGGGTCTAAACTAAAGATATGGTCTCTTTTCAAGTTGAAGCTACATGTTCAGCTGGAGAAGCTGCAGATTAAACTTCTGCTGTAGTCGCCATCGTCTGTAAATGGAAGAAGTTCTGGGACTTTTCCTAGAGCTCATCACTGAGTGGAGCAGAGGGGCCTGTGAGAAGGTGAAGTAAAGGGCAACCCAATGATCACAGCCAACGTGGAGGACCTTTTATCTCTGCGGCACTGCCTTCAATCAGGTCTGTGTGGTAGATGGTCAGACCAAGAGAAACCTCCTCCTAGTAACAGGCACACGGCAAACCAGCCTGCTGTTTGGAGGAAACCAGGCTCTGCTCATTGTCTGGACAATACTGCATCTACAGTGAGAATCTCAGGTGGTGAAGGAAAGTTTAGCTGTGGTTCTTCTCGCGGGGAGCAACATCTCGACAAAGAGTAAAGAGAACTCTGTACCTTAGTTCTTGCACGTTCTTTTTTCCCTCTGGTTTCCACCATAGACTGTAAAAAATATAGACGATGTGACCTGTGGCAATGCAAGGTTACCGCCACCGTGATGTTAGAGCTGCCATGACAGTCCGAGAGAGGGTGCACATGTGCTTGAATGTAGCAACCTTTTCACACGCAGCTGTTACATACTGTAGCATGTTTTCTCATGGCACAGCCAACACAATTGCACGGCCCCCCTGGTGGCTACAGCCGGTAACTCTATGGTTGCATGATTTTCCCCTCAAACCTCTCATCATGCCACTTTTTCAAAGGCCTCTACAAACCAGTCCGTATTGCGTGAATCTTCGGATGCTTCTCAGCAGGGTGCTGTTGGAGCGCCTTCAGATTCCCGGCAATCTGGAGGTATGCCAAGTATGTCTCCCGGATGACCCAACGCTTTGGCCAGAAACAAATTACGGAACGACAAAAAAGGGAAAAGGAGTTTGTTTATTGTTAACTTAGTTTCAGGACACAAACGTACAATTAGTAACTGAAATGTCAAAAACCCCCAAAACCTTTAATTTGAATACTTAAAAAATTCTGAAAATTTTTAATTATGTAGTGGGTGCTCTGCTGCACAATAGCGCCCCCTGCAGCTAGTCATTCTCACAGCCACCTTCAAGCCAACAGCAGATTTGTTGTGTGGCCCTCGGGGCTTGTAGCTGGCACACAGCAGCTATGGGAGTGTCGTCCGAGTGGAAGCAGGTCAAGTTTAAGATGTCGAGAGGATTGTTCTGGATCATCAGATGCTTGTGTTCCTGAGGATCCTCTGCGGTATGTGTTGCAGTACGGCTGAGGGCTTCTCCGGCTCAGATGCCTCGACCGGATGGGACACCTTCCTGCAGGCCCTTGGCTACTTTCTGACCATGTTCTTCGGATCGGCTGCTCTAGGAACTCTCACTGGCCTCATCTCAGCACTCGTATCCTTTCCAGACTCCTTGACCCCTGACGATCCATTTCTGTTCATTTCAGATCGCTACCACTAGAGGAAATTTTCCATTGACTTTGCACAGGGTCAAATGTTTGTGAAGGCTTTCAGTCTGTGCAAGAACATGCCAAACATTGTGCAAAAGTATTTGGAGAGGGGTCAAAGGTCACTATTGACTTATAATGGCCAATGAGTATGAATAATAAAGGTCCTCAAAAATATCTTCAAGAATATACATTATATAGAAATGGGGGTTTGTTTATGTTAATCTTAGTAACCTACATGACATCACAGACCACTCCATAGGAACCAAACTCTAAGAACTTCGTTCCAGCTTAGGAAAACAATTGAGACACTGTGGTTGGTTTATATAACTTTGAGTCAAAAATTCAACATTGTATCGTCACCGACCCCTCCATAGCAACCAGACAGTTAACCATAGCAACCGATTTTGCACATGTCTATCTCAGCTTAAGAAAATTGTAGAGACATGGGGGTTGCTGCATTTCACTTGTATTGACATGGGGAGCAATATATTACGTCACCAACCCCTCCGTAGCAACCAGACAGTTAACCATAGCAACCGATTTTGCATATCTCTATCTTAGCTTAGGACGGGGGGGGTGGTGTTTTTTTTTTTACTCAATGTGACATTTTAAAAATAGTTTTAAAGGCTCTAGTAAATGCCAACATCAAAGTCTGCATGGTCACAGTCACCATCACGTGCTGTGGTTGCCCTGACGGCGTAGGCTTCACTTCATCTCCTCTAGAAGTTGCTGAAACACATTCCCTCACCATTGGTGAATCTGAAAGCCAGTGTTTTAATGTTGCTCTCAGATCTGGAGAACCAGATCAAAAACACTATTTCATCTGATGATCTCTGAAGCTTCCGATCCTGAAAGAGCGCATACAGGTTCTGAAGCACTTCGACCTGAGGAAGACGCCATCTCTGGAGTTTGGGATGATGATCATCTTCGCGTATCTCCCGTACGGTCTGGCTGAGGGCATCAAGCTCTCCGGTGAGCCTATCTACAGCCGGGTGTCCTCTGATCTCAGTGTGGGCTGAACCTGAGCGTGTCTCTGTGTGTTTCTGCAGGGATCATGTCTATTCTGTTCTCGGGGATCGTGATGTCTCACTACACCCATCACAACCTGTCGCCGGTCACCCAGATCCTCATGCAGCAGACTCTCCGCACCGTGGCATTCATGTGTGGTCAGTCATTCTTGCCGGAAGGCTTTGGTTCAGTGAAGCCTGAGAAGTGCTGGTTTGGCTTTGTTTTTTGTGTTTCCACGGATATCCAGGGGGCTCTCTGAGGGGGTCTGGACACTCTCCTCTAGTTTTGTTTGGTGACGTCATAGAAAGTGAGACAGAAAAGTCAGTGATCGACAGGATGGCCACTTTTCTGACCAATCAGAGATGAGATCAGTCTTTAGAACCTCATCCACGTGTGTGAGAACCACTAAAGTGTACAGAACTCAGCGAAAAGCCCCAAAAGCAGCTGATACTAAACAAAGCGGTGGATGATTTCTCTCGCCGCTTTAGCAAAGCGAAAATAATTTTGAAGAATGTTTTAACTCCATGAACTGAATATTTAACCATCGTTGAACTGTGGAAGACTGAATAATGGTGTTTGATACAAGGCAGATGTTCTCATGCAGGATCTTAGATACAGTAAGAAACTAGAAAGTTCCAGATATTTCCAGTTCTTACCGATCAGGTTTTAGAGCTGTTGCTAAGCAACATGGTTTGAGATCACCTCCAGGGAGTTTTTGTCTGGTTCCGGTCTGAGACTGGCGAGGCCACACTAGGAGCTCTGGACACTTCTACTCTTACTCTCATTACGTCCTCCGGCACATGAATGTTTCTATGGTTCTTGGGGTTCTCTGGTTGCTGTCAGCAGGGATGGAGCTAGCGAGAAATATGGCGCTGGACCGTAGGGGGCTTTCACGCCTGACTTGTTTAGTTCTACAGAACGAGAGTTTGCTTTTAGATCGGCGCGTTTGGGCAGGCGAAAAAGCAGCTAGCGAGCTAAACGGGAACTAGAAGAGCTGCCCGAGGAGGTGGTATCTCTGCGAACCGGGGGTAAATCTGGACAAGACGCTGAAGCGCGCCAGGTTTTTGAGTGTTGAGGTTACAGGACCTTAAGGAGAGCAGGCAGGGTGGGCTTGTGAAGACGAGCGAGATTGGCCATCGCCCATGTGACCCAGTGCTTGTGTGTGTCACAGAGACGTGTGTTTTTGCCTTCCTGGGCTTGTCCATCTTCAGCTTCCCGCACAAGTTTGAGCTCTCCTTCGTCATCTGGTGCTTGGTGAGTGTCTCCTGCACAGAGCCGAGTCTCAGACGCAAGAGTCCGTGCTTCGCTTCTGAACGCTGTGCTTCCCGCTCCAGGTTCTGATTCTGGTGGGTCGAGCTGTCAACATCTTCCCTCTCTCGTTCCTGCTCAACTTCTTCAGAGATCATAAGATCACGCCTAAGATGATGTTCATCATGTGGTTCAGTGGTAAGAGCATCCAGATGTTTTCTGTTCCTCTGCAGTTCATGAAAAATCTAATCAAACTAACGGAGCTCCTCTGGGTTTGCTTCGAGCTAGACTGGACCCGATTAGAGTGGGATTGGAACTAAAGCGTGCCGGACTGCAGCCCTGAAGGGATGAGTTTGGCTGTGCAAGCTTAGATAAAAAAAAAAAAAACAAAGATTGTTTTTTACCCATCTTTATTTACAAGCGTTCATCTTGGTTCCACAGACTCAGCACGTGAATTATGAGACGCGCTGAACTACAGCGGTACCTCGAGATACGAAATTAATCCGTTCCAGGGTGGCGTTCGTATCTCGGAGATGAAAAAATGGAAAATCAGAGAAAAATCAAGTAACGTTTCTTCAATCCTTAAACCTACACATTGTTAATGTAATAAATGATAATAAAACTGAATAAAACACAAGTAAAATACGTAATATGTACACAAATGTGAAACCGTACTGTGAGAGTTAAGAAATCCTGATTGTAAAGTAAAAAATGTTGTTCTGTAGCGCTTGGACAAACCTTTAGCTTTCGAAGCAGAAAAGCCGTTATTTCTTTTAGGACACCTGTACTTTAACCTTTATTGCAACGCATTTTTAGCAATCTAAACGTAATATTTGGCTTGATTAAAAGTGTTTTCGTTGTGATCGTGATCAACATGAACTGTTGGTGAGTTTACTGCAGTCGTACTCGATTTCCCAGCTTGTGTTTTTCGTATCTTGGAGTTTTCGTAACGTGAAGCATTCACATCTCGAGGTACTGCTGTAGTTATTTTCAGGGTTGTCGTCCTCTGACTGACCTCCAGAGGTCGCCATTTGTCATATTTCTCTGCTCTTCTTTTTAATAGTGTTTTTTTTCCCCTGTCACCGTGTCCCTCTCAAGTATTACAGTAGTTTGTGTTGAGAGCTTGGATTTCCCAGTCTGTAATGGATTGAAATGAAAGAGCTGCTAATGATCATCAGTCACACAAAACCAGTCATGAACTGAAACAAAAACCGATGTGTAGGAGGGGTTAAATAATGGCTGAGGAACAGCCAAACTCTGCTGCCAAGAAGAGATTGAGAAAAGCTGTTCTGCTGAGTTCTCATCCAGACAAAGATTTCAAGGCAGACAGGGGTTTCAAGATGCTGCTCAAGCTCTTTTGAAGAAGAACAAAGATGTTGAGGATTATAGACACGGTGGTGGAAGGTGAAGGATGCATCAAGCCAAAAAAAACCAGCAGTGCCATCAGCTCAGAACTGGCAGAACCCAGTGGAAGCCAGGTTTATCCATACCTCCATGGCGTCAAGGCCAAAAACATAGGAACTGGGTGCTGAAAACTTTCAGGAGTCAAAATATGAAATGCTTATCTGCGGCAGGAGCGGTTTGTTCGCCGAAGAGATGGAGAGCCGTGTAATAACGAGCGTCTGGCACAGTGAAGCGTGGTGGAGGTGTTTCTGCAGATAGAGATTTCCTCAGGATCAATGGAGTTCTCAATACTGAGAGATACTCATCCATCCGGGAGGAGTATCAAGGAATTCAGAACTACCTTGTGTGTAAAGAAGAAGAACAGGAAGTGATGCGTGGCCCCCGCTGAGCATCATCCAGAAGGATGTGAGGTACCGGTAGCTGTGTCCGCAGAAGGTCTGGGGTCAGTTCTCAGAGATGTTCCTTCAGAAACCGAGAGGAGGTGTGGCTGCTGTTGATTTTAGATTCTCTTTTGTTCACGGTAGAATGTAAAAGATGAACAATTCCTGAGACTCTCCCAGTGTGGAAACGATGTTGTGGCTGCCGTTAAACGATTCTTTCTGTTGTCAGGACTGCGGGGCGCCATCCCCTACGCCCTCAGCCTTCACCTGGAACTGGAGCCGATGGAGAAGCGGCAGCTGATCGGCACCACAACCATCGTCATCGTGCTCTTTACAATCCTGCTGCTGGGGGGTGGCACCATGCCCCTCATCCGCATCATGGACATAGAGGAGAGCAAATCCAGACGCAGGAATAAGAAAGATGTGAACCTGAGCAAAACTCAGAAAATGGTAAGAGATGCTGACACCACAATGCCAAGTGTGTGCCCGGTCAGGGGAGGCACAAACTAATTTAAACCAGCATTCACTAATGCTTTTTAAAATTGAACGTTTTGTTTGGATTATTTTCTTTCCCATTGAGCGTTCTCACAAGGAGTCGTGCTGTGAGCAGCAGCCGCTGAACCTCATCTTGCACTGCACCTCAGTTTTGCCGTCGAAGTTGAATTGACCTAGTTTATCTGATGATTGTTTTCTTTATGAAACGTAACCATAAAATGCAGAGCTACGGGGTGCTGGTGGTCCAAAGAGATCCGCAGCTAAGTCACGAGCGCTTTACCCGCTGGAAATCCTGGTAGCAGCTAGAAGGTTGCCGGTTCGAGGCTCACTGGGGGCCTTCCCAGAAGGAGTTCTCCTTGTGCTTCTGTGGGTTTCCTGTACAGGTTGCCAGTCCATCTCAGATCCTTAGACGTTGTTCTAGGACAATTTAATAATTAGAATCATGATTTAAAGCATTTTTGGTGTGATACTGATCAAAGCAAACTGAAAACACTCTGAAATGAATTGTTTGTAAATAAATGTTTTTGAGGCAAATGAGGTAAAGTTGAATTCTCTTTGTCCAAGGGTAACGCCATCGAATCAGAACATCTCTCTGAGCTGACGGAGGAAGAGTACGAGGCGCAGATTTTCCAGAGGCAAGACCTCAAGGGGTTTCTCTGGCTCGACGCCAAGTACCTGAACCCCTTCTTCACCCGCAGACTCACACAAGAGGTGAGCCTCAGACCTCACGCGACACATCTTTGGAGATTCACTGCTGTCTCGCTAGGAGTTTGATCCAAACCAGGCCCTGGAGGGGCACTGAACTGCCCGCCGTATCTGATTCACATGAGAACGATTCACATGATGCTATTACATCGCGGAAGTGTTTTTCCTTTTTCAAAAACGAAAGAAAATATTTTTAAAAAAAAAACTAGGTGGGCCATGTGATTAGCATTAGCGTAGCATGCTGCCTAAACCCCAGCAGTGGCTTTGACGTATTTCAATCCCAGTGTTCCAACAAGTGCAGGCTCTGATTATGAAGAGCAGGGAAAACTTCATCTAGATTTCAGGATGGAGCTAAAGGACCCAGATACAGAGGCGCCACCGCTGGAGGGTCTCTTGGAGAGCTGGTCATTGAGTGAATTGTTTTTCCTCATCGTGTAGCAACCATTAGTGCAGGGTTTAGTTCTTATAACTACCTTTACAGCAGACATCGAAAGGGATCCAAGCCGTAACAAAACTGGCTTCATCTTTTGCTCTTCTCTACCACCAGGATCTACTGCACGGACGTATTCAGATGAAGACGCTCACCAATAAATGGTATGAGGAAGTTCGGCAGGGTCCGTCCGGCTCTGAGGATGAGGACGACGAGGCAGAGCTTCTCTGAGAGGATAGAGTTCATTCCATCGCTGCTGAGCCGGTGCTGCAGGACCAAGAGAGCTCCGGTTGATGACTTGTGCAAAACAAACAAAAAAAAGGGTGCGGTTTTAACTCGTCAAGTGATGGAGAGTTAAAAACCAAATGAGCCATGTGCATTCCAATCGCGTGTGCGGACTCTGAGGTCAAGGTCAGAGCTGCTCCAAGCAGGGCTTCAGCTCGTGGTTCCTGAAGGTCGTCCAGGACAAACGAGTGGCACCTGGAGCAGAGCAGAAGTACTTTTCTGTGATTTCAGCAGGGGTTTTCTGGGGCTTTGGTGGAATTGGTTGTGAGAGTGAAGGGGTGTTTTATCGTAGCAGATCACCTTAATAATCTACCGTTTCCTGTGGAACACAATGGTTTTCAGCTTAATGCGCTGAGCTGTAATTCAATCTAGAGCAGTGTGAATGACACGAAAGTCTAATATACATCCGTCTCAGGAACAGCTTGACTGATGTATTTATGAACAGTGCTTCTCTGTAAAGGTAGTGCCCCACACGTAGAGGTGCCAAGCGCGAGGAAGATTGAGGTTGAAGGAGCTTCAACAAAGGCTGTGAAATCTCACTTTGTTTCTTGTAACAAACTGTAAAAGCAAATCACCAAGAGCTACGTGTCTGGTTGTCTTTATGTCAGCATTATGGGGCTTTGTGGGTTAATCTAAAGCAGCAGTGGTTATGTTTCATCCTGATGAAAGTGAATCCACTCAAGGTTTAGTAAAAAAAAAAAAAAACACGACATGGACCACATTGCTGCAGACCAGGGAAGTCGCTAGGGTTGACAGATAGGGGGGGCTTAGCCCCTGGAGGGCTTCTCGTACATTGTATGCGGTGAAAATAGAATAGAATAGAATTTACTTTATTAATCCCTTTGGGAGAACTTTTTGGGAACTAGTACTAATGACACTAAATTTCACTCGCGGTAATTGGGAATAGATACTAACATTATGTGTACTTCAGAGATTCGACAGGATATTAGACAGCTAATAAAAGATTTTTCACGATGTTAGCATTTTAGACGACGTTCGCTTTAGCTTCCACTGTTAAGGTTGAAGTAGACTAGGCTATAATATTGTCCTTCCTTCTCTTACCACAGGTAAATGTTCAGATTAAGCAACAATCGCTGCTATCAACGTGCAATCGCTGACCGTGTGTTCACTGCTGTTTACTGCTGCTGCCTCCACACTGTTGTGTTGGTCCAGCTGCTTATGCGGCCGCCTACCACGTCACGCTTGACGCATGCTAATGAGGCATGATGGGAATCATAACGATAATAATTTTGAAAGCGAACTTCAGTTTAACTCGCTTTCTTGCTGGCTCGTGTTCGCTGCATGTATGCACTTATTCAAAATATATTTTAAACATCAAGATAATAATAATAAATAAAATGTCGCCCCAAATTATAGGGGGGGCTTTGGGATATTTTAGGGAGGCTGAAGCCCCCCTAAATTAGGGCTAATGACGTCACTGCTGCAGACGCTGCACCAATATTTCTGTCAATCTCCTGCTTTGAAAGTCTGCCTTATTTCATGGTAAAATAAAGTGCAAACATGCTGTGTTCTTAAATAGTCATAGGCGCACAATTGTTTATTTATATATAACTAATTAAATAATATATAAAAATATCGTTGTTCATTAAAATGTTAACTTTCAGAAACTGGTTCTACTTCTTTTCTAGACAAAAAAATGTTAATAAATTCAAGTAATCAATGGATTCTTCGTCAAACTGCTGATTTGTCTTGTCTGGATCAAGGGATACACTGTGCGGCTGAAATGAGTTTAGTACAGCGGCTCTAAGATATTAGAGAAAGCAGTGATGGCTCAGCTAAGCCTCTTCCTGAAAAATAATGGTCTCTACGAACAGTTTCAATCAGGCTTTAGTTCAAATCCTAAATGACCTTCCTGCATCAGAATATATCTTCAGTATATCAATGTCTATAATAAAATAAATTATTTTCAGTGCAGCATCTGACCAGAGACTACAGAACCACACAGGTATCTAGGGACCAGCTCTGGGATGGCTTAACTCACACCGGCGACTGTAGTTTGGAATCATTAATGGGGAATCACCATATACAACAGCGGTGAGATATTGAGTGCCGCAAGGATCAGTGTTAAGCCCAATACTATTCCTCATCAATGTCTGCATCATTATCAGTCGATACGGTGTAAACGTTCCCTGCTCTGCTGAGGATACTCTCCTCTATATCTCAGCTAAACCAAACGATACGTAATCGTTTGAATTTCAATCACAAATCTCACACCGAGTTTATTTACATTAAAACACTCTTAAATTATTTATAAAAATAAAACAAATACATCACTTTTAATGGAATTATAAATACATTCCGTGATCGCCACGCTCTCCTCAGAACCCTCAGCTGGATTCCGAGCTGCTCTGAGGCTCACCGTCGTACATCTTCCTCAGGTGCAAGATCAGCTCCCCGATGTTATCTCCAGTCAGAGCGGATACGGGGACCACAGTATGCTGGAGGTTCTCTTTCAGAGCCTCCAGGTTCTGCGTGGCACCCGGCAGGTCCATCTTGTTGGCTACAATAATGTGAGCTCTACTAGCCAACTGAGGGCTGTACTGGTCGATTTCAAAGTGGAGCTGATGAAACTGTTCCCAGGGCCTGGTGGACGACATATCCAGTACGAAAAGCAGAACGCGGCAGCGCTCGATGTGCCGCAGGAAGGACAAGCCCAGGCCGCGGTTCAGGTGAGCTCCGGGAACCAGCCCAGGAATGTCGGCCACTGCAAAAGAAGCGCAGGATTGACGTCTGGCCGGTTCTGGGATTCAGAAACATGAGCGTTTACCTGCCACCTGCAGGTGGTCTCTATATTCCACGATGCCCACGTGTGGGTTCAGTGTGGTGAACGGGTACTCTCCCACCTTCGGCCGGGCTCGTGAGATGGCACGTAGCAAAGAAGACTTGCCAGCGTTTGGAAAGCCAACCTGCTCAGAAGGTGCAGAGATGCTTTCAATCCTCGGCAAAAAGAAGCATTTCCTTTGATCTACATTTGCTTTTAAATATATTTACTATTTATTTATTCATGAAAAATATCAAGATCTGAGAACTAGTCGTGAAATATATGGCGTGCTAAATATCTGGAGCTGTTGATGTTGAAAATAACTTCAGCCAATGAGAGAGCAGCATCCAGAGCAGCGGGGAGTTGTAGTCAGAATTATGACTACGGTTCAAAGAGAGCGTCTTCTCCTCTTTAAGCGGCAAATTCCTGCACACTACCATTTTGTTAATAATCCCAATCTTCAGGGACGGTGGCACAGCCGTTATTAGCAAGACGCTCTTGGCAGTGCTGCTTTGCTCCACCCGGTGAAGGCACCAGATGAAAGCGAAGGCGAGATAAACTTTGAGGAGGAACTGAAAGAACGGCTATGTCATACGCGGCTGTGCTCAGGGCGTGTGTGAGTTTGCTCAGACCAGAGAAGCGTGGGCCATGGTGCGCAGCTCCAGCTGAATCACTCGCTCCTGACCCTTCTCCCCGGGAGTGCTTGTTACAGGCGCTCTGTTCTCATTCGACAGGAAGAAGCGGTTGCCCTTGCCCCCAGCACCCCCATGCACCACCGTGTACTGTTGCTGGTGGGCCGAGAGGTCTGCCAGCAGCTCGCCCTCTTCTCTTACCATGGTGCCCACGGGAACCTGTGGCGATCAGAAACATGAGACGGGAAAGCTGCGAGTGAACCATGGTTTGAGGAATACTCACGAAGATGTACGTGGGTATAGCATTCTTCCCAAAGCAGTTTTTACTCCTCCCTGACTCTCCATCTTTCCCACGATACAGAGCCGACACCGAGGAAAGCGACTTCAACTGCTGCTGGGCTGAAGAAGAGAATAACACACTCTGAATAAGAGCACAGGAACTGGATCACATGGCGCAAAAACATGCAGTGGGCATGGGTCGCGGGTTCCCGGTTTGTCCCTCCCCTAAAAACAGAAGCACCGTCTCCTGTAAAACTGAAATGAACATATTCCTAAAATAATTGTGTAAGTAGAGAAAAGAAAAACAAAAAAAATGCACCAAAAACGTTTGAGCACTAGAGATTGGAAGATGTGCGACCAACAGCAGTGTCAGCCGGATCTAAAGATTGTGGAGAGTTTTGAGGAAGAAAATTTTTGCAAACAGTTAATCCACAAGGCAAAGCATCCACAACAATAGCAAATTCTTTTGGAGTAACGGGAATTTTGAAATTAGTGTAAAGGACTCTGATCACTGAAGTCTGAAACAATCGTACGATCAAAATTAAAATCGAGCTCACGTTGTGTCTATTACACAAACACACTGCCTCCGAATAATTCATCTAATTAAAAAACAATCGGTATGGGTTATCATGCGTTTCCAAAACTGCCAGCAAGAATCGACGTCCTGAAATAAATAAACTGTTCACAATATTTCTGTAGTTCTTTGAAAAGGAGGATAAACTCTCCTTCCTCCCGCCACATTCTCGGGATCAGATGAACCCAAGATTTCTTTGCAAAAGAGAGATTATGAGAAATTCATCATCGCTGCTTCAAGAAGCCTTTTTCTTTTGCGATTTGTTTGTGTTTTTTCTATTTTTACTTAAAAATATCCAGTTAAAATATCCAGTAATTTTTCATAATATTTTTGCAAAGACCTTGTGTCAGGAGAAGGCCTCTTTGGTTAAAAAAATTGAATGACAATTTATTTTATTTGAGAACCATTTTTCAAGAATGATAGTTAATATTAATAGCTATAATTATAATCACTTATGGCGATGGTGTCATTTCCAATTGTGATTCCTTTTAGAGAGCTCTGTTTAAAATGCTAAATGATAGAGCGATGTTCAATAGCATCGAAAGCTTTAGGAAAATCAAGAAAAATATTATTTCATTTTTAAGATGATCTATGACATTAACGTCCTCAGTTTTAATTTATTCACTTACATCCAGAGCTGTAAAAAGAGGAACAGTAGTCTGCAATAGTGTCTTGGGTCGAATTCCCATTAATTTAAAAGAAAGTACATTCTGTGAGTGATTTTTTTTCCAGAGTTTTGCTCTCTTCTCCAGCCATTTCTGTCTGCGGCAAACAAACAGCTCCTTCAGTCTTTTCTTAAATAGATATCACGTATATTTTAATTAAGTGTTAACATCTCCATTTGTTCGTGTCTGTCACTTCTACTTCCAGAATTGTTCTTCGTGATTTGCTTACTTCAAATGTTAATATTTCCCAGCTTTTGTAATAATCAGGAGTTGAATTATTCAAGTTGCAGTTCGAATGATTCTGATTGTAGGATATTAACAGAGATTCTTCTGAGGTGCTTGACCTCTGATGATGACGTCTCCTCCCGCACCTCCGTCGCCCCCGTCCGGGCCTCCCCATTCTTTCCTGGGTTCGCTGAGGAAGCTGGAGGCTCCGTTACCTCCGGAGCCCGCCATGACCTTCACCCGGCGCTGGTCCACGAAGTAGCGGGTCTGTGGAACAAGAACGAGAGCAGAAAGCAGCGTGACGCCGGGCTCGTGCTGACGGAGCTCGTCGCGCTCGGGACGCACCAGCTTCTTTTCGGAGGGTCGCTCTGCTGCGGTCACTTCCCGGTGTTTGAAAGCTCGGAGGAGCAGCGACGCCTCGCTCAGGCGCAGGACGTTCCCTCCGCGTCCCCGCAGCATCCCGAGGACCGGGAACCTCCACCGACAGCCCATTCCCCGTCGCCTCAGCCGAGGGTAAACAGCGACAGACCGCGGGTTACACGCTGCTTCCACCGCTTCTTCTTCTTTTTATTGTCGGTTTGCAAACATTTCTGGTGGTACAGTAGCGCCACCAGCCGGTACTATTAATTCGGTCATATTAATAAAGGGGACGTTTTATGTGATTATTAAGCTTTTTTCGCCCTTTATTCGATGGGTAATTTTTAATATTTCTGAGAAATGTAATAATGTTTCTGTAAGTGCTTTTATTTATAAGGGCTACATTAATAAAACATGTACTTTTTCATCTTTTATTTTGAGTAAAAATTTTACCCTGTGTGTCCAATTCTCAATTTGTATAAATTTTATTCATTATTCCCTTTCAGGGTCACAGGGATCTCCTGGTGCACATTTGGCGAGAGGCGGGGGTACACCCTAGACAGGACTGGTTGCCAGTCCATCGCAGGGCAACATTCACTCATACATTCACACCTAAAGGGAATCATTTAACCAGACGCATGTTTTTGGGATTGTGGAGAAACTCACGCAAGCACGGGGAGTACATGCAAACTCCTTCCAGGAAGGCCACCTGCAAGCCTCGAACTGGCAACCTTGTAACTGGAAGGCCAGTGCTACGCACTGCACCACCATGCCGTCCGATTGAAAATATCAATACAAAAATCTAAAATCTAAATAAAATGAAAAACAAAACTGAACTTGGTACATAGTACAGAAAACTGTAAGAAATGCATTAAAACGTTTGTGTGATGTATTACGAGGTCCTTTGTTTCTCGCAGCCAGCATTGTAAGACTCCAAAAAATATGGACAACGTTAAATTGCCTCCCGCCATGGTACGATATGAGCGTGGCCATGACAGACAGAGAGAGGGTGTAGATGCAACTTCCTAATAAGGATGGGGTAAGGGTTTCACAGCGCCTCCTTAAGTCTGGCTCTCACATGCCCTGATTGATCCTCACGCCATGAGAATGATCATTTACGCTGCCAACGATCAGGAACCCTCGAGTCCAGCTAGGAAAAAACCTCATATTAGTCAAATGGCATATCATCCATATTTCTTTACAGTCTATGGATGTGAAGGAGAAGTGAGTGGTTGAGCGGTGCTCTAGCGCCCCCTGTTGACATACTGCACTTCCGAAATGTAAAACTTAGTCCGTTTGCGTAAATTAATACATTTAGGAATCTGTTATAACATGTAACAGTAGAAAAGACATTTTAGAAAAATTACCTCGGATATAAAGTTCATTTAATGGATAAACTTCGGGCCGGTAGCTCACAGGTGCTGCGGCTCAGCCGGAAGGCGGGGGAAGTGATCTACAAAAGCCGCCGCCATGGCGCGCAATTTCAGCGCGGGACTGTCGCAGAGATTAGCGCGTGGTGCACGTGTTCGCTCGAGCAAACCCTGATTCTGAGCACCCGTGTCGCCTGACTGCAGAGACGATGAGCGGCGGCACTCCTTACATCGGCAGCAAGATCAGTCTGATCTCGAAAGCTCAGATTCGCTACGAAGGGATCTTATACACGATCGATACCGACAATTCCACCGTTGCCCTGGCGAAAGGTAAGCGAGCACGTGGATCCCAGACCAAACACAGACACTCACCGAGACAGTAGAACATCGCCAGATCAAATAATGCCAGGCATCATATCATATTATATTTTAAAAGAAATAAAATATTTGTGTTTCTGGTGATGATTCTCTTTACTCACACTACAGCCGTTGAAAGACCTGGATTAAGTGTTCAAATATTTCTGTACATTAACTAAATAAATCAGATGTGGTGCCCTCAACATTATTTTCTGTAGAAAATTTCTTAATGGAGGTTTTAAGTGATTTGAATGAGACATTATATACCTTTTGCTCTGAAGTCTGAAAGATAAAGCTTTGGTTATGCTAAAGAATAAAATCTGATTCGCTTCTCAAAAACCCTGAACCATTGTAAATTCATTTTAGTTATTTGGCAAAATTACATGTTTTGTAAAATGCTAAGTATGGTTTAATGGGTTTTGCGCACAGAAGTATGAGGTTTACATAAGTTTTCTAACTTTCAAACACACTCAGAAAATGGGATATTCCATGTTGCCACTAGGTGGCTCTGTAACGGTCTCAACAGGCATGCTAAGTTTGAACCAGACCAGACATTGCATGGTTGAGCTAACTACTTCCTGTTCATGGTGAAATTGAGTTGAATCATAGTTAAACAAAATCAAAAAGCTTTGCAATTTAATGTACCATATGATCAAGTTTTTAGTTCAACAGATAAAATCTCTAGGAGGAGTTGGTCAAAGTAGGATGGAAGGGTATTAAGTAACATTGAACTGCACATAGATTTACAGTGTTGTCCTCTTTATGAAAAAAAATGCTTTTCAAAATAATCTCAAATAGACTTGTGGTGGTGTCGTGCGTGCGTTTGTATAAAATGAAAAAACATTTGCAATATAACAATGCATTCATGAATCAAATAAAGCAACTTTAACATTTCAACCATGTTTGTCAATAAAAGCAAATAAAAAAAATGAAGTTGAGTGGGAAATTTGAGAGGGGTTTTTCCCATTGCAGCTGGTTGTGATTGACTGAGGGTCCGTATTGAATCCTCGTGTCTAAAACTCTCAGGTGTCTGCTGTTATCAGATAGCAATTTAAGTTAAGGGCCAATATCAGAATTTCTGTGTGTGAGAAACTGAACGTGTGGCGTGTGAGAACAGGGAAATGTGTCACTCTCGATGAGAGAGACTTGAGAACCCTTCATTTGTCGTCGGTTTCTCTTTCTCAATCTCTCCTCTGTATCTGGCTTTGTTTTTGCTAGCTGCACACAACTTGTCAACATTTTAGTTCATTAATTCTTTGCAATATCAAACTTTTGCTCATCTGCGACAAGATTTTCTGCCTGTTACCTGAAACGATTGGCTAAGAGATGTCACATGGAGCTGCTTAACTCGTATTTAATTGCTTAACTCGACAGTGCATTCTTGCGTCCCCAAAATGACTACCGAAAAGATCTCAATAGCCGCACCGATTTAAAAAAAAAAAAAAAAGCTAGATCTTTAGTTGTGTGTTCTATTGCTCATGCTTTTGTCATGATCTGTTAAGCTTTGTTTTCTAAATGTCGGCAGTGTTTTAATTGTTCCATGTGAGGTGACCTTGGGTGACTTGAAAGGCGCCAGTAAATAAAATATTATTATTATTATCATTATTACCTTGCATATGAATTTCATTCACTGTTTGAGCGGCATAAGCTTAGACGTTAGGTGGTGTTATACAGCCAATTTGCCATATCAACTTTTTGAACCCCAATCAGATGAACTCTTTCACTTGTTCTGAAATTTAGGGGTTGCTCTTTAATTGTAAGTGATGCTCTCCTAGTCTAGTGGGATTCTGCGCTAAATGTAAAGAATAAAGAAAGAAAGTGAACTGCCCAAACCATGATTTTATTAGTATGTTTGTTTTTTGTTTGTATTTTTTTTTTTTTCAAGATGAATTACTTTGCCGGTACAATTCTAACCGCTCATTTAAAAAAAAAAAAGGGTTAAATGAAGTTTTTGCGACAGATTCCACTTATACTCCAGTCTTGTTTGGTTGATCTGGTCAGAGGGGGAAAAAAAAGTAAAATGGTCATTAAATCTAGTAAAAGGGTTTGTTTTTGTGTTGCAGTCAGGTCTTTTGGCACAGAAGGGCGACCAACCGATCGCCCTGTTCCACCGAGGGATGAGATCTTTGAGTACATCATCTTTCGAGGTGGTGACATCAAAGACATTACTGTCTGCGAGCCTCTGAAAATTCACCACAGTCTTCCTCAGGACCCTGCTATTGTTCAGGTTAGAGCTTCTCCATCTGCTGCCCATCCATGTCGAAACAAATGCTGAACATATATTGCTTCCATTAGTCGTCTGTTGGCACGTCGTCGGTTCACTATCCGTCACCAAGCAGCTACAGTCCGTACAGAGGCATGCTACCAGCGTACAATCAACTGGCCGCCAGCTCTCTCTTCGGCCAGCAGTACTCAGCAGCCTTAGGCCTCGGTGAGCTTCGGGAGCTCGGCACAGCCCTCATCGGTCACGCGCATCTTCTGCAGCTCATGGTGCCTCTCTGTATCGGTCATCCACAGGTTTGCCTGTGAGGAGGGGTCCAATGGTGGAGCAAGCCGTTCAGACGGTTCCTGCTGAAAAAGCATCCCAAAAGAAGGGTTGGTCTGGGATTCAGCAGCAGAGTGGAGACACTGGCCGGGCGCAGAGGGGCAGCAGAGGAGGCCAAGCTCTCAGAGGCTCAGGTTTTGTGTTGAGGGCTTGCTCCCTGTTGAAGCCTCTCCGACAGTTCTTAATCGCTGTTTGTTTGTAGATGGTGTCGGTGTACAGCAAGGGGTTTTGAAAGGCCAGCGGCGACCGAATGATGAGAACAAGCCTCTGGCTAACAGAAGACAGCCGGGTAGGGGTAAGAAAGCTTCTTTTGAGCCATTTATGTGCATCTCTTGAAGTCCACATGCTCAATTTGTGAGTGGTCTCATAGGAAGCCGACGGCCCAGAAATCGTGGTCAAGGTCAAATCCTGGCTGGCCAAACCAAACCCAGCAGCTTGCAGTTTGAATCGGACTTTGACTTTGAAACGGCGAATGCTCAGTTTAATAAAGATGACTTGGAGAAAGAGATGGAAGGCACGCTCAGTATTCAAGGTATCTGAATTCTCCCACTCTCCCAGAGATGCAAACAAGCTTTTGAAACACTGCTGATTTCGCCAAGTTTTCACAGAATGGTAAGATCAGTTGCGTTGTGCGGTAGCAGTTCCAAAGTTCAGATGTTTGTGCTGCAGCCTCCTCCTGCACAAGGCCACACGGGGAATCACAGCGTTCTATCCTGATGTCCTTCAGAACCTGGGAATGCTTCCTACAGGAGATTAGCTGATGAGATGTGGTGTTCATGACTAGTGTGTAACCAGCTTTCCTCGGGTCGTTGAGCTGTTCTTCACATGTAGTTCTAGGCTGATCATTCACCTTTCTTAAAATCACTGATGTACTGCAGTTTTTCCCTTTTCTGTGTTTCCATAATAAGCTGTTTTTATTTTGGCTTAAATTGAGAAATCTTGGTTTTGTAGAAAAATGAATCACGCTTTTAAACTCTGTTTTTCATCCACGTGAGGGCGCTGCATTTAATTTCAGCCTCACACGTTTTTTGTTTTTCCCTAATAAGTTTAATTCCAATCGCAGAGTTTTCATAGTTTTAATTATTGCCCTAAAAGGTTTTTTTTCTCACTAAGCTGCTTCCTAACCTGTGAAGGTCTCCAGTTTTGTGCCTGTTGTCTTTACACAGATCTTTTCTCTTGCTCATAGTGTGTAGGGTCACCTTCTGAACAGTGTTCACTGGTAAATGAATCCAGGTAACGAGTGCAAGCTTCTGGTCGATGAGACAGAATCTTGCTGGTTGGTAGCTGATCAAAGTGCAGCTATGATGCAAATTACAGAACTGTCTAGTCTGCAGAGTTTCAGTTAGTTATTGGCCTACTGTACGTGTGAAATGAAACCTATCACTGTTCAGTATTTAGGTGGTCTGCAACTGCACTCTGGCCTGTTGACAAACCTTCACAACTTGTTTTCACAGAACCCAAAGAGGTTCCTGCAGACAGTGACCATACAGAGCAGGAAAAGCCTAAGCCTGAGAGCGAGGTGGCTGTTGAAGAGGATGTTCTGGGGCCCAAATGCTTCTACAACAAATCCAAGTGCTTCTTTGATAACGTATCCTCTGAGCTCAAGTCAAGGTACCTCCCGTTCGTTTGGCTCAAAGAAATGCTTGTGTATGAGTTTTTGGCTTTGCTTTGCAGACGTACCACATGGGCAGAGGAAAGAAAACGTAACGTAGAGACCTTCGGGGCCCCTGGTCGCTACCTCAGAGGTCGTGGTTTTCGGGGAAATTACAGCGGGAGGCGAGGAAGAGGCATCATGCAGCATCCCCTTCCTCAGAGAGTAGGGAGTGGACGGCTGTAATCCTCAGGTAAGTGCTTGACGTGTGTATGCTTTCAGCCCAGCAATGAACGCATCGCGCTAGAGCCAGAGGATCGACGTGTTTAGCTGACACCTCCTCCTCACGTTATCAAAAGGACCGCTCTCATTGTTCTTGTGAAAACCAATTCAGATATTTCACTCCGAAATATCTTTTTTTTTTGTTGCAATCACTCGTTTTGGTCCGGTGTGTGATGTCCCATCGGTGCCCTTGGTTTAATGTCAAGGTGCGTCGAAGCATGAAACCTCAACTAAGATTTGTTTACGTGAAGAGGCCTTTACTCAAACTGGATGTTCTGAGACTGGAGAAGGCGACATTTTACTGGGAAATTTCCTGTTTGCTAGAAAGAGTGTAAGCTAAGCCCCTGGGCAGTTGAGCATTAAAGTGGTTTATTTTCACTGCACATGTACAATTTGAGGAACTGGATTTAAACGTTTCGGCTGGAGATGAATGGTTTCTTTTGCTCAGTATAACCCTTGTTTCCTGCCCCTCTCTAGGTCTGAAGATCTTCCTCTGGAAGCACCTAAAGTCTTCTGTGAAAACTGCTCTCCAAACGGCTCTCATGGACTGAATGACATCATTATTTCTCATTTGTTTGGAAGAAAAGTTTTTTTTGTTTAAGATAAACCCAGCAACATTAACTTGTAAATGGACCCAGTTGAGCAAGGGTTTGCAGTCGCATTGGGTGGCACTTTTATTTGTATTGCTTGTTATTTGTTTGTACAAAATGATGCATTGAGTAGAGGAAACTCGTGATCCCCAGTATGGTTTTCTTTTTGTCTTCCTTTTGTAAATTTGAATGGGGGTGTGATGTATAATTATTAATAAATCTAAAAAGGTAAACCGTGATCTCTGTGTGCTTGAAAAATCATGGCCAAGAATGATTCTGATTATTTAATTGATTTTAATTAAACGGAGCTCTTATCTACTTCAGTTCATGGAGGGCAAATGTAAATCATTTTTATTTCAAGTACAAGGGCAAAATGACTTGCAAAGGTGGAAAACTTGTGTGAATAACTTTAAGCCATGCAAATGATTGTAATAATTCCAAAAATATAAATTAACTACTGCGACGCGAGCTCCTTCCTGTGCAGTCTTCAAATGATTTAGAACTCAGCAGCTCGCCTAATCTTTATGAAACCTGTACAGGCTCACGTCAATCATCTCTCTCTCTGACTTCCAGTAGAGGCTCAAATCACTTATTCTTAAGTCTCCGCTCAATCATTACTCCACAAACTCCTGCAGTCCTATATTGTTCCAGATGCCTCCGTTCAGGAAATGAACACGTCTGCAGGTTCCATCAGAGCGCTAGAAAATTTCCCCAGAACCTTCTACTTCACAGTTCCTGGCTGGTGGAATTCTCCTGTAGCCCCAATCTGGAAAGTCTCACAAGTTTAATACAGCAACTAAAAACTACACTTTCGAGTGCATATACTAACGTAAAAAATATAACACGGAGGCTTTTAATGTATTCTGTGTCGTCTTGTGATTAATCCGACCTTGTGACAAACTGCTTGTGTTTACTCTCGAACTGTAAGTCGCATTGGATAAAAGTGTCTGCTAAATCCATAAATGTAACTACAAAGTCTCATCTAAGGGTGCTTGGAGAACGCTTCACCAGTTAACATATAAACCACTGTGTACCCAAGGATGCAAACATCCTGCAGTCCGTGTCGGACTGGAAGTAAAAGAATCAGTATGATGAACTTTAGCTGTGTTGTGGAACACCGAAGCTGCTGGACCAGCTCAAACAGACTAGCTGCAGTGTTTCTCAAGTAAGGGTCAGAAGAGTCGTCTCCGTCGTGCGTGTAACACGAGAAAAGCTTCGCTTTACAGCGGCGTCAGTAACTGTGCAGCTCGGAGTTGAGAGTCGATTCATCAGAATCGATTCCCTTTCGGTTTCCTAGTCGAGCCGATACAGGGCTGAAGCTGCGGACGCGCGGACATCGGTCCTGGTTCTCCACATCCAATGGAGCTGCGCGTACACCCTTCACAACCCGGGATAGCGAGCACATCTGTCAAGATTCCGATGATCTGTAGGGATGGACGACGACTTGCTGTGTGAATATGACTCGACCTGGGACACGGAGAGTGACGGGGACGAGCTGGAGATCACCGCCCGCAACAAGAAAACACGGCCCGCTTTCGTAAGTCACCTCACGCGCATTAATGTCGCTCTCTGGCGCAGCTCGAATCTTATTTCACGGAGGCGTATTTGGGTCTATTTAGTCGTGATCTCCCTGTTTAAATCGGGGGGGCGTTTGTCGACCGACAATTCTGCGTTTATCGTTATTATCCGAATCGTTGTTTCTGTCGAGTTGAGGGCGAAGTAAATCGTCCTTGTTTATACACATTACCGTTTAACGTTGATTACTTATTTGCCTTCAGAAAAGCGGTATACTAATAATGTCGCGTTAGCACAGGCAATGTTGACCGGAAATACGCCACTCTGACGATGTTACGTCATCATTTGGGGTCTTTCATTGGGCCACTGACGGCAGTGAAAAAACAAAGTCAGTATGTAAAGTAACGGATCAAAAAAGCTTTATAATTCGGCGTGGTACCGGTTTGTCACAGCAGACGCCTCGGTTGAAGCCGGGAGCTGCGGAGGAGGCGCGGCATCGAACATGCGCTTCACGAGCGAGCCGCGGATCTCAAGATACTCTCGCGAAGTGCACAAAATGATTGTTTTTGGAATGACTGCACAAAACACTGTTTCAAATACAAACCTTAATGTTTACTAAGCTAACAAACAAAGAGCATCTATACTTTTCTTCTTCAGTTGTGTTCTTCATCCTGCTAGGTGCAGACCCGCCCACAAGGTAGCCTTTCGGTAATTACGCCGCGCAACAAAGTAGTACCGTAATATTGTGTGCAAAGCACCGGTCAATTTACGCACACACGCAGTAGTCTTGTGAAAAAGAGCGTATTTATCATTTTCATGAATTGCTAAAATACGCCAGGACGCCACGGACTGGACGTAAAAAGTGGACCTGTCCGGGCGAAAGAGGACGATTGGTCACCCGAGCAAATGTGGATCTCATATTTTGTGGACTGTACAAAATATGGACGACGTTACGTCACCTACTGCCTTTGGGCTCATGTGAAGAAACACTGTAGCCACAAATGGGGTGGAAAAAACAGCACCGATCTCGAGGCACCGGATTGTTTATGAATTCATAGCCAGCTTAAAGTTTACCTCCAGACCAAAATAGGCTGATAACTTTATTAGCAAACATCAGTTGCTGTGTTTGGTCTATTAGCTGCGTGTGTTTTTTTACCACAGTTCCTTGGTGTGTTAGCGACAGAATCATTTCGTCGTTTCCAAACACAAAGCTCTTTTGTTGACCCTGCCACCATTATTCACAAAAACAACACAAACTGTCATGTTTGTCACCTGGGGAGTTGGGACCGCAGATGCCCCATGCTCTGCTTAATGTGTGCATATCCGGTGTAGAGCATGACACGGGTGTGTATTTTCACTCCTGTCCCGTCCCACTCCCTGAGAAAAAAAATCCCATCCCAATCCTGGACCAGAGTAAAAAAATAAATCCAGTCCTGTTCCACTCCTGTAGAACAGACTCCTGTTCCCATCCCACTCCCATCCAACTCCTGCCAACTTACAAATACCTGTAGTCTTATAAAATGGATTCCAGTTTAGACACTGGTCACACCATGTCCATCTCAGTTGAATTAATCGAACCCCAAGAAAATAATGTTTGTCATTTTTTTAGCCATTTTTCTTTTTGGAGGAAATAAAACTTTCAAAATCTGGCAAATATTTGTTATTTTTACAAATGCTCAGAACAGTGTGTAAGGGTTTGAATTTTAATCAAGTTTCTCTTTAAAAACAACTATAAATGTACAGCAACAACATTTTTAACCAGAATTAACTGAAACCTATTGTGCATCAACTCAAAAGGTTTTGTCTGAATACAGCCAGGTATTTTTTTTCAGCTGTGGAATATTGTAGAGTAGTTCCTGTCCAGCTGAAGACAGAACTACCCGTGCCACAGGAGATTTCCCCTTTATCAGAAAAATCTCTATAAATATAAATATATTACATCAGATTAGATTTGTCCAAAACAAACCCTTGAGTTTCAATCCAGAAATTAGCAAAAGATTATATCATATATTGTCAAAAATGACATGATATGATGAAAAACATTGTTGGGAATAAACCCTGTGTATAAAAACTTTTATTACATATGACTCTGATTGAGACGGTGACACGCCCCCTGCTGTTGCTCTTTGTGTTCCACAAAACTCGCAGGGGCTCTCGATGATGGTATAAACACCTTTCTTCACTGTTTACAAGTGTTTTGGCACTGAAATCTAACACTTTAGTGTGCCAAAAACAATGGAAGAATGCACAGACAGAACACGGTAAAAAAACTGTTTAACACTAATAAACCTATTACTACTACTAATACAATGATTATACTATTATATACGGTATAAATATTATATTTACAGTGAAATCTCCGCTAAATTGTTCCTAAAGTGATCACAGGAAATCAATCACTCATCTGTCACTTTTTTGTCACTGGCGACAGCTTCAGTGTTAAAGGGTTCATTTCTGTTGCTGCCCGGACAAAAACCCATAAAAAGACAGGCTGAATGATTTACAAAAATCGACGCATCTCGTTTGGGTTGTGTAACACAGAAAAGTATAATCTATTAATGGTGTTCCCGCTCCCGTAGATTTTTATTCCCATCCCGATCACGAGATTAATAACTAGAGTTGTTCCGATTCCGATACCAGTATGGAAAATGCTGCCGATACCACAAACAAAATCTGGCATTGGTATCGGCGAGTATTTGAGTCCACGTACCGATCCGATACCATTTTCATAAACATAATCTAGTTATGCCCGCTAGCTTTGCTTATCGCTGCAAAGCGGAAATCAATTCTTCTTCGCTGGTCAGAATGTAAACACAGGAAGTTGTGTCGTGTTGCCACAAGCAACCAAGGAGAAGGACAAGCCGCGCCAGACGCAACAAACATTGGAAGCTTCATTCAAACAAAGAGAAAAGTTTACACAAGACAGCCAACGAGCAATAAAGATAACCAACAGAATTATCGAGTTTATTGTACTGGATGACCAGCCACTGTCAGTGGTCAAAAGCGTGGGCTTTCGCCGCGTAATTGAACATTTGGAGCCCCGGTACAGTTTGCCTGGTCGCAAAAATATCTCCGAAACAGCGTTTCCTAAATTATATGAGACAGTGCGTGAACACATTTCATGTAAACTAAAGAACGTGCCAACTATCAGCTTCACTACTCACATCTGGAGCTGTACAGTAACGCCGTCACCTTTTACTCTTCAAAGTGCAGTGCTGTAGGCTAACGAGTTTCGCAGCTAGCACGCGTCCATAGCTGAATCAATCGAGGGTATGCTTGTGAAGTGGAATATTTATAAATCCTGTGTTCATGTTATTTTGCGAGACAACGCAAACAACATGAAAAAAGCAGAGAAAGAACAAATTAGCTCCTCCACCTCGTCTGTAGCGGAAGTGATCCCCTCAGTTACAGTTCTAAAACGGCAACTTGCTCGGGAGAGCCAGGAGGACACTGGTATAAAAACAATGAAAAACACTCTTCTTGAGGCCGTCAAGCAGGGCTCTAGACTAACTTTTTGCACTGGTGCTCCTAAATTTTTTTCTTAGGTGCACCAGCATCACATTTAACACCCCATTTTCACAAGTTCACTTTTTTTAGTTATCTATTTATTTATTTTTTTTTTAATCACTGTCCATATAGACAATATTGACTTGTAAATGATTAACTAACAACCTGGTCAATATAAAGTTCTTTATTTGATGCACAATTCTACAAGAAAGGTAACTAAAACTTACTGAAAAAGTGTTTAAAGTGCTTTACTGAGCTGAAATTTAAAATGTAAACTGATTTTGGTCCCTAAGAGCAGCAAATGCTTTCTTTGAAGCAGCATTAATTCCTAATTAAACAAATAAAAACGATAATACCATTTACTACGCAGATCAAGAGTTTATAATGCAGCCTATTTATTTATTTTTCAGAATATTATGGTTAATGCAGTAACGAGACGATAGGCATATTATTGACATAGGCTCCATGACATGACATGGTTTACCTTGGGCATGAGCATGCTCGACCTCAATGTGTTCAATAAGTATATTCACCGGTCTTCCTTTCCGCAAGATACTACTGTACACAATGATACATTCCTTTGTGGCGATATATGTGTCTCCGTCGATCAGGAATTCCATGTACGCACTGTTCGCAATTTGCACAGACGTCTTTTTTTTTTCAATGTATCTGCGATGACTCCTATAAATTGGGTGCGCGTGACATCATTGCTGTACGTCGGGTTAACGTTCAAGCCATTTTTCTTCATAAGAGTTATTTCAGACTTGAATTTAGTGAAGGGGAGTTCTTATTTTGCAATATTGTAGGCAACGAAAAACATAATTCTGATGATCTGTTTGCAGCTGCCTGCCGCTGAAAGGCAGCGGGGAGAGGGGACACTTGAGCAGTGCATTTATAGCGGCATGTTATGTGTTTTATAGAAAAATTCTAAAGTTTATAGTTTCGATTCTAAATGTATTAGAGCCAGTCACAGGGGAGGTTGATGGCTCCGTGTCAGAGCACTGGTTATGATTTTTACGATCAGGCCCTAACTTAACTTTCTTAATGAAAAATCTGTCAATTGTTCTTTTCATCTTCTCTCGTAATCCGCGGCTACATCCACATCCATTCTTGTTTACCTGATGGACTCACCTCTCTCTGTCTGACTGCATCACCTCTCTCTGTCTGACTGCATCACATGCATTTTCAAACGTACGTTCACACGCATACAGGAATATCTGGACCACGGCCAATCGGGGGGTGGCGCGGGATACGCTCTTCACTATCTCTGATTGGTTTAGACCACGATATGGGCCTAATGTGTGTCTGTTGTTGAACAACAGGGAGACTCACAGAGTTTCGGTTTTTTTTCCCCTTGAACGACGGGTCGCACCGGTGCAACCTTTGGTTTTTTTTTTTTTTGTCGCACCATTGAGAAATTAGGTCGCATATGCGACCAAATTGGTCGCACTCTAGAGCCTTGCCGTCAAGAAACGATTTGCAATCATCGAGGAAGAGCCCTTGTATGCAGTTGCCACTCTCTTGTATCCACGTTTCAAAGATAGGGTATGTCTATTAAATTTGTTTTCATGTCCATATTGATTTTTGTCATTGCCATATTGAGTATATCTATAGCACAGCATAAAATTATTTATTTTAAATTCTAAAATGCATAAAATGTCAATTAATACAAGGCTAGTAGTATCTACAGCTGTATATACAGATACACACCCAGGTATCGGATCGGTACTCTGTATCGGCCAATAACCTGAACAAAATTTTATCCTACCCCACGGGAATCACGTATCCGTCTGTCGTGGTTAAGTAGCAGCTGAGCCGAAAGGCCAAGCTCTCGATTTACCAGTCGATCCATGTTCCTACTCTCACCTATGGTCATGAGCGTTGGGTGATGAACGAAAGGACAAGATCCTGGTTACAAGCAGCCAAAATGAGTGTCCTCCGCAGGGTGGCTGGGCTGGGGGAGGTGTTCCGGGCATGTCCCACTGGGAGGAGGCCCCAGGAAAGACTATGTCTCCCGGCTGGCCTGGAAATGCCTCGGGGTCCCTCATGAGAAGCTGGAAGAAGTGTCTATGGAGAGGGAAGTCTGGGCGTCCCTGCTTGAACCGCTACCTCCGTGACCCGGCCCTGGACAAGCGGGAGAAGAGGGACAGATGGATCGATGAAAGATTACAGCCATCAATCAGAAGTGTCTTGAACGTGTAACCGTCCACTCATTAATATTCTCGTCCACTCTCGTTTCATTAGTGAAAACTTAACAGAGACTTATTTAGCTCGTCAGGATCTCGTTATTGTCTCGAGAAAAAGGTTTGTCAACTAAATTTTGTTATCGGCGTCAACAAAAACAACACTGATGAATGCTGTTCATGGCTGAGCTTGAAGCAAAGGGACAAGATTCTTTGTGACTGATCAGAACGCCTGTAAAACCTGTGCCTTTTCTCGTTTCAGTGGTCGAACCCTTCGTCGAGAAATCTTCGCGCTGCTAAGGACATGCAGAACTACAGACATGGATATCCGGTTAGAGCACTGCGTTTACTTTTGAGCTGTGGTTGGTCGGAGAGCGTGATCCTGACCTGCTCTTGTGTCTCTGTAGAATATCAGCGAAGAGGAATGTCCCGACGAAAGAATGACGAATTTAAAGTTCTATCTGAACGAGATCAAGTCATCTGACGGTATTTGCTTTGCCTTCAGCTTACAAAGTTGAGCCTTTGTTTGAGATTGTTGTTCTTCGTTCTGTCGATCAGATGTGACTATTGAGACGTTTCATACCGAGTGGAGAACGGATTACAAACGACTGGAGCGAGTGCACTCCTACATCCAGTGGTATGAGACGCTTCTCTTGCTTCTGCTGCTCGATGCTCTTTGTTCCTGAGTCGATCTCTGCTGTGTTTAGGCTGTTTCCTCTGCAAGAGCCTGGAGTGAACTACATGGCTGCAGAACTCACCAAGAAGGAAATCCAGGTGAGTTTTGTACTGCTCTGGTTTTCAGAAAGCAGCATGAGCTGGTTTGCAGCATCTCTGCAGAATGGGAGCATTTGTAGATTTAGTTCTGATACGAGTGAGTGTTGTGTTCCAGCTGAAGATTTGTATGAAAACGATTCATTTCAGCGACTCCGAGTCAACTCTATTAGACAATTACTCGATACACATCTAAAGCTCAAGCCGTATGATGCTCAAACATGGAACCGTGTTACAACTCTGCAAAAATCCATAAGTTGCATGTAGTTTTTTGTATTTTTGAGCAGTTCCTGAGAGGAGTTTGCATGTTCTTCTGTGTGGGTTTCCTCCGGGTTCTCCACCACAAAACAAAAAACATTGACTTGAATTCTCTAAATTCCCCTCAGGACTCAATGTATGTGCTGCTCTGAGATTGACTGAGACCTGTGCAGGGTGCGCTGGAGATGGCACCTGGTGACCCGTGACCCTTCTCTTCGTCTTCCCTCAGGCTTTCCGGGATAGTGCTGAAGCCAAGAGTCGTCTTCTAGATTCCTACGAGCTTATGCTGGGTTTTTATGGAATCCAGCTGCTGAATCGAGAATCCGGCGAAGTCAAGCGAGCCGACAACTGGAGGGAGAGATTTGCTAATTTGGAGAGGTACGGAGTACGAAACAAACTGTTAATTTACCGCACGGAACAGGTCACCGCTCATGTGCTTGTTGTTTAATCTTCGTTCGTTCCACTCGCATTAGGTCAAAAACTGAGAAGGAGCATCACCGTATCCATTTTATTACTGCATTTGAACCCCTGCATGGTTAGCAACCCTCCCTTTACTTTATTAAGAACACCGTGCATGAAGCAGCCCTTGACTCTTCCTAAAGTAGGCTCTCTCTCTCCTGCCTCATCTGCTGTTTGTTTTAGAATTCTGTGCGTAGTTGGCCAGAACGCATGCAGACGCAGCGTAGCTTAAAGTGTGAACGCTCACTGAAACATTAAAGAGACCCTCACAAGTTACTAAGATCTTAGTGAAAGGCTCCCCGTGTATTTATCTGACAATCTGTAACGGTCCAATTTACTGTGAAACTGAAATTTTTAATCCAAGGTTACCATACCGTCAAAATCTCATGTCGAGTCACAGGCTGGTCGTGAGATATCTGGTGTGCTGACTATCTGCAGCTGTCGGCAAGCCACAGTCGTGCAGTGTGAAATGTGTTCTAACTGAAATAACATCTGTGATTATCTGCAGCCAATGAGAGAGCAGCATCCAGGGTAACGTGAAGTTGTGGAGGAGATACAAAGGCATAAACGGGAATAAAAACAGTGGTTTTGATTCAAAAGGGGGTTTATTTAGACCCAGTAAATGAATTTAAATGTTGCCTGCCTGCTCACATTTTTGAATACGATCCTAGATTTGCGCTACAGTGTGGCACATATGACCTCGTCCTGTTTTCACATAATTTCTAAAGTCACGTAGTGTGAATGCATCTTTGAAACGACTGCTCTAACAACCGTGCAGAGTCTGAACCTGGCTTTAGACACAGCTATAGACTTCTCTAGACGGCATTTGAATCAAAATGATCCTGACTGGTTTTCAAATGGAAATTAAGCTATTTGATTCCATACAAGAGAGCATTATTTACAATTTTATTCGTTAGTTTTTCTTTTGAATTATGTCTTCCTGCTTGGTCTTCACTAGATTAACCTGCAGATAGAGAAGATAAATTAATGTTTCACACACTTCTAATGCTCTGAATTCTAACCTACAGAAACATGCACAACAACCTGCGGATCACCAGGATCCTCAAGAGTCTCGGGGAGCTGGGCTTCGAGCATCTCCAAGCTCCTCTGGTTCGCTTTTTCCTTGAGGAAACATTGGTTAGGAAGACCCTGAATGGCGTCAAGCGCAGCGTGCTTGACTACTTCCTGTTTGCAGTGCGCGACAAGCGAGAGCGACGGAAGCTGCTGCGCTACGCTTTCCAGCACTTTGAGCCCAAAGACAAGTTTGTGTGGTGTCCACGAAAAATCCAGAAACGATTTAAGAAGAAGTCAGAAAAGCGACAGAACTCATTATCCAGCGGAAGAGAGAGCGCAGCAAATGATGAACCTTCACAACACAAACATAAAGAACCAGAAGCTGAGCTGAAGCACAGCAAGCTGAGAGATCTCACCGAGGACATGAAGGAAATGAACAGTGACGCTGAGATGAGCTCTTCAAAAGATCAGGAGTCTGCAGAGGAGCCACATCTCAGCAATGGCACCAGCCTCAACAACGGAGAGACAATAGGGGATGGACCAAACACCGCAGAAGAGAAAGAAGGAAAGCTGACTGACGACCTTCCGGGAGCTGAAGGTGTGCTGGGGGTCTCAAACATCAACCACAAGAGTGTAGCTGGTGCTACAGAGAGTGAGGAGGTGGGCCTTCAACTGGAGAACCCACTGGGTCCAGCTGAAGGAATGAATCAACCAATGAACATGGACAGCCTAATGGAGTCAGAGAGGTTTCCTGGTAGATCAGGAGAGATGATGCCTCATGAGAACAGTGGTGCAAGCCAAGAAGAGTCCAGTAGAACAGAAGAGATGATGCGTCATGAGAAGATTGATGGAAACCAGGAGGAGCCCAGCAGAACCGTCCAGATGATGCATCATGAGAAGAATGATGGAAACCAGGAGGAGTCCAGTAAAACAGAAGAGAGGATGCCTCGTGAGAAGAATGATGGAAACCAGGAGGAACCCAGAAGAACAGTAGAGATGATGCCTCGTGAAAACAATGATGGAAACCAGGTGGAATCCAGTAGTACTGAAGAGAAGGCTCTTTGCGAGAAGAAAAGGGAAAATCAAAAGCAGGCCGATAAACCTGTAGAGGAGGAGCCCATGGACACGAGCTCAGAGCTTCAAGGGGACAACAGATGCCCTTTTCTCGCAAGTTGATGTGATTCTTATTTGTGAAAGATTACTCAAGTGACATTGTAAGATAACGACCCATGAAATAATCCTGATCTTCTGCTCAACCACACATTAAACCAGCAGCTTCTGTTATTGGGAGTACATTGATAGAGGAAGCGTGCACAACTCACTCACAAGACTTCACTATTCCATGTAAAACATTGAAGACAACTCACGGTAAGAATGACAAGAGCTTGTCCAGGCGGCCATCTTAGAGGGCTTTATCGTTGGTTGTGCACTCTCATCATGAGGCACATTTCTGTTAAAGACCCGCTTTGCAACTGAGGTCTCCTTGTACCCAAATGAAATCCCCTTTAAGTGTTTTTGATATCCAATAATGACAAAAGAAATGACTCTTTGTAATCTCCTGACAAGATGTGAAATAAAGCTATTTTTAAAAACCATTCCTAGTTTTCCAGTATATTTATCTGGATGTTATTGTCTGCACTAGCAGAATTTACCGTTTTTGCGCTCGAGTTCACAAGAATTCCTTTTAGAAGCTCCTAATTCTTACATGGAATTGTTCCCAGAAACCATTTATTTCTCTTAATTTAACAGGATTTTAATGGCTCAAGCCGTTACCCAGGGTCGAGCCAGCTCCTTTGTGATTCCACCACCAAGTCACCGTCCTTGCTGCCCCACCAAGGTGACAATCGGCACGTCCAGATTCCCCTGGGCCTTTCAGTGGGTCATACGGACAAACCAGCTGGGATACACAGTTCAGTTTCGAGGTGTAATCTATACCCTCTCTCCAGCGAGCGGAGATCGCTGCCTTTTGAAAAGGGGCAGTCGAGTGCGGATGGGCTTAAACTCACAGTTCTACAGTAGCTCAGACCTTAGGCTCTATCTAGACTGAACCTGGGAGTTCAGGAACTCCCCAGCAGCTTTCCATAAGTGGTATGTGAACGTTGAAGTCACTGGACTGTTGTGCTACCCAGCTCACTTGTGAAAACACCCTGCCCCCTTATCTGAGGGCTCACTCCATGCGTACCATGGCTGCTTCATGGGCATTGGGTATCTCACTTGACAACGTATATGAAGCTGCAGGCAGGTCAACCTCCAACCCCTTCATTAGGTATTACACCATCTGTCTCCTCTGCAGTGCTGAGTGGTGGCAGCAACCGGGAGTGAGACGAAGGGGTGTAACTTGCAGGGCGTGAAAAAGTCTTCCAAAGCAGTCAGCTTGGTGTGTTGGAACATTTCAGATATTTTTTATTTTTGTTATACAATCACATTGGTATTCAATGAGTTGCAAATGTGGCTTGTCAAATAACAGTTATTTATAAACAGATATCTGTAATTGGAATTATGACGAGTCAAATGTGAGTAATGACTAGTGTGCAAAGGTGACTGAAAAAAATACAAGTTGATAAAAAGAAAAAAGTGGATTAAAATGATTGAATGGATAATTCATCAATTTCATTCAATTAACGATTTAGTGAAACTCATTTGAGCTCGTGGGCCTCATGGTGCATAATTTGAGCTTCTTGGGGGCCAGATCAGACACATGTAGAATAATCTACATGAAAGTGCCTTAATTGATTCATTCGTTAAATACATATTATTTTTCCTGAAAATAGTTAGTATTTTTTTTCAACAAAGAACCATATTCTGAAAGTAAAACATTTCAATGAACAAATATTAAAGCTCTTCATATTGAGCTCCCGGTTTAACTTGCAAAACGAAACAGTTGGTTATTTAAAATAACTCTCTTGTAATGTCTTTAAAGGAATTAAGCAACATTACAGTGCAGTTTTAAATAAACATAACATAAACAATTATACTGTATTTACTGTTTTGTTTTCCACACAAAATCTGACTAGTTTAAGGCAAGAGTTAGCATTAGCCTCAGAACGTTTCCACTTTAAAAAATAGACAAGCTTAGCAGCACAGCAGCGATGATGATGTTCTCGGTTTTGCCTCCTGCAGAACGAATCCTCCTCGTCATTTACCGGTGGAAACCGAAGCCAGAGGCGCGTAGAGACGCGGCGCCCGCGCTGCTTACTGTGCGTATACTTCCGCGAGAAAAAATAGACCCGGCATATTAACTGCTGCGAGGCGGAGACACGCGTGGCTAAATACTGGGTTAAAACTATTTATTAGCAAAGCAGTTTATTATTAAAAATGTAGCATTAATTTAAATGCTACGTTTGTAATCCTATTCAGAGTGAACTCCCCGCTCTCTCTCCATATCTCTTGCTCTCACTCCAAAATCGGACGGCCTGGTGGGCTGGTTGCGGCCCGCGGGTCGTATGTTTGACACCCCTCATTAAGTGGGCTAAACTATTGGTTTGGGTTATATAGTGAGAGATCCTTTAATTTTTTTGTAAGTTTTGATTAAAAACACAGCAATGTATAGACAAGTGGAGGGTTGGGGATTCAAACCCTCATCGCTTTGGGTTTATGTCCTGCTCACCAAAGCCAATAGTATTGTTTTAAGCGCTTGCAGTTTGCTTTTTGTTCTTGAATTAAAATCACCAGAACACATGTGGCGATCGTTGGTTCCGTGACAAGACCGAGACCATAGAAATGTAAATGACAAAATGTAAACAACATCAGTTTACTTTTTAATTCACATTCTGAAGACCAGGATTAGGGCATCAGCTAAAACATTGGCCCACGGTTGAATCTTGAATAAATAAAGATGAAAGCACAAGTCTCTGGTTTGAATAGCTCCCCCTGCTGCTGGGATGGCCTCTGCTGCACCTGGATCCCACTGAGTGCAAAGAATTCTAGACCCTGTTGTAGCCATTGTTTCAGTGATGCAGGGGAATTTGATTTGGCTCCCGAACCGTCTGACACCCACGACCAGCAGCAATATTCCTTACAGATCACAGATCCACAATTAAAAAAAATGCCATTTAGTTCGACAATAAATGGCTCCACCCAACCCCTGTCTATTAACCATAATAGTGTGAAAAGAGTTTTATTCATTTTCTAAAAACTGGCCAAGAAATCAAAAAATATAAACTTCTGAGCACAGTGTACAATTCTTTATTTCTTTAATTGAGTTTTTAATTTCTGAGCTCCCGCCTGAATTATAACCCGGTGATTTCAAGCCATCTCCAGTGATTGACAGGAAGCGATGGACCGAGGGTTTTTTAGCTGATTGCAGGATACTCTGTAGCTAAAGACCAGTCTGTTTGTCTCTATATAGGGGCACACGCAGGCTGTCCAGCAGAGCTGTGGTTCAGTCCACGAGTCTCAACAACCCCGCCCGCGGCAACCTGCTCCATCTGCTCCTGCTGCCCCTCAGAAGGGGGGAGGGGAGGGTTCATGTTCTATACTGAAAACAAACATGCTACAGAAACATGGGGCGGAAGAGTAATAATCATAACACTGAAACTACCCAGTGATCTCACAAGTCTCCGGTCTGTAGATAACCCCCACCCTCTGATAAATGAAAATACACCAGAACCAAAAAAGTACATTTTAAGGCAGAATTTCTCGTTTTTAGACTCCATACTCTTATTTTAAGTACAACAATTAAGCGCAACAATTTTTGAATGAATTCGGTTTTCCCTAAAATATTAGCAGATTTAAAATATTTGTGACCAAATCGAATTGTTACGGACTTGATTTAAGGACATATAAATTGATACAAGTTCCAATATCCAATATTCAATATTCTAGTTGAAAACACAGTTTTTGTCTATTCTTAAGGTCCATCAGCATTAGTTGTCAGCTTGACATTTTTGGTCATTTTAAGAAAGGATTTGTCCCACTGCATCATTCTAGCGCTCATTGTGAAAGTTCCGCACGCACAGCAGAACGCAACAGGATTTATTAAGAGCAGTAAATGGAGATGTGGGTGTGCTGTATGTGAGGGATTACATCTCAATGATCTTGTGTTTGGCTGAACACTCCAGGACTCTGAACTGACTCCAGGCTCTCGAGAAAGAGATCAAAGGTTTGCGAGCGGCCTGGGCCTTCTCACCCAAACGAGTTCACATCACTTTCTTTCACACCTTCGTTAGAGGAATATTCACTGGAGACAGCAGCCTCGTGGAACCTTCCGAATGAGCTCAGTGAGACGAGCGTGTTTCCTGCTCCTTGTCCATGTGTCAATAATTCATGCTCCACTGAGAAGTTGCACTCGTCACGTTTAATGTGCGATTATCAATATTTGTAGAGCTCTGATTCTCTCTCTGAGCCTAGGAGCCTGGCCATCATCTAACAGCGGACACTAATAGGTCACTAAGCCTTGGAGTCAGCTGGGCTCTCAACAGCTCGCTAATAAAGCAGTTTATGATTTATCAAACAAACTGGTTCAGTAGAGTGAATGCATGCTAGCTAGCTCCACTCCTGGCCCAGGGCACCATGTCCTCTTGGCGATTTTATCCTTTTCTTCCATCCACAGCATGTAGGGCTACTTGACCCTGCATAGTTTAACCATTCTTCGGGCATACCAAGCAGACCTTATGGAGGAGATGGATGAAGGTGATCTCTTCTACCAGGCCCAAACTCTTGGGTTTTATGCTTGCAGACAGAGAGAGAGCCACAGAGGGCTCTGAATAAGAGATCAAATTAAAAAGCATGCGCTTTAACATTCATTCTTTCATTTTCTTTCCCGCTTATTCCCTTTTAGGGTCACGGGGGTCTGCCAGTGCCTATCTCCAACGCAACAGGTGAGAGGCGGGGTACACCCTGGACAGGTAACCATCGCAAAGTCCATTGCAGGGCAACAGACACATTTACTCACACAACCCATGCAAGCACAGGGAGAACATGCAAACTCCTTCAACGGTGAGCCTCAAATCGACAACTGTCCCACCTATTGCTTCAACAATAATACTGAATAAGAGTGATACCTCGAGATACAACATCCATAATCCATTCCAGGGTATCCATCGAAGCAAGTTTTACAAGTAAAAGCCTAAAAAGATGAAAAAAAATTGAAAACCAGAGAAAAATCAAGTAACGTTTCTTCAATCCCTAGATCTACATATAATAAACCAGAATAAAATAGATGCAAAATAATATATACACAATTGCAAAACCTTACCTTGCGAGTGAGGTGATGTGGCGAAGTGTCAGAGGATGTGGTGGGGGCAGTGATGAACGAAGTACACAGACCATGTACTTAAGTAAAAGTTGAGATACCTAGTGTACAATATTACTCCAGTAAAAGTGGAAGTGCTCCCTTTAAACGTTGAATTGAGTAAAAGTATAAAAGTACTTGACTTCAAATGTACTTAAGTATCAAAAGTTATTTGGTGTAATTGTTGGATACACGATGTTAAATATCCACAGTTCGTTGGATGTTTAGAAACTTGATGTCTGTGTCTGGTCAAAACACTTACAGATCTGCAGTTCGTGAGATGCTAGCAGCATAGCCCAAGTTAAGCCCCGGAAGTTCAATGCAGACCCAGTATAGGATGGCAGATGATAAATTGTTGATTTTATTCTTAAGGGAATGGAACAGGATACCAGGTGTAGGAGAATGTAGGATATTTCATATATTCTCCACTCAGCACATGTCTGGGTTCCAGCTAACCCAAAGCCTCACAAAGGAACAATAAGGAACAATAAGGGCTGGCCAACAGGAAATGAGGCCTATTTATAGACCACACCTCTAGCAAAGCATTTTGGGTATTGTAGTTTTGCTAAAATAATACCCAACACTCTCAAGTTCTAACAAAATAGGATACATACATTGATATAAACAAGGAAAATATACATACATAAAATAAAAAGAAAGAAAGGAAAGGAGAATTCACAACAGTAATGTATTTCCAATATCTAGTCATGTCCTTTATACACTCAATCAAGTCATACAGGGTAAAAAAATAAAGCCCACTAAAACCACTCTGAAAATACAATGTGTTCTATTTGTGATATCTGGTATCTTTGGAAATGATCATAAGCACACCCTACTACATGGAAACCACGTGATTAGGGATAAATACGGTGGGGGGAAACCACATTAAACATGTATTTCCTTAACAATTTATTGTTTGAAGTAATGTAGAAATCTTATTCCTTTATCACATGGCATCTTGCTCTTTTACTACATCACAACTGAGCTGTGCAATAACGAGCAAAAACAGATTTACTTGACTCGTTACAACACAGGTGTATGTCCACTCTATAAACAAATGTTAGTGTTTGCATAAATCACACAAAAACAGAAACTAACACACCACCAGGAAAACACTATGTTCAGATTCAGAATTGCAATGGATTATTCAGTAAAACTGCACAGCAGATATATCCAAATCTCAGGGTGGCTCTGACTCATGTTTGGTCATCGGAAGAAAGATGATCTCATAATCATCCTTTACTCTTATCTCAGATCTGTCTAAAAGATATTCTGTTTTTAGAAACTTTAGGTAGAAAAGATGGCCTATGGCTGCTTTTGTCAGCCTGATACAGGACACTCAGTTTGATCCCAGCAATTTAAAACCTTCACAATTGGATTTTTTGCTAAAAGTTTAGTGTCAGGTAAATGATGACTACATAACAAAACTTTGAAACACACTTCCCACCCCCATTATACCTAATATATAAATCGATAGTGCATATTATAAAATCGCCATAGTATATTACAGTGACCTCAATATCAGCTAAAACAAATATTTGTGCATTTTTAATATTTCTTATGTTATATACAGCTAAAAAACGATGTGACAAAATGTGTACATGGCTTTGAAAAGATGATGTCATTGTATTTTATGTTTACCGAGTTCTTGCCATTAAATTAGGAAAATCCACTCAATCTAAAGCAAAAAAACTCAAGAATAATATTCATTCATTCATCTGCTAACCCGCTTGTTCCTTTTCAGGGTCTTGGGGATCTGCTGGTGCCTATCTCCAGTGTACTTTGGGCAAGGGTACACCGTGGACAGGTCACTAGTCCATCGCAACTTGAGAAAGGATATTTACATTTACTCTTCATGGACTGCAATAGATTTATTCTAGAGTTTTGTGTCTCATTGTGTTAAATGTCATTCTGTTAATTTCCCCAACGCTGGACCTCAGCTAATAAGAAAGATCTGCATCCCGAGTTCTTAGATCTGTTAGCAAGACAGTTGACAAGATGCTGTAAAAGGTCAGAAATGGAGAGCGTTTGCGTCCTGAAGCAACAGTTTAAGATCAAGCAAATCCCGCCACCTGTTCAGTTTTGGAGTTGCTGAGGGAGAATCCTGAAGGAGGGGCAGCAATACCCCTCTGAGAAATGCATGAAAATGAAAGTAAAGAAGTCCTCCTTGAAAAGTTTTAATCAGTTAGTGGCTTTGAAAAGACGAGCATTGACACTTAAGACTAGTGATGCAGGTGGAGGTTCCATCCTGGAATTTTTGTTTAATCCTGGGGGTCATTTCAGAACCTCAGTTGGAACCACTGGAATCAGCCAACCTTGACCCAGTTTAAGTGACCCTGAAATCGCATGCTCTAACCCCAGGAGTTGGCTTTTACTCCAAGCTAATAATAAAGCTAAGGTTGGAATATGTGTGCAAGTGGTGCAGTGGTATAGTCATTCGTCCTATAAAAAGAAGGTTGTCAGTTTGATCCCCGCCATGCCCATTCTGCCTTTGCAAGTCACTTCACCCACATTGCCCTGTATGGATGTGTGTGACTGTTGGGGTGTGTTTGGTGGTGGGCAGGAGGCCTACCAAGGTGCTTAAGAATATTCATTCATTCATTTTACAACCCGCTTATTCCCTTTTTGGGGTCACGGGGAACTCCAGCACACATCAGGCGAGAGGTGGGGGTACACCCTGGAAACATTCCATCGCAGGGAAACATTCACTCACACATTCACACCTAAGGGGAATTTATATTATTCAATTAACCTAACCGCATGTTTTTGGGATTGTGTTGCTCGATTGAGCTGGACAGTTTTGTTCTCTCCAGGGGAGGGAACATCTGATGTGGTGTTTCCTCCTCTGGATGAATCCAGGACGACTTTAAAGTCAAAGAAATGTCATCCGTCATAGAAGACAATACGGTCACTGGCATTTTGGTGATCGGTAATCATTATTATCTATAATTGTCTCTTCGTTTCAATGGCAACCAGCTCACTGAAGTTACAGGAAAGCACATGCCAACCCACATTTGTAATGATAGATGCTAGCAAAGCTTCACTGCTTGCTTTTCCAGAGCAGATAGTATCAGAATCCCCTGCTGCCTCGTGACAGAGGAACTCAACATTTGGCTTGAGACCCTTTGCCTTCAAACCAGCAGAACACACCCAATGATGCTGGGATCAGGGCTCTGTGAGGGCCACCTGTCACTTCCAGAACTTCTTGTCCTTCATGCTGAAGATAGTTCTTACAACTTTGGCTATATGTTTGGGGTTATTGTCCTTCTGCAGAATACATTAGGAGCCTCTGTGATGATACTACATGATATCTGTCTGTATCCCTCAGGATTGAGAACACCATTGATCCTGACCCTGCTGCCATTTTTCTGCAGCCAGCTTTCCTGCAAGCGCGAGTCACACCAGAGCTTTTGGTTTTTTGGGACAGAAGATGGGTGTGCCTTGTTTCAAAAGCTTGTGTTTGTGTTTCTTCACTCCTTCTTTGTTGCTCTACAGTTGTCTGTGCGTAATCTCCTCTTTCCTCTTCATGTAGTCTGTGTCATCTGTTCTTTCTTTTTCTATGCGTTCACTTCTCCGTTCCTCACGGTCATTCCTACGGTTCACTGTCACACCTCCTGACTCTCCATGATCGCTTCCAGGCTCCTTGCTGTATCTCTCCTGGGTTCCCCTGTATCACCATCAGCGGCTGTTGAAGAATACTTACCTGGTGCCCATTGGTTCACCGCTTCCTGCTGACTACTTCCTGGAGCTACAGACTCTTCAACACGGAGCATTGTTCCCTTTTATGAAACGTTTGTTTTCTGTAAAATAAAGTGCATAGTTACTAATCGTGTGCTCCTTCAAGCCACCGTGATAGTGGTCTCAGTGTTTCCTCTTTCTTTGTGCTTCTTGAAACCAGTGCTCTTAGAAATCTTTGGATCCAGAAGTGTGCATCCTCCCGAGTGTTAAGACCACTTACGTCAAAACGGTGCGCCAAGACCGTCTCTTTTCAGAAAAACTTGAAGGATCCCTGAAATGTACCCTTGAAATGCGTCCTACTTTCCCCCGAATTCCGAGGAATCATCGTGACCATCCTCCGTGGCCTCAGATATCCCACAATGCTTTGTGTTTTTGTGTTTTTTTTCATTAGAACACAAAACTTTCAATATTCAAGCTTTAAATGCTCGTAGTGAATCCGCTTTGCACAAGCCGCTATCACCACCCGCTGGTGAGGTTGTCTAACAGCAGATGGCGATCTTCTGCCGGTACTCTATTTCTTTTCCTGCTGCTCCCGGATGTGAGCTGTCGAATTTGAACCACTGAATTTTCTGAAACTAATTTGTAAAGTGAAATAAAATTAACCGAAAATTGTTATTGAATGTTATTGTTGGAATTATTCAACAAACTGAATATTTTGGAAATGCACTTTGTGAGGTGAATTTAATAGTTGAATTTTTAACAATGAAAAAGTAGGTGAATTATTTCAGATTGAAATATTCACTTCTTAAATATACAACCATGTTAAAATGCAGCGCACAAAAATGCAACTCCTGTAAATACAATGTCTTAAAATGTAAGCACTATTAATTGCAATGCAGTTTTTCCCAGTTGTGTGATTCAACAAGCTTTTTATTTCAAATCCTTTGGCATTATTTTTGTTCCATAAAGTACACTCATGTTTTTTCTCAGATCATATGAATCTTTTGCCTTTTACTAAAGATTTCCATGGGAAGAACATTACAGAAATATTTCATTCATTTTTGCTAAAAAGCAGAAACAAAAAAAAGTCAAATTGAATCTTTCAAGTGAAGAGAGAGTAGCTGCATGTAAAGCTCAAACTGCTTTCAAACTGTAAAAGCGTCCGGCTTCATCTCACCATCTTCACGTGTCCCACAGAAACATCTCCTTCTCCAACCAATCGAGTCTGTCAAAATCCCACCTCTCCATTGTGACTCAGCCAGGAGCTGAAGCAGGGGGGGTGGGGGTTGGAAAGAGAAGAGAAAAAGGATGATGTCACCTCTGCTTCTCAGCCAACCAGAGAGGAGCGGGGAGAGCCAGGCTGAGGAGGGGAGGAGAAAGAAAGGGTGTGTTTCTCCTCACTGCAGCATCCGTGAAGCTTCAGCCATCGGATGAATGAAGAGGGAGAAAGAGGGAGCGATAAAAGAAAGCAAGAGAGAGAGAGAGAGAGAGAGAGAGCGAGGCGTCCCAGACAAAAGAAGAGGAAGCCGAAGAAGAGCTTCTGACAGAGCAGGCCGAGGTAAGAGCTCACTGCCGGAGAGGTGTGGAAGGTTGCCGAACACACCTCGTCCTTGCGCGCGTGTGTGTGCGTGTGTGCATATGTGCATGTGTGTGGGGGAGTGGGTGATGGAGAACCTGAATATAATCTCGTCTGATGTGCATGGAGTCATGGTTTTGGAGACTGTTCAAGGCGTGGTCTCGTTTCCGGATTCTTGCTTTTCAGTTTGTGGAACTGGAAGATCTCCAGATGCTTTGTTTTGCCGAGACGGAGCTTCTGGGTGCTCAGTGGTTCTGTGCTCTCCTGGTGGTCTCCGCCTATCCTCAGGCTTGTGTCCCTGGCAGGAGAGCGCCTCTGCCATTGTTTCTTGTCCTATCTCATAAAAGTGTCGGTAGTGGTTGAGCAGAAAGCAGATGATGTGGTCTTCATCACTTATGAGGTAAACAAGGGTCATCAGAAGATTACACGAAGTGCTCTCTACACAAGTTTTTTAAAGATGTTCTGAACCCTGTGATTTATTCCATGGACCCAAGGAGAGCAGCACCCTCGCTGCGGATGAGCGATCGGTGCAGACTCTTTATTCAGGTTTTACTCTACTGCAGAAACTATCAGTCAGTGTCTGGAGACCCGTGTAAAGCGTATTCTACTGGACAGACGTGGCGTGTAAACGCTACTGAAGTTCTTTTCCAGTAAATTCAGAGCTTTTAACACACTTTTCATTCCCACGTCATTTCAGGAGGCTTTATCTCACAGCCGTGCTCATCATTCTCAGCCTCATGTAGCCTTCTCTCTTGGCTTCATGGACAAGAAATGCACAAACATGTATGGCCCCGGTTCCTTCCAGACAGCTCTTCTCCAAATGCTTGCCACTGTGGATTGTATCAGCACATGTTGGGGATCGCGCTTGAGCAGTGTTCGGTCCGGCGCAGGAACAGAGCGTCTCCACACAGAGTTTTATGTCTGGAGTCAAAGCCACAGATTATTATTCGTCTTTTGCTTCGAACAAAAACGTTTCTCCTCCTGGACCACACGAGCTACAGCCACCCAACTTTGCGAAGACATCCAAACTGGTCTGACTTGGGTTGCTATATCTTTTCAGACTGGTACCACTATTCATAGAAACTTTCTCCGGGTTTACTCCGGTTTCCCCCATAATTCCAAAAACATGTGGTTAGGTTAATTGAATAATCTAAATTCCACTTAAGTGTGAATGTGTGTGTGAATGTTCCCCTGCGATGGACTGGCGACCAGTCCAGGGTGTACCCCCACCTCTCACCCAATGTGCGCTCACCCCCATGACCCCTGAAAGGGATTCAGCGGAAGGAAAGAAGGAAAATGAATAAATGAACTTACATCTTTTATGACATTAATGACAGTTTCCTAGCAACCAAACTGCTTCCCTTAGCAACCATATTTGCATACCTCAATCTCAACTTGGAGATATGGGGGGGGGGTGTTTATGTTACTAATATTGGCATGGGGAACATTATATAATGTCACTGACGCCTCCATAGCAACCAGACAGTTTACCATAGCAACAAATTTGGCATATGTCTATCTCAGCTCAGGAAAATGAAAGAGTTCATTGATAAACATTGATACCTCTCCAAAACACAAGGGGCACATTTTACAAGCCAATAAGAAATTTGCATACTTTAGCCAGGTTCGAGGTTCTCGAGTGCTTCCTACAGAGCCGCTCCCTGAGCTTAGATTATACTTCTGCATCAAACCTAAACAAGGCAAGGATGTAGCCTCTCTGGTCACAAAGAGGAAGTCCCTCCGTGAAACAGCGCTCACTAGTGTTTATGAAGTGATGTTACACTCTAGGTTACGCATCTAAGCAGAAGTGTAAAATGATCATTTCTGTGTGTTTGAGGTCATTGTGCTGCTGCTTCATGCTGTTACGACGGGTAAGGGCATGTGATGACCCAAGCAGCGGGACCCTGTGTGGTGTTACTAAAGGAGACTGTGGTGCCAGGTCTCTTCAGCTCCTCCTCAGTGGTTTTAGGCTGATCCCTGACTTTTCTCCTGATGATTGAAGGAGGGAGATCGCAGTCACCTTCAATTTACTCCATGGTCTCCAGTTTTGTCCCTGGTGTCCTAGATATCTCTTTTGCCCATACTGAGTGAAGGGCAGGAGGCTTTTTAAAACAGAATATTGCAGACTGATAAACTAACTATTTAGAAATCCCAAAATGTCTGGACCTTAATTTACTTGTATTTAAATGATTTCCCATATACCCCCCCTCGTGTTTCTTTGTGTTCCCAGAGTTTGTTCACTGGGATACAGAGCTGCGTGGTTGTGGTGGACCAGCCAGTTCTGGTTCTTACGGATGGTATTTCTCAATAGTTCAGAACTGGGTTAAAAGAGCATGTGACCTGATGGGTTTCTGAGAACCCCTGTCAGATAACTCCAGCAGCCTTGACTTGGCTTCATATTCACTTTCCATCAGCGGTACGTGACAGAAGGGAGGCTTTGTTTGGGATCATCGACTGGATTTCTCAGAACACTTCAGTGCTTCATCTGCTTCCTGGCATTGAACTCTCTAGCTGCTGAACTCCAGCTCAGAGGAACAGAACAGACACATATTGTTCACTTTCTCTTTCTTTCTCTCTGAAAGTAGTTCTGAACGCTTCATGTTTATGAGGGATGACACTCTTTCCCTCTCCCAAGTGAACCCTGTGTTTCACCAGCTCTCGAATGCTCCCGTCTAGGATCAAAAAGCATGAGTGGCATTGTTTCTGTGTGCCTTTAGGAAGAAGCAAAGTAGGAGATTTTTCCCAGATAAATCCAATAATCTCAGAATGCAGCTCTGAGCTGTGGGGCATCTGGAAAAAAGTGTTTCGATAAATTCAATATTGAGTTCATTCATTCATCTTCTAACTCGCTTTTAAATTCCCTTTTGGGGTCACAGGGGTTTGCTGGTGCCTGTCCAGTGCACGTCGGGTGAGAGCCGGGTGAAAAAGGTCCGGTGGAGTGTTGTATCAGATGGGGTGACGCTCATGTGTCCCACTTCACTTCCTGTATTTCAAAAACTAATAGTTGAGGCGTTGACCTCAAAAATGCATCTTTAAAAGATAGATGAAATGTTTGATTAAAAATGAATAAATGCATTTAATGCATCAAAACAATAATGACATAGTATTGTTGAGTAATAAATTACAAACAAGAAATGTGTGTTTGTTTCAGACACAGAAGTTTAGCAGGGGAATGTTTGCACATATTGAAATAGTGATGTTGACAATTTCCCAGTCCAGCATTACAGCAAACACGGAACTAGATGTGAAACCAGCAGGGAATAACATTATTATTAACAAAACTCATTAAATGCTGAAACTATTTTAGTATTAATACAGAACTTTTTCTCCATCTGTGTATTCCTCGACTAACAGCAGTTTGTAAAGGTTAAAGCTTCACAAACTGACCGCTGTGTCCGTCACCTTTCACACGCTTGACCTGAGCGTTACATTAGATTCAGCCTCAAGAGAAAAGAGCAGCACTCGTCCGCTTCACGCCTGATGGTCGCATTTCTGCATGAAAACTTGAGATGGACCAGGATGGAGGATGCAGAGCCCCATGACCCCGAAAGGGAGCAAGCAGGTAAACAAGACGAACGAAGGAATGCAATCACCGTCGAGACTTTACCGAGACTCTAGATGCACACTGGTCTACTGCCACCCAGGAGATGGTACCTCACACAGACGGTGGCTTACAGGGAGTGGCAGAACTGCAAAAATGCCGTTGTCGATTGGCTGACGGGTGGTATGGCACTATTGTGGGATGGCGTCTTGTGTATTCCGCTCTGGAGAGACCCACACTCGGGGCTGTGGTTTTTTAACCTTTGAACGCACGTGTGACTCAGGAGATCTTCCATCCCTGCTTGATGTTCTGAGATCAATGTGTTTGTGAGAGAGATGCTGCTGAGCTTCTAGCTCCAGGAGATGACCTTGCTCTGCACCTCGAGACAGCTCTTGAGAGATGGATGAGAGACAGCAGCGATGCCCCTCCCTCGTTATCATGATGATCCACATGAGAAGGTGATCTTCAGAGGATGCTTCTCTCTTCTGACGGCTGACGTTTTGTGGTTCTGGCTTGAACCCGGACGGAGGCGTGTGTGTGATGAAGAGCTCTTTGAGCAGGAAACACAGGGGATGTGTCTGCTTTTGTTCTGGGGCCATTGAGATGTTTCTGCGGGACTCTCTGGGGACTACAGACCTCATTAACTCAGAGGCTTGCGGGGGGTGGGGAGGTGAAACCAGATGATGACATCCCAACGTTAAACCCCAATCAAACCATACACTGATTGTCCTGGCCTCTGCCTCTCAGCGATCTACACCAGCAGGAGCACACGAGGACGTGTGAGGCAGATGTTTTAGGCAGATCTGGTGAAATCGGAGGTCATCTGTTTCTTTGGGGCATCTGGAATCGCAGTAATCCACGGTTTTGGAATGATGTGAATCACATCGACATCAAGAAAGTGCTCCTCATCAGCAGTGATTCCTGAAGAACAATAATGTCGTTTCAGATACGCTTCACCGCGTGCTGCTGGTCCTCACCGCTGCTGTGCCTCGTCCAGGAAATAACCCTTTGATGCATGTTTTGATCGGCTTGTTTCCTGCGGAAAGTTTAATCCTGTTATTTGGAGAAAAGTATTGATTTGTCCTTTTTAACCAATAATTCTTCAGAATGATTTGTGGATATGGAGGATGTGGCACTGCCTACAGCCGCCACTGGGAGACACAGTGTTACATACAGGGAAGCGATACGGGCGCTTCCAGTCTATTCTTTCTTCCCAGTGATGTGTGCAGGTTTTCTGTCGCTCAGTTGGTAGAGCATTGTGCAAACAATGCAGAGGTTGTGGGTTCAAACCCCAGTGAAAGCAAAACTGACAAAAAATTTGTGTTATTTGTCCTATTCCACATACATTTATGTATAAAGAATGTTCCATATAAAATAAGTAAAGAAACAATACACCACATTGTAAATTCCTCATTATGCTCATGATAAAACAATATATCTTTAACTTTAAGAGTTGTATCTAGAATATTACCAAAAAAATCCAACCAAAACATTTTAGAGTAAATTTCCTTCTCACCAAAAAAAAACCACATTTAATTTCAATGTCCTTATAAAATCTAGCAGCCACTGTAGAGGCAACTGCGAGTGTGATATGTGCGCCGCCATGACAGTCAGAGACAGGGTAAACATATGCACACACGACTTTCTGATGTCCACAGTTTCAGCGCTCTGCTTCATCTATGGCTCACACACACAGCAGTTATAAACAAATTAATTTTGTAATTTTAAGAGAAGAATTTGAGAGAGACTGAATTTGATGGTTGGCAGCATAAATGATCTCATGATGTGATGCCAGCGGTCAGTCCGCTCTGCTCTGTGTAGCAATCACATGGTCCCACCTAGTTTTTTAGGGGAAACTTGAGGCATCAAGAACTAAAGAAAATAAACTTAAAACACCAAAAAAAATCATTAAATATTTCTGAGAAAACCATTTTAAACTTTTCCCATAAACTTGTATTGGCCAGAAATCCGTCGGCAATGTGAGACACTTGGTTTGTACATGTTAATTTTTGGAAAACAAACTCCCATGTGCGCTACGCTCCCAGCTCACAAGGCCTCGTGCATGTGATCCCTTCCACGGGCGAGGCATTCCACAAAAGCGACTTCTGCAAGCGTTTACTGTATCTGTAAGAACTTGTTTACACTTTTACCGGTTAGATTCTAATCGGCTCCTCACGGCGGCACTGAAATCAGCCAAACGAAACATTTGCTCAGTTATCGATGCTTCAGTCGAATAATCTGCTTTGAGCTTCTTCTCCAAGTTATTACCACAACGTTTCATAACATTTACTGAACATAGAATACATTATTAAACACGGAGCTGTTTACTGTTAACAAAGGGCGAGCTTTTAAGAGGAAGCACTTATTTCAAGCCGGCACTGGGCAGAGCTTGCATTAAGCACTGGAGATTCCCCGGAGGATCCCCCGGTGCACCTGCTCCACCAGTCTCTAGGCTCCAGGTCTGTGACGATGTGGGCCACTCAGTGATTGATGAACTGATGTTTGGTGTTTGCTTTTTGCAAACGATTATTTTTGCAACCTTTTTTAACGTGCGAGGACCCACCACAATCACATGCGACGCTTGATGGCATTCATCCTTCGAAACAATAATATCCCAAGCAGAGAGAGGGTTCGGGAGCGGGGCGTGGGCTTGGGGGTTTGGGTTGCTGGCGGGAGAGCAAGATTCCGGTGACTCGGCACATTAACTCCAGAGTCTGTGGAGAACATGAATATGAATGAAAAGATAGAGCCCCCCCTTCACCCATGAGTGACCCCCTCGCCGCTGCTCCTTCTCACACCCACATCGCACTGGTGTTCAGAGCGGGACAAAGACAGGGAAATATTAAAGTTGTTTTTTTTGTTCTAAAAAAAAGCTCTAAGCAGATGCTGCACAAAGAAACAACACATTTCCAGTTTCTCTTTCTAAAAACACACAACACAAATCTGATTGTCTGTGTGTCGCATAGAGATAAAAAAAGTTCTATTTTTAATGAAATATATTTAAATGTTCCTCTGACAAGATGTAGTAAAATGCTGCTGAAGATAACCTGAGTATATTTCTTTGATCCACACATAAAAATGGCGTGACAAAAACAGCTTTGTTGGTGTTAAATCATGTAAATATCAATGGAACCAGGAAATTCTTCTCCATAAGGTTCTCGAGTACATTTTTACCGCTTTCATAAGGTTTAACACAGAAATGTGGCGCAGTGGGTATCACTGTGGCCTTCCAGTTAGAAGGTTGTCAGTTTGAGGCTTGCTGGTAACCTCCTGGAAGGTGGTCCCCGTGCTTGCGTGGGTTTGCTCTAGGTACTCCGGTTCCCCCCACAATCCAATTCAAAGAAAGCTGATGGCTGGGTATCGAGGCCTCATGTTGATTTTGAAGGCTCTGAACCGTCTCCTCTAAGATGTAATGATTGATTAGGTTAAAGCTGCACATTGATGCTGCGGGAGTCTATTCCCAGCACGACAAGCTGATCCCCTTCTGATACTGCTGATCTTATCGATGAAGAATGATGCATTTGCCCTCAGAAAGAAGGTCATTGGGAGAATGGTTTGGGAGTTTAGTTTGCCACTCTACCACTACGGAGAGAGTTTGAGCATTGTTCGAGAGGAAAACCCCTACCTGGCTACTCAAAGACGCTACGTGCTGAGTCAGGTGTTGAACAGGCACAGGTGTTTTATCAGCATTAATATCAGGGTTGTCCATGTGAATATAAAAATCTCCAGCAGTAACTCAGAAGAGGAATTAAATACCGGTTCAGGAAAAGTTTCCGTTCTACTTGATCCGAGCGCTGCCTTCAACACAGTCACCCACAAAATCCTGTTGGTCTTTCTGAAATAAAGTGATTCAGATCGTACTTAGTAGGAAGAGGTTTCTATGTGAACGTAGGTGACCACATGTCAAAGTGGACGGCAGTGTCATGCAGAGTGCCTCAAGGCTCAATCCTTGCCCCTCTCCTCTTTAACCTGTACATGCTTCCACTGGGTGTAATCATGAGAAGAAACCAGATATCTTACCACAGTTATGCATTAATAACTTGATGAGACTAAGAGCTGGGGGCATAACAACATTCTTTTGCCTCTTGTGAATGTGCTTCTGGTGCGTCGGGGTATAAACCCTGGATGAGGTGCAATCGCACTCCTCAACTTTCCCTATCACAAGCTACACTATCAGAAGTTCCACTCCTTCAGTGAAGACAATGGCATCCCGGTGCTGTTCTACCAGCCCTGACGTGGAACCAGAGCAGAAGCTTCTCGGGGAGGAGGCTCATCATTGAGCGTCTGGGTTTCCAACACTCTGACTCAGCGCTCGAGGGGTTCAGCAGACCCCTCCAGTCTATCCTTTAGATGAGCCTTTGCCTTTCACTGCATTGGACGGTGCACGGTTGTTTCAAAGACGTTGACTTCCAAACTCCTTCTCTCTGAGGTTGAGGAGGAGCTGATGAAGCTATGAATATGTTTTTGCTCTGAGGAGATCTGTTGGCAATCTCTTCCGGGTGAATGGATAGTATGTGGGTGGGATGACACCATACTTCCTAGAAGTAAACTTGGGTGGTTTCTTGGGTGGATCAGACGGGGACTGGTCACCGCTGCTGGTTGGTGGAACTGGTTAAGTATCTTCTATGTTCGTAAAATGTTAATAATAAATACAGGGCATCGTGCTTGAGCTGTAGTCAAGTCCAACACCATGGTAACATTGGTTACCTACAAGCTATAAAGGGTATGTATGTAGAAACATCTCGTCCGGCCCCGAGGTGTAGCGGTCGGTGCTGCGGTTGCACAGGGCATCGTGTGTTTGAACCTGTCGACATTTCATCAGCCTCATCCTCTCTCTACCCACTTCTCTTCTGGTCATTTCTACTGTCCTATCTGGCCAAAAATGTACATAAAGTATTTTAAAAACTTGTTTTGCATTCACTGTGTTTTTTAAACGGTGACAGAAGCTTACGGCTGTGCCACTGAACACAGGGTAGCATTGCATCAAACAATTCAACAGTGAGTCTGAACTCTAATAATAAACACAGAAGAGTGCTATCAGTGCTATCCAATGCTATCAGCCAATAAGCAAAACGGTAAAAACCACACGATGATTAATCAGAGCCGCGGTGGAGGTCCCTGTCCAGCACATGCTCCTTGGGTTTACATGAACCGAATCAGGACTTTAGAAGTTCTGACCAGTCCCTTTATTTCTGACGGGGATCAGGATAGCTGACCCCGTGACACTGTTCTGGATTCTGTTAATCGTTTGATGACTTTATTTGTCCAGTAATTATTAACATTAGTGAGAGAAGAGATAGAGACAGCCATTGAACATTTCCTCAGGTTGTGTCGAAACATTTCCATGACGGAGGAGTAGAAGATGGATCAGATGGAAATGTTATGATTGTAATCTTCATTTTCAAGGCTTCTGTGTATCAGTGATATTAGAGCGAATAACTGTAAAATATTATGAGAACAGTAAAGAATCAGTGAAACCGCGGTAAACCAAACTCTACCGTTCTTACAGCCAAACGTTTCCTGGCGAACCAAACAGCAAACCAGCGCAACAGTAGAAAAATATCATTTGCTCTTTGCTTGCTTTTCGTGGTGTCTATTATTGAAGATGCCCCCCCCCCTCTCTCTCTCACAGAAGTGATTGGAGCCAGTGGGGGCTTCGATCTCTGAGTCTGGCATCACCAGTCTGTTGCAGAATGCTTCTAGACGAGCGGCACCCAGCTGGTGTAGGAGGAGAGAGCAGGGCTCTGCTTCTCTTGCTTCCTCTCTTCCTGAGTCTGCGGCAGACAGAAGCACACATTCAGATTCCAGCGGACTGTAAGTGTACGCAGCATTCAACAGTTCACTAGAGTTTGTTCCTATTTTCCCACCTCCTCTTCAATATTGTATCAGTTCAATAAACATATTTTTACTTTACTGTACTTTCTCCGGTTAGAAACAGATTTTATCTAATGTTTTAGTTGACATTAAAGGGGCCGTATTATGCAATTTTTATAAATATTTTATTATAAATATTTCTGCACAGAAAACACACTTCCTCGGATTGTTCTTCAGCACTTCCGGGTCAGACAGCTCACCCAATCTGCATAGAGATGAGCTGTACTAGAGATTAATCTGATTGGTCAGTGGGCGGAGGTAAGAACAGTGGGCGGTGCTAGGAACATCGAGCCGCTTTCAGCTCACAAGAAAGGAATAAAGGATTACATAAACATGCACGAAACATTCCAAAATAAAACCCGAGGCATGTTTTTGATGAGGGAATGACACTAAACAATGCAAGGGGTGTCAAAGAAGTAGATTTTGCATATGATCCCTTTAAATTTATTTTTTAATACTTTGATCAAATTTGCAATTATTAAATCATATCTAAAGAAATTGCACATGTTCCAGCTTCATCTTGTTTTTCACATTAAACTGTATTTATACCCGTCTAGCAATGCTATAGCGAGAGATGCTGAAATAACTTCACTACTTTATTTCCTAACAACTTCTTCTCCGTAATTCCTTTTCATCTAATATCAGCTGATTTCAGATCAGGTGTGTTGCTTTTCCATATGTATCATAATATTTCCTGGGCAGTATCTGAAATGCATGAACTATAAAAGTTTCTGTCCATCAAACCCAGAGACTAGATGGAGAAACAGATCATTCCTACTCTTTTTCTCACAGAGAACACGATGAACAAAGACACAAAAGCTTTTTCTCCACTCAAAGATAGTGTTTGGGTGAAGGCATTTATTGTTAAATAACTGTGTTAATCACAATGACAACACAGACTGCTGATTTTGGCCTGAAAACAAGCTCAAAAACTGACACAGTCGGGTTTGAGCAGCTGCTGAAGGTGACCATCCTCACCTCGACCGGTTTGCTTGGAATCAATGTTTGAGCAGAAAATGTTTCTGAGATCGACCCTCACCTCTTTCATCCAGTGATGCACCAACATTTCTGATTTCTGAGCGATGGGGAAAGCAAAGGAGGCGTTGAAGGATCAACGGAAAAAAGTGGTAGAACTAAACATTCCATCACAACAATGATCCAAACACAAGGACAAGTCACTCGTCATTGGTTCCACCAGAACAAAGAGAAGGTTCCGGAGTGGATCTCCTGATCTCAATATCCATGAAGCACTCTGGGGAGAACTCAAACGAGCCGTTCATGCAACAATTTACAAGAGTTGGAGGCTTTTACCCTTTACTAACAGGGAAGATAAAGAACCTCATCCACAACTACCTCAAGAGACTCCAGGCTGCCATTGATGTTAAAGGGAGGAATATAAAATATTAAGCGCTCTTGATCAGTGTTGTCATTATGATTAATAAGAGTGAAACACAGCTGTGTGACAAAAAATACCTTCAGTCAAACTGTGAGCAACATCGACCAATACAATAAAAACTACAACAACATCCCAATAACCCTGGTATTCAGTCGTGCATGAGGGAATCCTGCAACATGTGTTACAGGAAAGTGTGCAAAGCCCCTGGTGAATCCTAAGCAACATCTCTGTGTTCGTTCCTCTAGTAATGTGTTTCTAGGTGCTCGACATATTAGATGTAAAGAGTTAAATTAGAATCAGTAGAAAAGTCTATTGTTCAAATGACAGCCGGGAGACACGGCAACAGAAGTTGCAACAGAACCAGGGGGCGTGTTGTCCAGTGGGTATTACTCTAGAATTAGCCTGAGCAGAATTTCTCTTTCTAACTCTATTTCTGCTTTTCTCTCTGCATCTTTGCTTCCATGATGCGTTCTCAGACACGTATAACCAGCGTGAGTACAGCAGCTTCCTCTTTTCAGGAACTTTTTGGACAAATAGAGTTAATAGCTGACTTTCAAAATGATGCATTTTAGTTTATGTTTATAAGTAATTGTTTCACCAAACTGTGCTTTCTGTATGTGCTTTCCTCAGTGAAGCAAGCTCCGGTGTTTAGGACCCAGCCAGTGTCTCACACTGCATTCTATGTGGAGGATTTGAATCTGTCCTGCGAGGCCAGCGGGGACCCGCCCCCCAGGTGAGAACCAATCAGCGCATGCTCATCAGCAGGACTCAAAACCTGTGCATTCACTGGACTCAGAAAAAGTTTGGAGAAGCTTAGACTTCACTTGAGGACAAACGTTTGTACTTTTAGAGGCCTGAGTTATTTAACAATATTTAAGTCAGATTTAAGAGTCCAATCTTGACTTTGTTTGCCAATTCATTCAAATAAATGCAAATGTTAAGAATAGTTAATTATCTAGAAGCATGTTTTCAAAAACCAGAGCTTCCGGAGGAAAAACCCACACTAGAAATACAGAATCATGTTGGTCCCCATGTTCTCTTCTACATAGAGAAGCTAAAGAAATGTGCCTGATGTCTCACATCTAGTGCTAAACCCACTCCCTTCACCTCAAGGTGCCGCTTGATTATGGAGATCCCAGACACTGGCCATAACCTGGAGCTAAAACTACAGTTAATAAAGCATTTCTTGAGCAGGAAGATCCTGAAAGGCTGGTCACCGGCAGTCGCCTGGGAAAAGATTAGAACAGAGAGAATAGTTAGTGCAGGAGAACAGTTAGGTGTTTTTAACGATTTGGTGAAGGAACACATGTTCGGAATGAGCTCGGTTGAAGAGGTGTTTTAAACTGAGAGAGAAAATCTCGAAACATTATCAGGGAGTTTGCTCCAGAGCTTTGGGGACCCAAAGAGAATGTGAGAACCCCTTCCTCCTCTGGTGATTTTACTTTTTTTAGGAATGACTAAAAGCCTGAGAGATCGAGTTAGGATATAGCGGAGGAGCAGACGGTTTTAAAGGAAGCCACTGCTTCGAAGAGAGGATCGGTGTGATATGATCATACTTCCTTGTTCTGCTGAGGACTCTGCGTTCTGAACTCGCTCTCGTTAATTTCAGGAGGAAACTGAACAGCGGCTAATAAAGTGATCCATTCTAGAGAATCAACCAACTTCCTTATCTGCTGAGGAGAACATGTTCCACACCTTTGAGATGTTCCTGAGGTGGAAGGATGAAGTTATAATAGCCAATGGAACATGATTCTCAAAAGTTAGACCTCCAGGGTTTTTCACTAATGAGGAGATATTAGTAGTCTTCACCAAGCGCCATATTTGTCAGGCAGGGAGTCAGTTTTTTGAGTCAATATTTCAGATTTATCTGAGAAACTAAGAAAGTTTTAGATCAATGATGCCACTCGTCAGGTTGAAAGTGCTCTGCATGTTCCCACAGCTTCCGCTGGCTGAAGGATGGCTCCCAGTTTGGAGATGAGCTGTTTGGGTCTGGGACGCTGACTCCAGACCCTATGGACCTGACAAAAGATCTGCGATTCTATCAGGGAATCTATCGGTGTTACGCTGGCAACGAGCTGGGCACGGCGGTCTCAAACCTGGTGCACATCATCACTGAGCGTGAGTTCTTCTTCAGACACTGGTTACCAGCTGCATGTCCAAAGTGGTTCCTGGAGGGCCTCGTTCCTGAACGTTTAGTTCCAGCCTAAACTGTGCAGCGAGTGGCGCTCCAGGAGAGATTTTTTGAGACATCACAAAGCACTGTTTATTTCCATTCATGTTTCCAGATCTGCAGCTGTAAGGGGTCCAGTCTGGATCACTTTCTGCTTTCCTCAGAATTTGTCTTGCGGAATTTTTGATTTATTTCGGTACATTTTGTTGCAACGTTGAACGCAGCATGTTGGAAACTCACCAGCGGCAAATCTTCACTATGGCACGTAACACGGAAAGGTCCTGCAAAGCTTGTTAGTGCCGGGGTGATCCCCTTTTCCCTTACACTCAGGGAGGCTGTGGTAGTGGCACAACGCTTAATTTGTACTAATAGACCCAAAGGGTGCCAAGAAAACATCCTTCACACCATTACACCACCAGCCTGAACCGTTGATACGAGACAGGATGGATCCGTGTTTTCATTTTGGTGATGCCAAATTCTAACACTGGTATCCGAATGTCCAGAAGAAGTCGAGACTCATCAGACCAGACAAAGAATCTTCTATCGTCCAATTTTGCGTAATCGTTGTGAATTGTAGCCTCAGTTTCCTGTTCTTAGCTGCAGGAGTGGCACTGGGTGTGGTCTTCTGCTGTTGTTACCCAACCGCTTCAAGGTGCTAAGAGATGCTCCTGCAGATTGTAACAAGGGATTATTTGAGTTACTGCTACCTTTCCATCAGTTTAAACCAGTTTGACCATTCTCCTCTGACCTCTGGTGTCGACAAGGCATCTGCTCCCTCAGAACTGCCGCTCACTGAATTTTCTGACTGTTCTCTGTAAACCCTAGAGATGGTTGTGCGTGTAAATCCCAGTAGAGCAGCAGTTTCTGAATTACTTAGACCTGCCCGTCTGGGACTTACAACCATGCCACTTAAATCTTCCCCATACTGATGCTTGGTTTGTGACTACAGCAGATCGTCTTCACCATGTCCACCATCTGCTGCCGTGTGATTGGCTGATTAGAAATTTGCGTTAGCAAGCAGTGTGTACCTAATAAAGTGGCCGGTGAGTGATGGAGCACACAATAAGTTACACAGGCCACAGTGGACAAGGGTTGTGGTCTCTGTGCCGGTAAAGTTTTTTTTTCAGTATTTGATCATTTCCTGGGGTACGTGTCGTGTAGCGTTGCTTAAGTAATAACAGATAATGAAGATGACCTGGTCTCGTCAGTGCCTCTCTCTCTCTCTCGCACCAGACATCGATATCTCCATACGCAGCTTTGCCTCATTCCTTCTGTTATTTCCTTGTTTCCTTAACAAGCGTTGTTTAGAAAACATTCTGAGACGGGTTTCATCTCTCGTTGGATCAATTTTTTGTCTAGACAGTAGAAGAGAATCCTCTAAACGCTCTGTTGACTTTGTTCCTCAGCCGTCCCAAGCCTGACCAATGAGAAGCCTTCGATGCTCAGGTTTGAGGAGGGAGATGGCGCAGTGCTCCACTGTAACCCTCCCAAGAGCTCCACCAGCCCCAAAATCCACTGGATGGACATTCGTATGTCACCCCTCCTCTACCACAAATATCCTCGCCTTCCCGGAGACCACCTCTCACTGCTCTGGTTCTTTCTTTTCTCAGAGTTCCACCACATCCCCTTGGATGAACGGGTGACCACGAGTCTGGGAGGAAATCTTCACTTTGCAAACGTGCTGCAGAAGGACAGCAGAGAAGACTACACTTGCCATGCCCACTACATCAAAGCCAAAGTGATCCTTCCAAAAGAGCCCATCATTATCAGCGTCAGCCCCTGTGAGTAGCGGCACCTCTCCCTCCTGCTCTGCCGTGTGCATGCTCATAATTATCTGTGTGGGATAAACCATCAGAGGATGCTGCCTAGACTTTGTTTCCTTAAAAGGAGCTCTCTGATAGCAAACAGGTTTTCCATTGACATTTCGCACAGTTTGTTTGCTACACTATCCTCGAGGATCTCCCCTATCCCCCGGTTGTTCCCTAGCAACTGCTTTCTCCAGAGCTAATCTGTGTTTGGCTTGTTCCTCCACAGCAAACTCTGTGCTGAAGATCCGTCGACCCAGACTTCAGGTGCCGGGCGGGGAGCGCTCGTCGTATACGGTGCTGAAGGGACAGACCCTGACTCTGGAGTGCATTCCTGAAGGCCTGTGAGTCGCTCCTCTGGTTCACTCGCTGCTGAGCTTGAACCTTACACCCAATACTCACACTACATCCCACACCAGTCCGGCAGCACCGTTACTATTACAGAATAAATGTTTCCTGTTGACATCACAAGAATGTTATATGAACAGAGACGCCAAAAGAAACTTTGATTTCAGTTCTTTTCAACTTTAGAGTCGGCAAATACATGACGAATTAATCCAACACTTTTAACTTTGGTATTTATTATTCTCAGGTTGGGTTGAGTAAGTTTTAAGTTTTGTAATTACTTAAAAGCTGCTCAGGAGATTCCTCTGCGCTTTGTTATCACACAGAGTCTTAAAATCTTAATTCATTTTTTACTAGACAGTGTTATAATCAGTTACATTTTTTTTATTCGGTTATTTTTTTATAATATAACATAAAGTTCGAAACGGAAACTGAACTTAAGCAATGAAGAATAAAAGTTTTCTACGCTCTGTTGAACACAGAAATCCATTTGGGCTGCTTCAATGTCCCTCAGCTGCAGGTGTTGGAAACTCTGCTGGTCCGAGAGTCTCACACGTAACACGGGCTGCTGACTTTTATACACTGATTGATTTCGTTTGTTCTGAGGCTTCCTGGAAATCCCCTCGAAAAGCCCCAGTTGAAGTCATGACCGGTGGTAAACTCTCTGTAGCCTCTTGATTTATTGCAGTGTATCCTGCAGTGTTCTTACTCCTCCACTCATGGGTTGCTTCATAGACACATAGTCAAGTGAAAAAATTAGGACGCCTTATGAAAATTTGGTTATTTTGTTACATTACTTTTATGTGGACATTAAATCTAAATATCAACAATAGCCACTTCCGATGGCTCCAACCACACACAGCTGTATGCCACCAGGGGCACAGGATCAGTAGATCAGTTCTCAGTATTTGCCCTGTTTAAACCTCAGACATTGAATTTGAGAGCTTCTTGTGTTCTCTGAAACATCACTGCTGATCAGTGGAGATGGAGAATCCCCTGGAAACGCTTTGGTTTGGTTTCCTCCTGTGATTCAGGCCCACCCCAGAGGTGCAGTGGGAGAGGCTGGATCCCCATCGTTCTGCCGACCGCGCCCAGGAGCTAAACAGCAACCGCTGGCTTCAGATTAAGAACGTTCTGGAGTCTGATGATGGGGAATACGTCTGCACTGCCACCAACAGCCAGGGCTCCGTCAAGCACCACTACACCGTCACGGTTGAGGGTGAGATTCACACACACGCACACTTAATAAGAATTTCCTGTTAATCGGGTCTTGATGACATCACCTCTCCCGGGTCACTGTGGCAGATCTAAAAAAAAAGGAACTACAGAAATGCTCAAAGTGACTTTCATTGAATAAAGAGTTGAACATCTACCACAAGCAAAGAACTGATCAGTCCATAAATCCACTTTGACTGATTTGGTCTTGATGAGTGAACAAGGATTCGCCTCCTTCACAAAGCACGACTCTGTAGTCTTTACTCACAGCAGCCGGCACCAGGTTTGCTCTCTTCTCATGAGGGATGTTTGCAGAGAGAAAACCTGCTCCTTGAATGAAATAACAGAATGCAACGATCTGAGAAACAGATTTAGATCCAGAGCGGGCATCTGAAGAGTTCTATCGATACAGATAAAGAGTGATTATTTGACAAAAACATGATATTCCACAGGTGTGCAGTACGTACTCTCTTCACTTTTCTATATTTCATCTTTTTAGTGGTTTTTTCCTCATGAATGAGGAAAAAACCCATAGTTTTATAGATTTATTAATAAAGCAAAGCTGAAATCTCACACACTCCTCAGTATCCAGATGTTTGCTGTGACGCTCATATATATCATGTGCTTCCATTTCTTTTGATCATCCTTGAGATGCTTCTAGATCTTCATTTGAGTCCAGCCGTGCTTGATTGGCTTGATTAGGAAAGCCATACACCAGTCTATATAAGAGAGTCATGAGGTCAGAGGAACTGTCTGAAGAGCTCAGAGACAGAATTGTGGCGAGGCTCAGATCTGGAGGAGAGGAGCCTTGGTGAGAGAGGTGAAGAAGAACCGAAGATCACTGTGCTGAGCTCCACAGCTGCAGACGGGAGAAAGATGTAGGAGTAAAGAGAACACCTGAAGAAATAAGATTCTCTGGTCTGACCTAAATTCTAAACGATTTGTTCGGAGAAAACCAGGCGCTGCTCATCACCTGCCCAGTAAAGTCCCAACAGTGAGTGGAGGCAGCATCATGCTGTGGGGGACAGAAGATAACTGGAGAAGATCTGCAGAAGAAGAAGCACTCATGGCTGTAGTGATTTTGAAGAGTGTTTCTGTTGAAGTTCTGAATACTGAGGACCGTTTCAGCTTTTCTTTTTTAATAACTCAGCAAAACTGGAAATAATTCTGCTTAAGGAGGAGTTCTGAACAGGGCAAGATCTCGGTTTAGAAAAGAAAGAGTGCACCCTGCAACACAACATTGAGTTTTTGTGATTAAATGTGCACAATAACTGTTAATCGAATGGATTACAGCCGCTCCATCCTGGACCAAGAGGCCAGAAGATCACTTGTACGCCCCTGGAGAGACAGTCAGACTGGATTGTCAGGCGGCTGGCATTCCTGCACCAAACATCAGCTGGAGCATCAATGGAGTTCCGATCTCAGGTGAGCCATTTCCATTCTGTGCATCCTCAGGTTTCGCAGGGTTTCTTTCTCGAGTCGACTCCTGCCTCCTGCTTTGCTACTGTTTATTGTGTATAATGTGAGGGAGTTCAATTTCCTGAGCCGTTCATGGAGTGACGTTTGGACAAATGATCTGTTTGTAAGAACAGCATTTTTCTCTTTTCCCGATGTCTCTGTGCTGCAGGGACGGATTCAGAGCCGAGGCGGCGTGTCAGTTCTGGAACCTTGATTTTGTCCAAAGTTCAGCTTGGGGATACGGCGATCTATCAGTGTGAGGCCTCCAACAAACACGGCAACATCCTGATCAACACGCGCGTGCATGTCATCGGTGAGTATTTCTAAAGGGAATTACAGATCAAACCTTTGTGAGTGTTATTGCAGCGTTCCGGGGGTCAGTCAGTGGGTTCAAACCCTAGAGAAACTCATCATGTGTTTATTCTTTTGATAGAAAAACAAATGTTTACGCACCCTGACACAATTTTGCCTTTTTGGCCATTTTTCAGAAAAAATATGAAAGAAAATGCAGAAGCATTTGTTCCACCCATAGTTAGTGATTGGGTGAAGCCATTTATTGTTCAATAACCCTTTTTAAATCTTAATGACAACAAAAGCTTTCCATAATAATATAAACAAACACCGACACAGTCGGGTTCAAGCGGCTGCTGGAGGTGACCATCCTCGCCTCGACCGGTTTGCTTGGAATCAATGTTTGAGCAGAAGAGGTCTGAGATCGACCCTCACCTCTTGCATCCAGTGATGCGCCAACATTTCTGATTTCTGAGCGATGGGGAAAGCAAAAGAGTCATTGCTCCAAATAATTTTGTTCCAGAAGTTTGGAGCTTGACTCTGAGCTGTTTGGCGGATTGTAAGTTGCCTCTTAGTGGCGTTTGTGTAGTAATGACTTCTGGCAACTCCACCATGAAACCCATTTTTCTTTGAGTGTCTCCTTATTGTTCTCCTGGAAACGGAAATCCCATTTTTTCAGGAGCCTTGTATTTCAGCTCAAGTTATTTGTGGGTTTTTCTTTGCATCCCTTACATTTTTTCTGGCAGTTGCAGCAGAAAAGTTTGTTGGTTTCACCAGAATCCACTTCTTCATCGGAGTTTGAACACATTCTCAGTTCCTCTGAGATCTTTACCCTTTCCATTTGCCAGTAGGAAATGGCAGCCGAGGAAATAAAAGGACTGAGTCAGTGTGGTACTGCCCCTGATATCAGCATCCTGTCGTTGGATCGCTTCTCTTCTGGGTCTTTGCAGCAGTTTTACTAGCTTTTTAGGGGAAAATCAACATGATGATCTCTGCGTTTACTGTCCCTATTCTTATGACTCCGGGTGTTTCTGGCTTATTGAGTTATACGAGACCAGTGACCGAGACTCCCAGTATCACTTCTAAGACCATTTTGTGTTATGGTAATCAGTATAATAAACATTTGTGAGTTACTTGTTGTCAATGGTTCTGCTTTTTGATGTAATTATGGCTTAGATTAATGTCCTTCTGCCAACAATTTTAATAATCTGACAATCAGCAAAAAAGGGTTTGTTTGCAGGAAAAGGGTGTGTTTACTCTTTGGGCCAGTCTGGTGGGACATTTTATCTGTAGAAATAAATATTTGTGGATTGGAGGGGAGTTTATAAATAATGTGGATGGATGAAAGGTTTAAATTTATTAAATTGATGTTTTATACTTTAAATAAATATATATTTTGTACATTCATTTTCACACCTCAGCATCCTTGCTCTTACCCAGCGACCCGAACCTGAGCCTACAAATTATTATTGGCCTTCTTCTCTCGGAGTGGTGTGCTCTCATTGTGGAGTTGACCCCCTGGTGGTGTCTTCACTAATTTGCAAATGGTCAAATGGTCTGGTCAAAACATTTCATTTATTCAGCAACATAGCGGTCCACCACAGCCCTACGGTTACAACTGGGTGGAAGTGGCAAATGGCCGATCTGGAGCCAGAAACTCAGAAACCTTTTGATTCCAGGAATAATGTGTTTGCAAACCCTCTCCTCCTACGATAGAACTACCAGCTCAGATTCTGACTGAGGATGGGCTCATCTACAGGACCACGGTTGGCCGGACTGTGCTGCTGGACTGCAGAACCTTCGGTTTGCCGCTGCCCAAAGTTGATTGGTAAGCACAGAGTTAATATAGTTTTCCACCAAAATTACACTTCTTTATCTCCTTTTGTCATTATGGACCTTGTAACAGAAAGACATATGGGAAAAAAAAGTTAACGTAGAAGGTGAATATATCAAGAAATTTGATAACTGTGAGGAGAATTCCAGCGCTACGCAGGTGGTTAAGGGTGAGGGGGACGTGTCCAAACTATGGGTTCTTGAATCCAGTGACTCTGTAGGCTGCTGGATCTAATCGGACCCTTTGCTGAAGTTAGGGTAGGAAGCTCTGGATGGTTGAAAGTCCTGCTGTCCTCCACACTCTTGTTAGAAGAGATAACTCATGTAAAGGTGGCAGAAAGCATTCATTGTGAGTTAAGTAATCTAGTGGAATCTGGTGATTCCAGGGAGCTTCTAGACTCTTCTCCAGCTCTGTCCGATGTGAGGATGTCTCAGATGACCGATGGAAGTCTGCAGATCAGCAACGTGAGCAAAGAAGACACAAGTGTGTACACATGCTCCTTGAGGAATGGTAACGGGAGCATCAGTGCCCAGCTGGAGGTCTTGAGTAAGTGTCTTGTGGAATTGTCGTTTGGAACTTTTTCACACGACACAAGTGAAATGAATCTCTTTTCGAATCTCCAGACAGAACTCAGATTGTGAGTGCCCCTCAGAATCTGAACGTGATACGTGGGCGAGATGCCACCTTACACTGCAAGTACACCATGGACAGCAGCTTGAAGCATCCTACAATACAGTGGAAGAAGGACGGACACAAGATCACAGCATCTACTAGCAATAACAAGTACATTTTCCTTTCGTAGTTTTAGCCGAGGGACAAAATTGTAAATCAAGGTAGTTTGAGGCCGAACGCTGCATGAGTGCAATACGAGAGCTTGGCTTTCAGTTCCATCGACCTTCAGCAAAACTGATCCGTGTAGCCTGGTGTTTTCACCATGAAGCGTGAGCTTTTTTATGCTGGAGCCATTCTCTACTCCAGTTGTAATTCATCGGTGGTAAACGCTCTAGTCCTAGTTGCTAACGTTACATTCATATGTGCTTTTCACTTCCTCCTTAGTTACTTTAAACTCATCCTGTCTACATCATTTCACCCCAAAATTTAATTCAAACCATTAAATAATTACTAATTCGAAGGTTTTCACAAACAAAATACCAATATAACTAAGTTTTGATGAAGTTAAAGAAATCACAGTCAAGTGAAAAAATGAGGACGCCTCATGAAAATCTGGTTATTTTGTAACATTACTTTTATGTGGACATTAAATCTAAATATCAACAATAGCCACTTCCGATGGCTCCAACCACACGGCTGTATCCCACCGGGGGCACAGGATCAGTAGATCAGTACTCAGTATTTGCACTGTTTAAACCTCAGACATTTGATAAATGAATAGTCTACGAACGTCCCAGCAAGTTCAACCCAATAGCAGGCAGCAAGATGTTCTCCAAAAACCCTAAAATATGATAACGGGAATTGTAGAAGTGCATGCCTCTAGAATTAGAAACAGACGGTAAGACTTCTGATGGTATTAAGCTTACACTAGCTGCTCGGGTAAAATATACATTTTGCTGAATTAAATTTATTCATTATATTGCTTTATTCTGTTAGTTTTGCCAACATTGAGATTAAAATACTCATACATAGTAATAAAATAAACAAATACTCAAATTGTCGTAGGGCGTCATCTCTGAGTCACATGTTACTGCTGACGTGGGTATTTTTTTTCCAACTCTGCAGATACTATGAAAGAGCCAGCTCTCTGGTGGTGGCTGGCGTTGAGATGGAGGACACAGGGCTCTACAGCTGCGAGGTTAGCACAGAGCTCGACTCGGACAGCGCGAGCGGCTCCATCACAGTGCAGGGTGAGTCTGAACCACTGAAGCCCAGTGAAGCTGTCTGGATCTGTTCGCTCAAGCGTTTTACCCTCCACAGATAAACCCGCGCCTCCGCACTCTCTGGAGCTGTCAGAAAAGAAGGGTCGTAGCGTCACAGTCTCCTGGACGCCGGGCGCTGAACACAACAGCCCTGTGTTGGGTAAACGAACCGAATATTCATGTATTCTTCGACTCATTCGTGAGAACAGCCAGAAGCAAGCTGCTCTGTCTCTGTCATCTACCAGAGTACATCGTAGAAGTGGAAGAGCAGGAGTCTCCGGGGGAAGGAAGATGGATGCAGTACGAGCGTGTTCCTCAGGATAGCAGACACGTGGAGGTCCACCTGCATCTGTTCAGCACGTACCTCTTCAGGATCAGAGCTGTTAACGCTGTAGGGACCAGTGAGCCCAGCGTTCCCTCAGAGGCCTACAGCACTCCGGCGGCCAGTAAGGCTTTTGGAATAATAGCGTCTGGAAGAGCTGCATTATGCAGCATTTCAAAGTGCATTTGCATCGATATGTGCCCTTGCAAAAAGGTTCTTTCCCATAGAATCACTTGTGTCTCGTGCATGGGCTGTTTATGGATCTCTCCTGCAAATCCCAAACCGTCCTGAAGCTGCTACGGATCGCTGTTAACTGTTAGCTGTGCTCTTGATCTGCTGAAGGATCTGATCAGACCAGTAGTGTCACAAATAAAACAATGATTTACAGGGTATTTGCAGAAAACGTTGAACATGGATTTAATATTCCATTTTTTTGGGTGTGCAAACGGGTTAATGGTGCCCACATCATCCTGCGTAATCTGCATATAGCCACCTGCTACTGTTTTAACTAGGGATGTCCCGATCAGGTTTTTTGAGCCCCCGATCCGATCCGAGTCATTTAATTTTAAGTATTGACCCATACCGAGTCCCGATCCGATACTTGTCTTTTCCTTGTGCTAATTGCACACTTTAAGTGCATGCAGGTTATTAAAGTATTCTAAAAGTTCAAAAATCCGGCGGAAGCCAGTATTCTCTACCACAGAGAGGGGTTGATCGTCCAAAGCGATGAATTCAACGACCCTTTCTGTAATCTTTTTGGCCTTGCAGCTCTCAAGAGGAAATTTCTGTCTCCTTTTAAAAGTTTCCTCCAGTGTGTGTTGCTTTGGTTTAGCCTTTTCCTGCGTTCGCTCAGTGAAGTCGCAATATTCTGTCGTGTTTCGTTTTAAGATGCCTTATCAAGTTGGTAGTATTAAAGGCTGCTTTGCTAGTACCACCGCGTGAAATGCTCGCATTGCAAACGTTGCATGTAGCTACCAGACTAGAATCACTTTCCAACTTAAAATACTTCCACACTGCAGACATCTTAGCACCGTATTGCAAGTAGTAAACAACATGCGAGTTTAACATGCGAGTTTGCGACACGTGCGTGACGTAGCTGACGTAAACATTCGATCGGTCCGATACATAGAGCCAATTCCGATCAGTTAAACAATGCCCCGATCGGCCCCGATACCGATCTTTATGATCGGCTCGGGACATCCCTAGTTTTAACCGTTTAGCAAAACCTGATCCTGTCCTTCCTGTTCTCAAGCCATGTGTTGTTTCTGTCCCACAGAACCTGACATTAACCCAGGGAATGTGACAACTGTGTCCACCGATCCAAAGAGCATGATCATCACATGGAAGGTGATTCTGCTAAGCGTCTCTCACTAAAGGAGCTCAACCAGGAAGACCCAGATCTCAGATGAGGTCATGCATGACATGCGCTTCTTCTTTGGCCCTGCAGGAGATGGAGCGACGCCTCTTCAATGGTCCAGATTTTAAGTACAGGGTTTACTGGCGCCAAACATCAGACAGGGGTTCACGCTGGAAGGAGAGCACCCTCTTGAATCCTCCGCTCGTAGTGAACGACACGGAGGCCTTTGTCACATTTGAGATTAAAGTACAGGCTGTAAATGAACTGGGAGCAGGACCGGAGCCGGTCGCAGTGATCGGCTACTCCGGGGAAGACTGTGAGTGTTCTAGAGATTAGTTTACCAGTGTAGACCCCTGCTTCTACATGACTAAAGTCCCCTCGTGTTTACAGTACCTCTGGAGGCTCCATCAGCTGTTTCAGTCAAGGACTTCAGTAAAACATCCATCACAGTCAAGTGGAGTCCAGTGAACCCGAAGTCTGTCCGCGGACACTTGCTGGGCTACAAGGTAAAGCAACTCAACCCTAACCCATCATCTGCTTGTATCTCCCGATTCTTATCATGGCTTCCTCTTCCCTGCAGATCTATCTGACAAGGATTGGCCCAAGGACTCAGAGTCAAAGGGCAGGAGAGGTGGACAGGGTGATAAAGGTTTCTCCAGAGAAGCTGGAGGAGGTTGTTGGTGACCTTCGGTTTTACTCTGACTACTCTCTGACTGTGACGGCTTTCAACAGCCGAGGTGAAGGTCCACATTCAGACGAGAAACTCTTCAGCACTCCAGAGGGTGGTAAGGTTCCTTCACAAAGAGCTTGTGAATGAGAGTGTGGAGCGGCTGATCTTGTGCTCTGCTGTTCCCTAGCTCCTGGACCAGTGTCCTTCCTGAACTTTGAGAGCCCATCTGAGACCGAGATCACATTGCGTTGGGGAGCTCCACCTGAACCGAACGGCGAGATCCGAGGATATCTGCTGCAGTATCAAGAAAGTGAGTGAAGGGTTGTCTTGAGATCCAAGGTGGATTAAATGTTGCATCGGTTATTTATGGTCTTCTGTTTCCTGGAGAATATTAGTCTATGGCTCTCCTGGATGTGAAGTTAACTGAGTTCAGAATATGATGATGTCATTTGGGGACTATATGCGATTTGTAGCGTTTTAGCGGTTTGTGATTCAGCAGTTCAGCGACTGACCTCTAGAGGCTGAAGGGAGCAGGTCCTCATTGACAGCCAGCTTTACAGCTAAAAACAAGTTTATACCCCTGTCTCCATGTTTCTCAATGGTACTCATTTGCCCATTTTTGATTACTCTGCACTTAATTGCCAGACGAAGGCTGGCAATGCCCAGCTTGAGGTGGAAAGCCCTTCATCTGAAACCTACGGGTGACCTCATTGAGCCTCTGTCCATGTAGAATCCCTTTTGTATTCAAATTGTATTAAGACGTGACTTCTCAGATCTATTTCAGGCTTTCTCCTCCAAAGGTCTCAAGGTCTCTTTAGCTTCGCTCAGGTTTGAAAAGAGGCTCACAGCTTTTTACAATTTCTAGCAAACTTTTAAACCTTGATCTTGAGAGGGGTTTGTGGTGCTGTTGTGCTCTTGTTGTGCTTTGTTCTTTTTAATCATTGACTTCTGTACAGCCTTTTAAGAATTCACTGTTGGTTTAATTAATAAATTAAGTTGATGTTTTTTTATTAAGTGGTGTAACAAAAGTGAATCTGTTTAACTCAATAGTTTCTCAATCAGGCGTTCACAGAGCGATCCTCAAGGCAAATCTGTGGCTAATCTATCGTACAAAGGCAAAGTGAAGTGACCCATGTTTGGTGTTTAGACACCTCCTTTGTCTTGTACCAAATCTCATGGTCTAACTGAGTCTTGTGGTCTAACATTCACAGCTAAGGGGAATTCACAGTATTCCATCAGCCTGACATATGCTTTTGGGATTGTGGGGGAAATTGGAGTAGATGCAAAGAGGAGAAGATGCAAACTCGTTCACCGGCCAGCCTCGAACCGGTAACCTTCTAACTTGAAGCGCACAGTGCTAAATAATTTATGTTAAAGTAACTGTAGATACAAAATGCAAACTCCATTTTCTCAGCTTTAGTGTTGCTGTAGGCAGTGGAGCTAAGAGTACTGACGTTTTCTTAAGGGTGTTTCTAACCAAGGTAGAAATAGAGAACAGGTAAAGTGGGAGAGAGAGAAGAAACAGATAGAAAGAGCAAAAGAGAGAGGATGGAAAGAGAAAGTTGGAGAAAAAAGGAGAGCATGGAAGAATAGAGACAGATAGATAGCATGGAGAGAGAGAGAAAGAGCTGGAGGAAAAAGAGCGAGAAATAGGATAGATTGAAGAGAAAGTGAGAGACAGCAAGAGTGAGAGAATCAAAGATAGAAATGCAAAATGAGAGAGAAAGCGAAAGTAAAGAAAGAAAAAAGGAAGAGAAAAAACACCAAAGAGAAAGGAAAAGAGAAAGAAATAGTTAAAGAGAGGGAGAAAAAAAGAAAGGAGCAAGGGTGAAATAGATAGAACAAAAGATAGAGAGAGGGGTATAGAGAGCACAATACAGTAGAGAGACAGAAAAAAGAGAAGGACTGCTTTATAATTAAACTATTTTCCTGGCTATAAAAGAAAATAAACAAAAATATTTCTACTGATTGTTTTGGATCGGTGACATTCGCCAGATCTCGTTTAGGGGGCTCGTTTCTTTAACTGATTGGACAGGACAGGTGCCAATTACTGTAAAAAAATACATAGAGAAAATAATAATAAAATAGTTAAGAAAACAGATGCAGAACTAGAAATGCACTTGAGTAATCGGTTTGTAACCGGTTACTTTACCCCAGAGCAAGCATCGACATTGTATTTCTCCTCTGTTAACTCTCTAGAACGCTATAGAGATGCAAATATTGAAACAATTTGGTGGGCGGCTCGGTGTCGCAGTGTGTAGCACTGTGGCCCTTCAGTTAGAAGGTTGTCAGTTCGAGCCTCGCCGGTGACCTTCCTCAAAGGAGTTTGCATGTTCTCCTGGTGCTTGCGTGGGTTTCCTCCAGGTTTCCCCCACAATCCCTAAAACATGAGGTTAAGTTAATAATAATCTAAATTCCCCTTTTGTGTGAATGAGTGTGTTGCCCTGCGATGGACGGGTGACTTGTTCAGGGTGTACCCCCCCTCTCACCCAATGTCCGCTAGAGATAGGCACCGGCGGCAGACCCACTTGACCCTTAAAGGAAAATGAATGAATGAAACACTTTGGTTGTATTTATTAAACGACGCAAGGTTTCATGAGGGGTGCCATGAAAGAACCCCTCGCTAAGAGCAGGCTTTTCTTTCGGTGCGGGGTCTGGTGTCGCTTGTAAAGCTCCGATGGTTGGAATTGTCTTCTGATCTCATAGTTTTGCTCGGAGAGGTGGAGTCCATCAAGCTGCCGCTTGGCACCGAGTTCACACTGAAGGATCTGAATCCTCAGAGCCACTACCTCTTCGACCTCAGGGCCTGGAACAGCGCCGCTGAGGGAGAGTCAGTGAAGGGAAAAACCACCACCCTGCTGGATGGAGGTGAAAGGTCACTTCCTGCCTTTTGTGGATCTTGTTTGCCACTGGCGTCTGATCTGCATGTTCTGTCTGCAGAACCTCCGTCTGAACTCAACACAACCGCCGGAGAGACTGCGGTTAACATTAGCTGGGTACCAGGAGCCAGGCATCGCAATTTCGCCTTCAGCTTCCGTTACCTGAAAAAAAGCGGTAAGGTTTTAACCAGGAGCGACCTTCCTGGGATTTTATTCCTCGTCCAATCACAGCACAAGGTTTGTGTTCACTTTAAAATAAGTCGACCATACAGACACTTCGAGAACTCACTGCATTGTAATAAATCTTTTTTACGGATTTTTTTTTTGCCTTTCATTAGAACAAACAGAAGAGTCTGTAAGAAATGTATAGTATAACTGTTTATGCGCGCATTATCCACCATTATATGTAAGGGAATATTATAATATAATGGTGGATAATGCGCCATTAATGCGATAAAATATATGTCCGTATTCTTTTCCACCAATATATGTAAAGAATATTGAGCTAATTGTTCACCAATATATAGAATATATAGTGCAATAGCTATTAGGGAATTAATTATACCTGAGGGTATAGTCGGTGATTCAAATGAGTTGACGCAGTGCCTCGGACAGTGCTTCGGAATCATTTGAACACACGTGACTGTTGTCCAAAATACGTAACGTAGTTACTGTATATTAAGGAAAACTCATCAGTTTAACTCAAATAGAATTATCCAAAGGTTTTAGATAATTTAGAAGGTTTGAACGTTAATTCAAAGAATTCTTGAAGTTTGACTGAGTTGAGGTCTCTAGATCTCAAGTCCGTTTTGGGGGTTGCCTGCATTATCTGGCCTTAGGGATCCGTTACAAGTCGTAAGACAGGAGAAGTGGATACAGAGAAGGGAACCTGCTTCACCCTGTTCACTATACAACGGGGACAGACCAAAGTTACGAAGAATCCAGAGAGCAGACACCTTCAGCGCAGCATTACGTGATGCACACAATGAAACTAATAGTTCAAAGCGCTGGCACACTGCCCCCGGTGGATGGATGGTATCAAACGCTCTCACAAAGTAAACTGGATCTTCGCCTTCTTTTGAGAACTTTGTGATTTAGAGCTGATTTACCAGGGGGAAACTGAACCGGCAGGATATTTAACACAAAACGGAGATTTTCGCTCTCTAAACACCCTACAATTAAAGAATTTTGAGCTTACAAAACATCAGACTCCATCCACTTCTGCAGGCTCCCATTAGAAAAGGCACATGAGGTGAGCACCAGGGAGTGGTACCATTCAGAAACTGGGAACCAAAAGTGGAAGAGAGGCTAGGTGGTTCAGATTCTGAAAGTAAAGGCTTCTTGCTGAAAGACAACACACACAAACACTGAAGAGCTCTGGGAAAGTGAGAGATGCGTTCTGAGATGTTTGCTTCTCTTTGTGGCAGCCCATGGGGACTGGAAAGAGACCGAGATGATCAACTCTACGCAGGGCTTCTATCGGCTGCAGGGTCTGGATCCGGGCTCTAGATACCTCCTGGAGATCCGCAACACCTCCTACCTGTGGGAGTTCATGACCAGTGGACCAGGTACGTCCTGATGAGGAACACCGGAGCCGTTTACTACTCGCAAATACAGAAATGAACCTCTGCACGAGGCGTCAGTATTTTCCACACGTATATCAGTGATTGTTATTTTGATTATAATTCACGAAAGAAAATCATTGGCTTTGCACTGAAACCCAGTCGTGAATTGAAACAGAAGCACCTGTGTAGGAGGCTGAAAGGTGAGGTTGAAAAAGACTTGTCATGGATTGAGCTCAGCGACAAGACACAAGGTAGTTTTACTGCATCAACAAGGTCTCACCCAGACAAAGACTGGGCTACACTTGAGGTCGTAGACGCAGTGGTTGGTCATAGAAGGTCTGTTTTTTTTTCTCCAAGATGCTTGGGAGACCTTCCAGCGGAGTTCCTTCAGAATATTTTGCTGCTCATGTGATTCAGATTCTCCTTTGTTCATTGAATAAATGATTAACTCTTCCATTTCTGTACGCATGCTTTGTTTAGAGCGTTTTCACATCTGCGCACAAGAAACTAAAGCATTAGAAGATGAGAAATGTGCTGCTGCTTTAGCCGCTCATGCTAGCACCAAATGAGTGTATTCAGGGCTACGTTAGGAAATTTCATAATAGTCGCGCGCTCAAAGCTGCTGTGTTACTTAGTGATGGATTTAGCTCGCGTTTTGCTCATGTGTGTACACAGCATTCTGAACGTAATCGATGAATCTAAACAAATCCACACGGTCGCTCTGCTGCACTTGTATCTATACTCGTACAAGAACCTGCAGAGCATGATTAGTGTTTGTTTTTCTCTGCACAAACCGTGGGCATCTGCCGCTCTGCACGCTTTACCTTCATCCCTCATGAAGCTAGGGTTGGAACTAAAGCGTACAGGGCTCACATGATTGACAGACCTGCCAACATCTCAAATTATTCTTATCATCAATATTACTTTACTGAGCCATCAAATAAATAAAAGATGCTCAGCGTTTGCTCTCCCTCCAAATCTCCCAGTTTTTTGTTCTCCGCAGAGCTGGGAGAGCTGGCCAGCAGCTTCGCCACGCAGGTCTGGTTCATCACTGTCGTCAGCTCCATGGTTGTGCTGCTACTCGTCCTCTTCATTCTCTGCTTCATCAAGAAGAGCAAAGGAGGCAAATACTCAGGTACACTTTCATTCATGGAGAAAACAAGACAGTAAAGAATCCAGATGCACTGGTTGATCTGGTCTTTTCTCCACCAGTGTGTCCCAGCTTCAGACTCGAATAGGTTTCTTGTGTGTGTAAAGTGCTTTAAGTGCTAAATATTTAATGATTTTTTTTATTATTCCAGCGTTTAGGCGCTCTTCTCCTGTTCACTGTTTATCTCCATCCTTGCTGAAATGCTTGTTGCAAGTTCTGCCAAAGACGTAAAGATGTTTTCAGTTCTCCACACGTGGACACATCCAGGGCACCATCAGGTTGACTTGTGGATGCCTAACCTGAAGAGCTTGTGTTTCAGGACCAAAGTGTTTTGAATGGACGCTTTGAGATCTGGAGAAGGAGCTGGTTCAAAACAGAAGCTTAGTGAGGTTATAGACTCTGGGTGGAGGTTCTTAAGAACAGCAGGCAATGGTTCTGAAGGTTAATGGTTCTGAATAAGACACCTGTGTGACTACTGGTTCTGAACTTAAAATTTCAAGAGCAATTGCTACAGAGCTGGAGATTCAGGAAGCAGGAGGACACCATCTCTGCCTCATAATGGCACGGGGTAACTGGGCTCGAGGGGGAGTGACTGATATTTTTGTATGAACCGGAGGTTTCCCATCAGTCGTACATCCCCCGACAGATGGACCCTTATGGAGAGTGGCCATCTTCACCACAGACAAAGCAGATTTAATCCATCTCTCGAGTGTGCAAGGGCTGGCAAGAATAGAACATACAGAAAGGAAAAGCTGAGAAATTAAAATAAAATCTGAGTTTAAAAATTTGAGGTGAAATCCACACGGGTAATACAAGGGAGATGGGAGGAAATATTGGAGGTGGAGAAAAGGTCTGAGTTCAGGTATGTGAACGGGTTCATGGACGACAGTTCCATTACCTTTTCTTGTAGATACTTTGACGGCTCTTTTGCTTTTCCCATCGCTCAGAATTCAGAAATGTCACCGCTGTACGGGATGAAAGAGGAAAGGGGCGATTACAAACCAGAGAGGGGACCAAATCAAGTCCCAAGTCAATACAGAGCAGGTCCAAGTCAAGTCAAAATTAATTAATTAATTTTAAGTCACTTTGGGTCATTTACAAAAAATATCTGATAGCAATGCGCTAGCAAAGGTTGTTGGTTCAAACCCTAGGGAAAGCAAGAACTGATGAAATGTGTTAATTTCTTGAAATGTAAGTGGGTTCGGATAAAATGCCTGCCAAATGTGTGAACCTAAGCATTAAATAAAAAAAAATAAAGAATTTGCAGTGATCTTCAAGATCGACCCAATCGTTAAATTGCACCAAATCAAAGAATTTAACCAGAAAATTGAATCGACATGCTTTTTGCTAATCGCAGAGATTTAAATGTTGATATAAAATAAACGTCTGCTGTTCAAATCCATTGAGCTAAAAGAACTTAAGCGAAACAAACATCTAAAATGCAGAAACTTCCAGGGAACCAAACTCTTTGTTGTGTAGAACTTGGATTTGATTCAGCCAAATGCACAACGGATGACAACCAATCACATGCCAGAAATACTGCCAGCAACCAATAGATTCGAAGTCCATTTTATTGGCTGATTTCTCCCTCTCTCTCGGACGCTAAAGCATGCGATTATTCAAGTCCAAGTCAAGTCTCCAAATGAATGACTCAAGTCCACCCCTCTGGCAGAAACTTGAAAGCATTTTCTGTGCAAACATTGGTTCCAAGCAAACAGGTCGAGGTGAGGATGGTTACCTTCAGCAGCCGCTCGAACCCTTCAGAGTTAGTTTTTGTGTTCACCTTTTTTAATCAGCGTCATTTGGAAAGGATCTGTTGTAGTTGTGAAAAAAAGACAAAAAACACTGCTGTTTGACGACAAATGGCTTTCTGTTATTCATATTTTCTTTAAAAAAAAAATCTGAGAATGTGTAAAGTTACGAGCACAACTGTACCAAAGTCCAAGGTGTACCCCCGCCTCTCACACAATGTGCGCTGGCACCAGGAGACCCCTGTGACCCTGGAGTAATGGACTAAGCGAGTTGGAAAATGAATGTTTAAGCCATGTATGATCTCCATAGACCCAGAGAAAGCTCGAGACCACAACCATCTCTAGTTTATCAAAATCCATCCGCTACGTCAGTGTTTTTCAACCAGTGGCTGGAGATTTACCAAACTGGTCTTAGAAGAAAACAAAATAGTTTTTCTTTGTCTGCTTCCGCCCTATTCAAGACGCTTTAACGAAAATGACGTAATATTGTCAAAACAGGAGATTGATTTTTCTGTGTGTTTTTCTAAGAGTGGTTAGATTTGAGCATGAGAAACTGCAAGGAACGCGGTGAGATGACGATGTGTTCTATCATTCTGTCCTAGTGAAAGACAAAGAGGATGGTCAGGGGGATGCAGCGGGTCGCACGCTCAAAGACGATGCGTTTGGAGAGTACAGGTATGAACTAGTTTCCTGTAGGCGTCACATCTCGAGAAAGAAACATCAAGTGACTTCTCTTCTGTTTCTTATGCCTTCCCCGGAGCAGGTCCCTGGAGAGGTAAGCATTGAGCTGCCAGCGGCCTGACTGTGTGTTTGATGGTGATGCCACTCCTGTGTTTGTGCCCCCAGTGATAACGAGAAGTGCTCCATCAGTCAGCCCTCCATCTGTGAAAGCAAGCGCAGCAGCAACGACAGCCTGGCCGACTACGGAGACAGCGTGGACATCCAGTTCAACGAGGACGGCTCTTTCATTGGCCAGTACAGCGGCCGCAGGGACCCGCAAACCCACCAGAGCTCAGGCGCCACGTCCCCCATCAATGCCAGCATGCCTCCGCCCAGCATCAGCTTCCCCACCTCGGTCACGGGCATCTTGGGGCCAAACTAACTTGTAAAAAGGAAACACACACCTGCCCTCAAACACACACACACACACGCACACACGCACACGACAGACACGAGTCCAGGGCGGGACTAAACACACTCAAAACATTCCAGCCAATCCCCTTCTTTGTTCCAGTGCTGCAGCAGAAGCGCGGCTGCACGTTCGGGTGCCGGGGACAGACTCAGGCTCTTCACAGAAATGCGCTTTGCTCTGAATGTGAGATGTGCCGTAGCATCTGTTGACTCTGTTTCAGGCAGTGCTTTGCTCGTCAGTGTGCAGTCAGTGGTGACCGACAGAACATTACATGATGGAACGGATCTGTGAGTTCTGGTGCCTTGCAGACATCTCGTGAATGTGCTGTTTGAAAACATCTCATCCCTCTTGAGTTTAGTTGCCTCTGTAGAAAACGGTTCCTCAAGGCTTTAGTCTTGTGTTTTTTACAGTATTTACATGACATTCACACTGAACATTTGTTTTTTATATACGTATATAAAGACTAATATATTCTGCATGATCAGGTTTATTTGTCATGTGCCACGTTTTACCGTTCTTAAATCAATGTTTGACAGTGCAACCTTGTTCCAGAGATATTTTGAACGCGTCATAAACACAGCAGGTTTCAGTTCGAGTCTGCGTGAGATGTTTAAGTGAAGGATTTCCTTACAGATGTTTTATCAAAGACACTATTTCTGTAGCCGCTGTCATGTAAATCATAGAGATGTGAAGTATACAACGGTAATAAATGACCACAAAACCTCTCAAACAAATCTGACGCGTACAAGAACCGCTCACTTTTTGTCTTATCGTAAGTTAACATTTAACAGTGTAGTGTAACCACGCGTCGTCCTACCTTCAGCGGAACGATCAGGGTGCTTCTCGTGCATCCTCGATGGCTGGGCCATCTGATGTCTGCTGAGGTAGAGGACTTCTGAATCCTCACCGCTAGATGAAGTAACACTGGATAGCTAAGCACGAACATGAATGTGGCCAAATGCTTTCCAAACCAGTGCACGTCACAGACACCGAAATATTCTTAAAAGAACATTAGACACATGTTCCCTCCAGAGTTTCATTGCCCTTTACATCACAAGCGTCCTAAAGCCCACAACGCCTCGTGCCCCATGGATCTTTTGGTTCGCCAAACTTGAAAGTAGTCCATGTTGCATTTTACGACTACAGGCTAGAATCTGTGTAGCTCCTCGTCACTGACGTCTGCGTCGAGGAAGAAGAGGTGTTCCTGCCTCTGAAAGAGCTTAGCGAGTGCATCCGCTGTAGAAGATCTTTTTTTGTGCACGTGTTTTGGGTCGTGAACAAATTAAGAAGAAATTAGGGGGTGCTGCATTCTGACTGTGGAAGTTGTTTTTCCAGAGCCTTCTCCCACATCGTGAGGAGTCAGTTGAGGCGGCTAGAGAAGACATGCTGGAGAGACTGTGGCTTTAGGCTGAATGCCTTGGTAGAGCTGGAGGAAGTGTACATGGAGAGAAATCTCCTCCTGATCTGGTTAAAGTGGATGGAGTAATGGGTGGATGTCTGCTACTGTTCTCAAACAGCTTGCAATGAAACCTAGACAGCCTTTCACCTGAAAGCAACACTTAAACAACAGCAAACCACACCCCTTTGACTCTCCTTTGTTCTTTGTTGATCACACTCAACAATGTTTCTCTTCTTTTTTTTTGTGGCATTTCTATCGTATTTACAATCATGTCATCGAGCAGAACGAGTGTGACGTAGCAAAGGGAAGCTTCTGGGTAATGTGTTAAAAGTTGATGATCAGAGGGGACCATGGAAGTTGTTCTGGCAAACCGGTTGCCAGTAGGGCCAAGCCATACCAAGCTGAGGCGTGCTGTTAATAAAATCTGCAGAGTACCAACTAAAGCCGTCTCAGTGAGACGTGCTGAGCCATTGATCCTGACTGAGATTACTGTGCTCTGGGGTAGATCTTCAGCGTGCACACAGCATTCGGGTCAGAACAGAAAATGAGAAGATCCTACCACACACCACACCGAACCACAAGACAACTACTCCCCACTGTTCTGAGACCTGTAGCAGGGATCACATCAGAAACTAAGTGGAAATTCTTTTGTGAACTATTCAAATGAGATTAATAGTTTTGGTTTGGCTCAAACCTTTGTGTTGCGTAAAGTTCTGCCAGCTCGTACTGCCAGTGTTTAATGCTCAGCTGAACGTCACCCAGTGATAAAGTTAAGGGAAGTGTGTCACTGTACCAATGATCAAATGTGTGTAACAGGCTTAAACGTGTAGCTCGGAAGCATTTTTTTTTTAATATTGGACCTTTGTGTGATGTATAAAGCCAGCAGCGCTAATGCTAAACTGTTTTTCTGCAGCTAGCAAGAACGACGGGCGTAGAAGCCTGAGCATTACTGTGTCTGATGATGCCTTACTCTGTCTCTGACTGTTACAGTGCCATTCGTCTGGCAGCTTCTGAAGATCTACAGATAATTAGTAACATTACCAGAATCCCAGTGCTGTTACTCCAGGCTGAGCGTAATGTTTATTCTTAAAGACACCAGAAAGGTCACAGAGACAGACTGAGGCTCATATTTGGAAGCGATTCTTGCTCTGTTTCATCTTATGTATTTAGCCATATCATGGATGTCATGCTTATCTCTAGAGTTAGTGTCCACTCATGGTCTTATCATAAAAATGTAAAAAAACAAAACAAAAACACATTAGAAATCATTAGAGGACTATTCCAAAGTACACTACTGTTTTTCTACTCATTGTTTGCAGAATTAATTTCTGAATTCTAAATGCTGTTGTGAATATGTACATGACGATTAAATGTATTTCCGAAGGCTTTGAAGTTGAATCTTGTCGTTCTATCTGCATCTGAAGGAAGTTCATTCACACCACTGATCGTGCCCTACCTCCCTCCTGAACAGTACTGCTACAGATGATCAGAATATTAACTTTCTATCAAATAGATTTTCATACGAGTCAAGTCACTCAGAAACCTGCCGCTCTTTCAGGATTCCTACTCTATGTACTTTTATTTGTACTAAAAGACGAGCATCCCGACATTTAGATTAATGTTTTTGCGTCAGAGAGAGGCGTCACAGAATCCGAGCGCAGGCTTTAACTGAGACAGAACAGAGACAGAGACTCACCAGCAGCTGGAGAAAGAGAAACTGTGACAATTATTTAGTTTCAGTTAAAATTATTAGCTTGTTTTTCTGATATTTCTATATTTGGGAAAGCTACTTATTTGTGCCAAATTTATTTATTTAAACCAAGTGTGTCTCACATGGCCAGCGTTGTGAAGCCAAACTGTGGTGAGCGCCCCAAAGCACTGGCTGCAGAATGATTACCACTCAATACAAGTCTATGGGGAAAAAACAGACCTGAACTTTAACAATTATTCTCTGAGAAAGTACGGCATTTACTCGATTTCGAAAATATTTATACAGTGACCAAACTTTTTTCTTCACACGCACGCACGCACACACACACACAAAAAGAAAAAACCGACAGAAATCTAAAAAAAAACACGAGAAGTAGCAAAGTTCTTCCAGACTCCAGAGGATGCCCCCCCCCAGAGTTGATGAAGGTCAAATCTAGATTTAAATCAAAACAATTAGAGCCAGGAAATTTTTAGCTCCAAAGTTGGCAATTTAACAAGGGAGGAATGAGAACCATCTCTGTAAGGTTGGCCCCTAACCTACGCACTCCGCCTTCCTCTTGTACTTGGGCTCTTAGTGCTAGATTTGTGCTGATTTGTGCCGTTGGAATCATATTTTGTGCTGTTATAGATTTTGAGATATTAAACATTATTTTATAGGTCATCCAAAGGTCACCGTCCCCCATCAAACTCCAAATCGCACGAAAACGGTACGCTTCATTAGTGCTAGGATTGTGCTGCTTTGTGCCGTAAAAAGTTTTAATTGTGCTGCTTTATTTTTTGAGATATTAGCATTATTGTGGCTGGTGACGTCACCTAGCCCCAAAATAACTTAAAACTAACAGAAAACTATTTTAGACGATTGTGCTGCTTAGTGCTAGTGTTGTGCAGCTAAAAGTTTTGTTTGTGAAGCATATTGCTCTCCACTATATGAATAATTTAAGGTGGGCGATCACATATCACTCAATATCAAAAGCAGTGAAAACTATTCTGGATAATTGTGCTTCTAATGGCTATTGAGATTTGTAAACATTTTGTTTGTGCTGCTTTATTTTTTTCCCCTCAGGAGCTGACGTAACTTACCATCATATTCAAACGCAATGGAAACCTGGGCTGGTTTGTGCCAATTCTGATTAAATTTGTTTACTTGTTATCTACAAAAGCCTCGAGTGTCTTTCATTGAATATTGTTTTATGTACAATAAAAAAATGCATACTGTGTTATAACATTTGCAGACAATAAAATTCAATGAACCAATATAAAATGAAAAACTTTTTATTATAATTTTAAACTTTGACAAAAAAAAGCCTCAATATGTGTCTTTCGATGCAACTGGTTCAGTGGTCAGGAAACTGGACAGACCAAATGGAAAATCCTGGGCACATCTTCCTTTACCAGGGTGTTCTGAAAGGGCATAACAGCTCCTGTGTCCCTGTAATACAAATGTTGTCAGAGAGACATGATGTACTTGTAATATCTCACTGGATGGCTGAGTGGATTCGTGCAGGTGCACAAGTACCAAAAGAGGTGGTGAGCGATTTCTCACGGCCCTTCTACGAGCACAGGTTAAAGCATTCACACCTCATCCGAACCTAAAGTCTTACATCAATGTTTTGTCAGGGTTGATGTTGCCCACTGCATCAAGATGATCTGCAGGTGGGACTGCCTCAAAAACAAACCACATAGAATTAAAGATTTCTTTGTGATGTCCATAGCACAGTTGATGAAGCCACAATCCCTAAAACATGCCACAGATCTCATACATGCCATTGGTGTTGTGGCACTCAGTGAGGCAGAGGGCAGTGACCATTCTGGAGCACCCCTCAGTGTTTCCCTTACCATTATATTAGGGGGGTGCCCCGCCCCCCCAACGGCACCCCCCGCCCCCCTTGAAGGTCAAGTTAATTTTATTTTATTTTCGTTGAATAACGACAGAAGTAATTTATATATAACAGGTCTTGGCTTTTTTCTTTTATTAAACTAAATAGCATTATGTTATTTATACGATGGCATGTAATTTCTGTCTCAACGTTTGCGCGTTTACAATTGTCCTCCGTATCGCGCACGGCGGAGTTCCGCTCCGCGTCGGAGAGTATGTCGCAGCAGGCAAAAATATCCGCGTTTTTTAAACGCTCCCAAGGTGGTGACGATGACAGCACGTGTTCTGCTGCGAGCAGCAGCCGGTGTAGCTTTCCTACTCCGAATCAAAGTACAGAAAAGAGCCCAAGTGCTGCATGTCTTGCCCCTGACAAACAGCAAATGTCTAGCCACCACAGAGTTTGGGGTGTGACATGTTTTGACCCAGCTTGGCTGTCAGAGGCGAAATACTCCCCCTGGCTGTACAAGACTGATCTTGGTAAGTAAGTAAATACACACAAGCATGAATGAACGAATTGATAAATAAATTGCTTAATTAATAGCTAGCTAGTTAGTTATACAATGGCATTTCCTGCTTTAAACTATCACTATGTTAAGTTGATTTTTACTGTTGTTACTATCAGTTATCACTTTTAAAGCCTAACAGTTAATGTATTTACAGGTCAAAACAGACATTCGCAATAGGCTGCAAGGGGACCATCTTGCAGCCTGCATGCGGATCTCAATAAATGGGCCAGAAGTTTCAGACTATCCATACCAAGATGCTCTGGAAATGTTCTTTCAGAAGCCCAGAAAGATACACTGCAGTGACAAAAGCTGCACACTTTGTGAATAATTAACATATTAAAATAAATCTGATGTTTAGTGTTTAGTTCAGTGTACAGTTGTTTAGTTATTGTACAGTAATTGTTCAGACATTATAATATATTGGTATACTGCAATTAAAAGAAACATATAAGTGTTTGTGTGAGTGTTTTGCCGCACCACCCATAACACCACAACCCCCCCCCCAAGGCCATGATCCTAGGGGAAACACTGAAACTTCGTTAGAGTAGCGCATGATTTCTGATGTTTTTTTACTCTTTCAAAGATGCCTTTTGAAAATCTAAATATGCCCAGAATAATGCGCTGGCATCACATGATCTGTATTTGGTCATGGCACTATGCGACGGAATGGTTGCTCTGTTTCTGGCGCTTGAGAGACAATGGATCGAACTAAAATTGTTAGTGTAGCGTATGAGTTCTGATGTTTTTTTACTCTTTCTGAGATGCTTGTTGACAAATTAAATATTCCCAAAATGATGCGCTGGCATCGCATGATCTGTATTTTGACATGGCACTATGCGACGGAATGGTTGCTCTGTTTCTGGCGCTTGAGAGACAATGGATCAAACTAAACTTCCTTAGAGTAGCGCATGATTTCTGATGTTTTTTTACTCTTTCTGAGATGCCTTTGACAAATTAAAACTGCCCAAAATGATGCGCTGGCATCGCATGATCTGTATTTTGACAAGGCACTATGCGACGGAATGGTTGCTCTGTTTCTGGCGCTTGAGAGACAATGGATCAAACTAAAAATCGTTGGTGTAGCGCATGATTTCTGATGTTTTTTTTACTCTTTCTGAGATGCCTTTTGACAAATTAAATATTCCCAAAATGATGCGCTGGCATCGCATGATCTGTATTTTGACATGGCACTTAGAAACGGAATAGTTGCTCTGTTTCCGGCGCTTGAGAACTATGGATCAAACTAAACTACTATAGTGTAGCGCTTGATTTCTGATGTTTTTATTTCTCTTTTTCAGATGCCTTTTGACAAATTAAACTCCTCAAAATGATGCGCTGGCATCACATGATCTGTATTTTGACATGGCACTATGCGACGGAATGGTTGCTCTGTTTCTGGCGCTTGAGAGACAATGGATCGAACTAAAATTGTTAGTGTAGCGCATGATTTCTGATGTTTTTTTACTCTTTCTGAGATGCCTTTTGACAACTTAAAACTGCCCAAAATGATGCGCTGGCATCACATGATCTGTATTTTGACATGGCACTATGTGACGGAATGGTTGCTCTGTTTCTGGCGCTTGAGAGACAATGGATCAAACTAAAATCGTTAGTGTAGCGCATGATTTCTGATGTTTTTTACTCTTTCTGAGATGCCTTTTGACAAATTAAAAATTCCCAAAATGATGCGCTGGCATCACATGATCTGTATTTGGACATGGCACTATGCGACGGAATGGTTGCTCTGTTTCTGGCGCTTGAGAGACAATGGATCAAACTAAAATCGTTAGTGTAGCGCATGAGTTCTGATGTTTTTTTTACTCTTTCTGAGAAGCCTTTTGACAAATTAAATATTCCCAAAATGATGCGCTGGCATCACATGATCTGTATTTTGACATGGCACTATGCGACGGAATGGTTGCTCTGTTTCTGGCGCTTGAGAGAAAATGGATCAAACTAAGCTTCTTTAGAGTAGCGCATGATTTCTGATGTTTTTTAACTCTTTATATGATGCCTTTTGACAAATTAAAACTGCTCAAAATGATGCGCTGGCATCACATGATCTGTATTTGGACATGGCACTATGCGACGGAATGGTTGCTCTGTTTCCTGCGCTTGAGAACTATGGGTAAAACCTGTCTCTTATACACATCTTAACGGTACGCTAAAATCGTATTCGGTTCGGTACAGTGTCTTGGAGAGTTCGGTTCGGTTCATTCGGTTCGGTACAAAAAAATAAAAACTTAC
>SRMA01027402.1:37329-59322 GCA_007224835.1 Danionella cerebrum | reverse complement strand
ATTCTTAGAACTTTACGTCATCGGAGCCGAAGCTAAAGCAAACCATGTTATTATTCGAACTTTGCAGCATGTGTTTTTTGAACTCAAGGCAGACCTGGTGTTGTAAATGAGTGAAAAAGCAGCAGCTGCTGCCCGTGGCCACCAGGGGGTCTCCACGAGCAGATTCACCTTGAGTGTTAACGGAAGATAAAGTTATTATTATTATTACGACGTTAATATTATACTTTTATTAACACAAACGGCTTATTTTTATAATACCCATTATGAACATTAAAATTATTATTAATAATAATGAGGTTAAAATTATATTGTGTTCTTAAGCCAGATTTCTTTTAGCCAGATCAAACTAAAAATCGTTGGTGTAGCGCATGATTTCTGATGTTTTTTTACTCTTTCTGAGATGCTTTTTGACAACTAAAAAATGCTCAAAATGATGCGCTGGCATCACATGATCTGTATTTAGACATGGCACTATGGGACGGAATGGTTGATCTGTTTCTGGCGCTTGAGAGAAAAAGGAACAAACTAAATTTTGTTAGTGTAGCGCATGATTTCTGATGTTTTTTTACTCTTTCTGAGATGCCTTTTGACAACTTAAAACTGCCCAAAATGATGCGCTGGCATCGCATGATCTGTATTTTGACATGGCACTATAAGACGGAATGGTTGCTCTGTTTCTGGCGCTTGAGAGACAATGGATCAAACTAAAATCGTTAGAGTAGCGCATGATTTCTGATGTTTTTTTACTCTTTCTGAGATGCCTTTTGACAACTTAAAACTGACCAAAATGATGCGCTGGCATCGCATGATCTGTATTTTGACATGGCACTATGCGACGGAATGGTTGCTCTGTTACTGGCGCTTGAGAGACAATGGATCAAACTAAACTCGTTAGTGTAGCGCATGATTTCTGATGTTTTTTTACTCTTTATATGATGCCTTTTAACAAATTAAATATTCCCAAAATGATGCGCTGGCATCACATGATCTGTGTTTGGACATGGCACTATGCGACGGAATGGTTGCTCTGTTTCTGGCGCTTGAGAGACAATGGATCAAACTAAACTTCTTTAGAGTAGCGCATGATTTCTGATGTTTTTTTACTCTTTCTAAGATGCCTTTTGACAAATTAAAACTGCCCAAAATGATGCGCTGGCATCGCATGATCTGTATTTGGACATGGCACTATCTGACGGAATGGTTGCTCTGTTTCTGGCGCTTGAGAGGCAATGGATCAAACTAAACTTTTAAGTGTAGCGCATGATTTCTGATGTTTTTTTACTCTTTCTGAGATGCCTTTTGACAAATTAAATATTCCCAAAATGATGCGCTGGCATCACATGATCTGTATTTTGACATGGCGCTATGCGACGGAATGGTTGCTCTGTTTCTGGCGCTTGAGAGAAAATGGATCAAACTAAACTTCTTTAGAGTAGCGCATGATTTCTGATGTTTTTTTACTTTTTCTAAGATGCCTTTTGACAAATAAAAAAATGCTCAAAATGATGCGCTGGCATCACATGATCTGTATTTTAACATGGCACTATGCGACGGAATGGTTGCTCTGTTTCTGGCGCTTGAGAGACAATGGATCAAACTAAAAATCGTTGGTGTGGCGCATGATTTCTGATGTTTTTTAACTCTTTCTGAGATGCCTTTTGACAACTTAAAACTGCCCAAAATGATGCGCTGGCATCGCATGATCTGTATTTGGACATGGCACTATGCGACGGAATTGTTGCTCTGTTTCTGGCGCTTGAGAGACAATGGATCAAACTAAAAATCGTTGGTGTAGCGCATGATTTCAGATTATTTTATTCTCTTTCTGAGATGCCTTTTAACACAATAAAACTGCTCAAAATGATGCGCTGGCATCACATGATCTGTATTTTGACATGGCACTGTGCGACCGAATGGTTGCATGTTTCCGGCGATTGAGACACAATGGATCAAACTAAAAATCGTTGGTGTAGCGCATGATTTCTGATGTTTTTTTACTCTTTCTGAGATGCCTTTTGACAAATTAAATATTCCCAAAATGATGCGCTGGCATCACATGATCTGTGTTTGGACATGGCACTATGCGACGGAATGGTTGCTATGTTTCTGGCGCTTGAGAGACAATGGATCAAACTAAACTTCGTTGGTGTAGCGCATGATTTCTGATGTTTTTTCACTCTTTCTGAGATGCCTTTTGACAAATTAAAACTGCCCAAAATGATGCGCTGGCATCACGTGATCTGTATTTTGACATGGCACTATGCGGCACCAATTTTCAGATGGAGTGTGCTTGAGACAATACCCAGCATGCACTGCGTGGGCCTGCCACATTTGGTTGTTTAACAAAGGTGGCTGCCATGGAAAATAGTTTGTTATTTACAAAGGTTTTAAAATGATGAAAATTATTGTTTTATGTCAGTTTTCATGTAATGGTTACAAATAAAAAATGCTCCGTGGTCGACCGTAAAAGGTTTTAAAATGAGGAAGTCCATTGTTTCGTGTTAGATGTCATAAGTGCATGTAAAGGTCTGAAAAAATGATTGTGCATCACAAAGAAACGCTAGTTTTAAGAAATTAATCCAGACTAAAAAAATCAAAGGACAGTCACAGGCTCCGCTCCATCACACCTCCACAAACTCCTGCAGTCCCTCCAGATGCCTTCGGTCAGGAAATAAACAGCGTCTGGTGGCTCCATCTCAGAGCAGCAGAACATCTCTCACCAGAACTTTCTCCTTCACAACCTTTAAAAAGCAACTCGAGAGCACTTACTCTAACCAGTTACTTAACCAACTACTGGTAATAATAAAAAACCCTCTGAAGCACTGAATTTATTTTCTGCTTCAGCTCGAACGTCTTTGCCTTGCGCACGTCTCATGATTGCAACAAACTGCTGGAGTTTACTCCCGAACTGTAAGTCGCTTTGGGTAAACACCTCTGCTAAATATAGAAATATATTTATTTATATAATCTCTTGATTTTGTAGCCCAGGATTACTCAGGAAATGGTTTGAGATTGGAATCCAGCTCCATGCAGACACAGTTAGAAGAGTCGAGGGCACTTTCCATCGCATCTGCTCTGATAGAGATTTGTTCCTCACATAAATGCAATGGTTTGGTTCAGGAAAAAACAAGTGTAAAAACAATTGGAAGTGATGTAAATGTTTTGTATTTGTTTTTACAGTATTTGCCAAATCCTTCAGTGATGGAAACTCTTCCTGCGCAGTTAAATAATTACCTTTAGTAAAACTTGTTTAGGAGATGTTTAGTGTGTAAGGCTGTCATGTATTTTCTCTTTTTAAACATTCATGGAAATTGTTCCACACAAGTCATTTTCTCTTTTGTTTTTGTAGTAAAGTTAATGGCACTAAACTTGTGTCGTTTTTTAGTAAATGAAACGGTAACCATACGCTCCGGAATAACTTGCTTGAAGAGTGGTGTGCAGATGAACTGTTCCTTTTTCAAACATTTCTACTGAACTATTGTACATCTGCATAACTCCACAACATCAACACAAGCCGCACTGCAGACTGTAGCGTGGTGATGTCACACCAGTCGTGTGTGTGTGTGCGCGTGTGTAAAAGCATCCCCTGTTCAGGTGAACTTTCCTGATGTTTTTGATTGTGATTTGTTTTTGACCTCTTTCAGGGTCACGGGGGTCTGCCGGTGCCTATCTCCAGTGCACATTGGGCGAGAGGTGGGGGTACACCCTGGACAGGTTGCCAGTCCATCGCAGGGCAATACACATTCACACCGAAGGGAATTTAGATTATTCCGTTGACCGCATGTTTTTTGGGATTGTGGGGGAAACCCAAGCAAGCACCGGGAGAACATGCAAACTCCTTACAGGAAGGTCACCGGCAAACCTTGAACCGACAACTTTCTAACTGTAGGCCACCCACCGTGCCGCCCCTCATTTGTGATGTTCTGAAATAGAATTACAATCGCTTGATACGCTTCAAAGACTTTTGTCGACAGTTATCTGACATTTATGCAAAGAGTTCAGTATTTGTTGGCTCTTAGAGTCTGTCAGAATGAGTGGGTTTTCTTTGTCCACAGCCTCTTGAGGATTGAACTCAAGTTCTCAATTAGGGTAAGATCTGTGGAGATCCGAAGCCACTTGGTTATCACTTCTGCTTTATGGCACAGCGCTCCATCGACATGCTTTGTTCTTCACCACACTGTGGTTGGATTGTTGGGAGGAGTAGCTGCTGGAGGGGCTTTGGTATCATTCTTTATTCACTGCAGCGTTTTGGGGCATAATTGTGAGTGAGCCACACCCTTGGATGAGAAGAAAACCCCACACATGAACAGTCTCCGGATGCTTTACATGATGCATGGCTGATGGTAGCGCTCACCTACAAGCTCCAAACAATCGGAAAGGGCTTCATCAGAGAACATGACTTTGCCTGTCCTCAACAGTTTGTGCGTCACATTTTAGCAGATCAATCTGTCCCTGAAGGTTATTTTGGAGAGAAGTGGCTTCACTGCTGGTCTTCTTGACACCATGCTGTGTTCCAAAGGTCTCAATCTCACTGTGCGTGCGATGCGCTCACACCTGCTGCTGCCATTCCTGAGCAAGCTCTGCGCTGGTGGCGCTCTGATCCTGCCGCGGAATCCTCTTTAGATCTTTTTTTCCTTGATGATCTCATATATTGATTTAGATGCTGCAATACTCTTCCTGTGAAGCCATTTATATGCAACGCAATGGTGGTTTCTTTGCAGGTCGCCATGGTTACCAATGGAAGAACAATGATTTCTAGCATCACCCTCCTTTTAACATTCGAACCCAAACCGAAATGCTCTCCAGCCGTGTGCTCGCCAACATTCTCACCGGAGTTAAGAGACGATGACTGAAATGATCTCAGCAGCTCCTTCAATCAATCACAGCGACGAAACCCAGTGGAATGTTTGGTTCAGGATTTAGTTAAAGATTAAAGAAGTTATTCATCCGATCACTCTTCAGAACAAAAACTTTTCCAGTATTTACATAATTCTCAAAACTTTTGGCCACGACTTTATTGTGAATTATGGAAGGTTTGCTCCCTCCAGATGGCATTGCTGTGAGGATCCATGGATTATGCTTCTCTGGATTTTTTTCAGCTTCAAAAACCTTCTCGAGAAGTCCATGGGAAACCACATCGAGAAATTCTGTCATGTTTTTAAACAATGAAAGAGACGACACAGAGCTGTATCTTGATCAGATTTTTTTTATTCAGATTTTCTTGTGTCTGAAAGATCAAGTCTTGGAAGATTCTACGAAGCTTTCTTTGCTGCTCCCAGAGTGCTGCCTCATAACCTGGTCCTCTCTACTAAGAATGAACCAGCGACAAACGCGCCTCGTCATACACTAAACAAAAACGACCTCTGTCATGGGACTTCACTCTGGAGGACATCAGGACCAAACATCTCCCCCCGCTCTTTTTTTTTGGTATAATTGCAGAGAGGAGTAAAAGATCCTGACTCCTTTTAAAGCTACGGTGACTTTGAATCTTCTCGTTCATTCTTCACTCCAGGATATTTGCTCCACTGGGGCAGTGATGCATGGTTTTATCCGGGATTGGTGAATCTTCTGTCAGTTCTTCCATCCCAGGTCTTATCATGAGATGTGAAAGGCCTGCAGACAGATCAATAGAGAACAATTTAACGCTCTGGAGATATTCAGATAAGACTTGGAGCTGGCCATCAGGACTCATAAATAGGCTTTTGGAACGAAAATAAGACTGGATTAAGCTAATTACATCGCAAGGATTAAAGCTGCAAGTAGTAATCAAAGGACTCAAGCACTTCCGATGCCATCGCCTCTCGGTGGACAGTTTGTGCCATATACACAGCAACCGATTTGCTCCGAATGACAAACACAGTTGTTATAAGCTGTACAAATCAGCACAAAAATTACTGTTTCACTAGGTGGCGCTATGACTGACACTGTCGGTTGCTAAATATCTGTTCAGACATGGACTCTTAACACATTTGGTACGTTTCATTCCAATCAAATATTGTATAGCTGAGTTCTAAACAACTTCCTGCTTCTTGACGAAACATTGAAGTTCAACAGACCAACAATCGCCGACCGTTTAACGACGTCAACAAAGCTCATCAATTTAGCTCTGCAGAAGCACTTAGCTGAGACTGCCGGAGTTTCAGAGTGATCGCATGAAATCTCTTGTTAAAGTATGAAACCTGGAAGACTTCCTGTCAGTTTTGGAAACTCCCATTACCTTTTTTGTAGGTCCTTTTCCTTTAAATAACTGTTACAAATGCTCTACAAACACACTGTGAAATAGCCGTATACAACTGCAGAAAAACTGTCAAATTTGAACCCGATTGATTGGGTATTAAAACTTTCCTGTTTATTGCAAAATTTCACCTTTCAATGGCCTTCAAGAAAATATAGTTTTACAAAGTCGGGAGGAAAAGTGGCCATTTTTCGCCAGTTTTTGCCAAGTTCCTGATGAATTTGGAAACGCAATGCATATCACTTATATTTAAGTCTTGGTACTCTACACACGTGCAGCGAATTTCGTTTGCGTACGGCAAACTGAGAGCATAACGTAAGCCGAAACACCCACTTTTCGAACCACAATCACATGTAAATTGTACTTCATGAGGAGTAAGGGCTGTCCCTCAATCTCAGTGAGTATGTACCTTATCGACAGCATTTCTCTGTGGTTCTGGTAGTTCTTTCTCGGCGTAGTCTGAGCTCTTTTCCTCCAGGTCCCATGCAGTGGTAGACCTTGATTCCTCGTCTCCGTCAGAACTCCACCTGAACACTTGAGAAAAGATGCTGAACGACAAACTTGTCACTTGAAAGCATGGCATTAGACTCAACTAGACATTGGCACTCAGATGTAACAGCAATGGTATCAAAACAGGTATAAAAAGATACGATCATTAAAAGCTTATCTGTGGGTTTTAAACCATGGATGATGCAGGATTCTCTCCAAAGCGATCCGCTGCTGTGGGTTCTGCTGCAGGAGGCTGTGAATGAGTTCACAGCACGCTGTCGGAAACACAGACGAGATTTACACTCAGATCTTTTCGCACTCAGACTGGTTCTAAGCTCACGTTGAACTTTGCTCATGACAAACATCATCTTACTTGGTGATAAAAGCTTCTGCCTCCAAATCCTTAACCGAATCAGCATCAGATCTCTGGCGTCTGGAAAGTGTCCACACAGAATCACAAATAGAAGCACTCCCAGTGACCAGACGGTGGCAGGTTTCGCATTGTAGCTGCCATTGATCCAGAACTCAGGAGGGCAGTACATTCTAGTGCCTGAGGAAAGATCTGAATCAGTAACATTGAGACACTACACACGTGATCATTCAACACGAAAGATCAGATTATTCTCCCCAATGATGATTTGAATCCTAATACTTCAAGCGAGAGTTGGTAAAATTACTGAGCGATACAGAACAGAACCCACGTCTCGAAGGGTCATGACTCCCGGTCGGCGCTAACATTTATCATTTCTGCTATTGTTTAGGCCAATTGTCAAACTGTCCCTCATCAATGTTAAATGTTGCATTGCATGTGGCCACCTGGTGGTGCTATAACGTAGAGAGTACATTGTAGATGTGTTGGCTAATTTGACACCGATCAAACATTTGCACGGCTGAGTTCAACTGAGTGCCTCTTTGTGGCAAAATTTCGGCTTTTGACGACCGCTGTGTGCACATAGTTTAATGAAGTCAGAAAAGCTCCGCAAAGCTCTCACGTCCGACAAACACGTTAGGTGGCGCTCTAGAGCTGTTTTGCCATGCCCACTTACATTACACCAAATGTCCCAAAACAATTCTGCTCTGAGCAGTTGGGTTCTAGCAGCTCTAATGAATGCATTACCAGGAATTTCAAAATAGTGGTCAAAATGATTTCTTGTAGTTTCGAGCTTAAGTGTCTCAAGCTTGTCTCCTGAGGAATAAAAGCCCACGCTTCTTGAGCAGATATCTCAAGCTCCTCCATTTGTTGGTCTTCTGGCACAAGGACTTTAGTGAGTCCACACAGATTTTCTATTGGACTCAAGTCTGAGCTTCGTGCACTCAGTCAAGTTCATTCACTTTGCTCATTTGGGTGTTTTTCTTCACCAGAAGTGCGTTGTCTGTGGGTTATTATCGTGCTGGGAGACAAAATGTTTACTGGACAACAGTGGTTTGTTCCCTTAAAGAAATCATTTACCGGGGCTAGGGACATGGACCATTCTCTGCTAAATAAGCAGCTATTACTTACCAGAATATGTGAAATATGGAGAATCCTTCAAGATATCGCCACACCCAAAGTCAATCAGTTTGATTCTGAGAGACCGTGGGTTGATCAGGATGTTTCCCAGCTTAATGTCGCGGTGGAAAACTCTACGGGAGCAGCACACTTGAGAAGCATATGTGATCTGCCACATGAGAATCCGTGCTACCGCCTCGTTGACGCTCCCTCCGCGGTGAGCCAAAAAGAAATCCAGATCTTCACACAGGGACGGCAGCTCCAAAATCAGGATATAGTAGTCACTGATATCCTGCCAGTCCAAGAGCTTTATGATCTCGGGAACTGCTGAGGGGCAGTTAACCATCAATAGCAGCACAATCTCTAACGGCACAGGTGACGGAGACCCCGGCTAAAGGAACAAACAGTTAGAAGACTCTTGGATCAAGAAGCTTTCTCCACATCAAACATAGGAAAAGCAAAGCAAAGCAAAGCAACTCACGATTTTCATTCGTTGCATGGTCTTAGTCTTTGTAACTACTTTCACTGCCACCTGAAAAGAACAACAACAACAACAGTTCATTAAGAAACAACAGTAAAGAAAGGATTGGAAGCGACGGTAAATATTGTAGGAACATAATGTACCTCAAGGCCATCTTTCAGGCGTCTCCCTTCATAGACCATCCCAAATCCTCCCTGGCTGATGAGTCCAGTGATGTCGTAGTCATTGAGAATATCCGGTTGCAGCTCATGCAGAGTGGCACAATGGTGCTGCAGCGACGGCGGGGGCAGCTTGCTGACCCAACCAATGTCATCACTGCAGTGGGTCGCAAAACTGAACGAGTCGCTGTCTGTGTAGAACAAAGATTGCGCCGTTATTGAAAGATTGAGCACACGCCTCGCTCACACGCAGAATGAATTTTCTGGGGTGATCTTTCTCACGATGTGTTGAGCGCCATCATTCAGCTCAAATTCACACGATTTGCAAACCGTCGGGGATTACTTCACGGTTTCCCTGGTGGTGTTACGATGGAAACGCTCTACAGTAAAAGCCAGAGTACACGAGAGGGGTCTGTCTCTACGTTACCCTATGGGGGATGTGGGGCTCGTCACGTTTTGTGATGTACAGCGCTCAGCATAAATCAGTGCACCCCACTGCATTTCTCAGAAAACCTTTAGGGCTGCAGTAGATGACTGAAGTGATGGAAGTGTCGGTTAACTCTGTGACTAACCTGAAGAATCATGACAGTGCTGAAGCTTGTTCTCCTCAATTGAAACAATTGGGAGGCAAATAGAGTTTATTTAATCCCCTCAGGACTTAAGGTTTCGTCTGGAAAACTCTCAGAGACATGTAACAAGACAAAAACGTCTAAAAGAGTCCAAACTACTTTGACACGTCAATCCCGCATGCGTCTCCAACATTATATTGCTTATGTGTTTCTAAATATTTTTGGGACCAACAGTGTTGTGCTCATGAAACAATGTTAAATGAGGCCACATACAACCGGAATGTCCGTAGATGTCACTCTGATGGCCCCAACAATTCCTGTGTTAAAGTGTGACCGTCTCTTAAGGGCTTCGTATGCTTTTCAGCCTTGTTTGTACGCTGGAACATATAAATGTCAGGAAATTTGTCCACGGAACCTTTCTTGTCTGATAAGTCGGGGGGTTTCTTTTTTTTACTTAAGCATGCAATCATCAAAATAACTCACAGTTTTGCATTTTATCCCCTAGTCATTTTACCACTTGTTTTGCCACTCGGTTTCTGTTAAGGGGTGTGGTCACTGTGGATTATCTCTGTTGTGGTGGATTTGTGGACCATTTACTGACCTTCAAACGAGCTCTTTGTGGAAACAGAGTAATACACAGGCCATACGTCTCTGTACTGCATGTTTAATGGGCGCCCAACCTAGAGGAAGCAGAAGTATGTTGATAGTTAGATGAAGTCTGTTTCCACTCATAACTGTACAACACAAAACCAAAACTTAGGAAACACTCCACAAGGTTAAACACTTTCAGCTTTGCAGAATCCGGTGAGACCCGAAACAATTATACTCTAAATGATAAAAGATGTTCAATGTTTAAAACCTGACGTGAAACCCTTCATGACATGAAGGATGGCACAAAGACCTTTTTCCACTCGTAGTTAGTGCTTTGGTGAAGCCTTTTACCGTCACACAACTGTGTTTCCTCTTTTTAAATCACAATGACAACAGAAACTTTCTGAATCCCCCTGAACAAAAGTTTCTTAATATTTTCTAACATCAGTGGCAGCCTAAAGTCTCTTGAGGTAGTTGAGGATGAGGTTCTTCTCGGTTAAAAGCCTCCAGCTCTTGTAAATTCTTAGAGAGCTCTGTATTTCAGCTGAAGTTATCTGTGGGTTTTTCTTGCACCCTGGTGGTTGTAGCAGATATTTTTGTTGGTTTCAACAGAATCTCTCACTTTTCTCTTCTTCATCAGAGTTTGAACTCTGCTGATTGGCATTCCCAGTTCCTTGGAGATCTTTTTCTATCCCTTTCCCGTTTTGGGTTACCCCTTTCCTAAACAGTCCCTCCAGGATTTCGCAGGATTTTTTTGTGATTGTTGGGGCCTAAAATGCCAGATTTTGCAGCAGCTTTTTTTTTGAAAAGTTGTGATTTTTCTAGACAGATTTTTCTCAACGGGATCGCAATACCTTATGATTTCAAAAACACGTTATGCATTTTTCAACTGTTCTTTCCTATTATTATCTCTATTATCTTCTACCCTCGCGGCTTTCTGCGCGCTCTGATCACATGCAGACAACCGCTGCTTCCTCAGGAGGCTGCAGCGCAGGTTCAATTAAGAACAAAGTCATGTTGTCCCTGGAATAAATGATTGATGAAACTACCGTGTGAAAGCATGAAAAACAGTTTTATTAACTGCCCCTCTCAAACTCGCTAGCACTATCACCTTTGCCTACGCAAGTACTGCCCGACAACTGACAGAAGCAAACCACCACAGACCTGGTTTTACAAACATTATCAAGTTTTGTTGATTACCTTGTTCCTCTCGCTGCTTGCGATGGATTTGCGAGTACAGCTTCGGTGATAGTCACCTGGCGTGTCGGCTCTTGCACGGACAGGCTTCTGGCATGTTTTGCTGTAGAGAAGTGTCGGTCAAGCGTGGTATTTTTTGTGTTCAATGTTGCACACAGAGCAAAAGAGTTTCCCTCCACTTTCATGGAGAACATTATGGAATTGCTTTGTGCGGTCTTTCACAGTGATGTTTGTAGGTAAGTGTGATGTATTTGTGCTCATGCTGCTTTCTCTGATAAGGAAGTCCTGTGTGAAAATAATGCCGCGTACAGTGACGGACCAAACTTATTGGTCGAATTTGCGGTAAAGTCGCTGTGATTGGATGAGATTGCATGAATTGGCGCGATCGCAACATCACGTGTTTCTGGAGGGACTGCCAAACATCTTGTTCCATACATCCTTCAACGGCTCTTTCGCTTTCCCGGTCGATCAGAATTCAGAAATGTCTGTGCGTCACTGGATGAAAGAGGCGAGGGTCTATCAGGAGCCAGAAACCTTTTCTGCACAAACATTGATTCTAAGCAAACAGGTCGAGGTGAGGATGGTTACCTTCACCAGCCTCTCGAACTCTTTTGTGTCCGTTTTTCTGCTCATTATCAGGGCAAAATGACTTTTGATCTGGGTCCTTTGGAAAGTTTCTGTTGTCATTAGAATTTAAAAAGAGGAAACAGTTGTTTGGCAATAAATGGCTTCACCAAACCACTAAATTTGAGTGGAAAAAATGCTGTAGCAATATCATTTATACGTATTTGTATAACTTGTGCATATTTAAATAAGAAAAAAAGCCACATCCCACCAATAGTGTTGAGGAACATCCTGTTCATAATTTAGTTATTTGTTTGTTTTTTTTTGAGCAAGTTTACTTGATCATTTTAGGACACTTGAATAATTTATTTGAAGAATCTCTAACATGGCAAAATTCATCTTAAATGACTACATTATTTATTCACAAACAATCTGTGTGAATAAATAAGCTTTAAAATGCTCGATAATAATATCTGCAATCATTATTTTAAAAAAAAAAACATAAAATCAGATTTTTTGTACAGTGTAATAAGGTGGATGTTTTATTCACATATACTGCCGAACAAAGAAATTATACCAGCACTTTTAATGGCACGTTTGTGACGAATGACTAGTTTATACCTGATATCCTTTGAGATGGGCATCAATTACAGCAAACTGGTGTTTCATAACCGTTATTTATTTGTTATGTGTATGTAACGTATGCTAATTTATGCTAATGTGAACACACGGCAAAACTCTCGTGTCTATTAAGTTTCTTTATGTGGAAATGTGGCTTTAAATTAGGGAACATACATTAGTGACCTAAAGTACAGTGTGTATAACAAAGTTTTAAATCCAGCTGCAGTAATTGAAACTAGCGTCACGGAATGCTAATCTCGTTAGGAGCTAGCGACAGATCGAACAGGTCGAAAAATCGAATAATTGAACGTCACACAGAACAAGAGCAAACACAAACACCGCTCGCTGGGAAAGTTCATGTTTATCACAGGAACAATCCTAGAAGAATAAAGCTATACGAACTCACCACTCGGTGGACGCGGACGGGTCCGTGAACATTAGGGGGAACTGGTCTAGAACTGACACCAGAAAGGTTCTCAGAACTGTTCATTTTCATCTTTTTTCTAACCGGTTCCTCCTCGTCTTTCTCCCCACTCTTTCTCTTCACGGGCCGCTTCTCTTTCCTCTCGGGATCCTCGGGAAATCTCCGTTTTCTCTGCGGCCCCTCCGCGGAGCCGTCCTCTCTTATTTCCCGAGGCGCATCGCTCCCTAGTCCCAGCTTCCTTCGCTTTCTCTCGGGTTCATCAGTAAAACATTTGCCTCTTCTCTTTCTGAAGAGCCGTGAATCGACGGAGGGCTTCTTCTCAGAGCCCTCGTCTGATCTTTCGACCTTTCTCGCTGGTTCCTCCTCGTCTTTCTCCCCACTCTTTCTCTTCACGACTTTCCTCTCGGGATCCTCGTGAAATCTCCGTTTTCTCTCCGGCCCCTCCGCGGAGCCGTCCTCTCTTATTTCCCGAGGCGCATCGCTCCCTATTCCCAGCTTCCTTCGCTTTCTCTCGGGTTCATCAGTAAAACATTTGCCTCTTCTCTTTCTGGAGAGCCGTGACTCGACGGAGGGCTTCTTCTCAGAGCCCTCGTCTGATCTTTCGACCTTTCGTACCTTTATCGCTGGTTCCTCCTCGGAGTTTATCTCTATTTTCCTCTTTCTGTTCTGCTTCCCAGTTTGGCCACTCAGTGGTACCTTCATAAAGCAGTTGTAATGAGTTTTTGGTGAAAATAATTGCCGTGGAGCGGAAATCCGATGAGCTATCTATCGCGCAGAAAGTTTGCTCGGATGTATTCTCCTCTTTGCTTTGACATTGACGTCATTCTTAGAACTTTACGTCATCGGAGCCGAAGCTAAAGCAAACCATGTTATTATTCGAACTTTGCAGCATGTGTTTTCTGAACTCAAGGCAGACCTGGTGTTGTAAATGAGTGAAAAAGCAGCAGCTGCTGCCCGTGGCCACCAGGGGGTCTCCACGAGCAGATTCACCTTGAGTGTTAACGGAAGATAAAGTTATTATTATTATTACGACGTTAATATTATACTTTTATTAACACAAACGGCTTATTTTTATAATACCCATTATGAACATTAAAATTATTATGAATAATAATGAGGTTAAAATCATATTGTGTTCTTAAGATCACGTGTTCTTTTCTCTCTCTCTCTCTCTCTCTCTCTCTATATATATATTAATAATTATCAAAACTAGGTTTATATCTAAAAAGAATTAATCAAGTTTATTATTTTATTTCAGCCCATTTTATTTAAGGCAAGATATTATTTATGCCAGAAAATATTGGGATCTTATAAAATATGATCTTTTGAAAAGTAATAAAATAGATAATACAATTTTTATGAGTGTAATTAAATGTTTACTTTGGGAGTACTATCTGTACTATCAAAAAAAGTGCTTTCATATATTTAAGGTAAATAAAATGTAATTTCATTGCTACAAACGGAATGTTTATTCCAAACATTTGAACATTTATTTTAATGATATTGTACTGTAAATACACCTACAATAAAGCTTTGCTATGTGTGATCGGACTGGTGTTGTGTAATGAGAAAGAAGCTTTGAGACATGGGTTTTATTTGGAGGTTGACTCCATTTATTCTTTGAAAACAAGAACATTTCATGAATCATGGAAATCACGAGAGTTGTGTAACAAGGCTTTAATGAAACCATCAGCTGGGCTCTAGAGAAACCCTTTAACATATTTGTCCAGTGCTTCCAAGCAGAGCAGGACCTCCAAAGAGACTCCTCTTCTCCTCACAACCTTCAGCAATGGACCTCCATTCATCAGTGAAGAGCACAGCCATGAACACCTCCACCAAACAACCTTCAGTGATGGACCTCCATTCATCAGTGAAGAGTCCAGCCATAAACTGCTCTACCAAACAGTTCCAGACTGCAGTCCCAGCATCCGGGACGATCTTGGAATCTCAGGAAATACCAGCAATGAAGATGCTGATGATGACCAGGTTGGAGTCTCCACCGTCAATCTGAAAGAAGGAGAGAAGACAGAACAGAACTTTAGTTGCAGAAGTGATTGCAGATCCATGACAGCAAATGTGTTTGTACTACACTGGTGTCTTCAACATCATCATTACTGTTTAAACTTTCTAACTTTACCTGTATTTAGCATTTGCTCTGATTTACTTGTTTCACCATCAGTATGACATTCAATTCACTGTTTAACAAGTTTTATTATTCAAACTCTAGCAATTAAAAAACCCTGACATTTACACATAACAGCAGTGTTTTAACTGTACTACAGTGAAGTATTTTAAGGTTAACATTTTTTGGTAATTCTGATGTTGCTGTGGAATATATATTCACCACAAGTACAACTATAAGTTACATTTTACTTTAATAGATGAATATAGTGTAACAAAAAGTAAAGTAAACCACTGTTAAATACAGTTTATCGCTTCACTTGAACCAAGTTAATCTATAGTTCATTTGAGATTACTTAGAAATACAATATTGTACTGTATAAATCTAAATTTTTAATATTAAACAAATACAGTAATTGCATTATATGATTACAGCATTTTTAACATGTTGCTTTAATTGTTAAAAACGAAAATTATTTATCTTTTTATTAAAGTCCCGTCCGTTCGTTAGGTTAGGAGGTTCTTGGTCATTATTTACACAGAATTTATCATGAATACTGACCAGAGACAGACGCGCGGTTTTCCTGCTGGAGCTGCCCGTACAACAAGGTAGGAGCTGGGGTTGGATCAGTCGAAGCTCCCGCTGAACGCGACTGGGGTTCAAACTGAAGCTCCTGTGGAAATGTTGGTGAACCACACCGAGCAGGGTGCCTCTTTGTAGGATTCCAAGCTCCTAGTCACAGCCCCGAACACGTTTTTGATGTTTTGGAGCATTTCAAAGCTTAGTGATGCAGATATTAACTTAACAATCCCGTCCGCCATTTTCCAAACCAATGCTGAACCTGTAGCTCCTCCCACTGATCCGCGCATTCCCATCGACACCTGAATGTCACGCGTGCATTCAGCGGATCTGCCGCGCGGATCGGGCGATCAAATGGAAAGTAAACACGCGTGCATTCACTCGCGAGTAGCGCTTTTTTCCGCGCGAATGTGAACGTACCTTTAAGTTTTGTGTGCGTTATCTGTTGTGTTATTGCAGTTGCAAGTGTAGCCGGCAGGTGGCGGTGAGTGCTGAAGCTCACTCTCGTTTTTCTTCCGTTGAGAAAGAGTGAGCTGAAAATGGCAGCCCGAAATCTGTCTGTTCATGTGCGAACTCATTTTTCCTAAGACTATGTGTTAAAACAATATTCAGTATATTATAGTAGAGCAATTACAAGGGCTCACGGCATGGGGAAGAAAGACAGAAGTGATAGAGGTAAGACGACATGCGGGTTTGCGGTCTTAAGAGCCTTTAAGAGGCGTATTGCTGATTGCTAAAAGAAAGGGTGGACAATGTTTCATCATTTCATGCTTACTTCGTGTTTATGTCTGTTAAAAATAAATATAAAAGAAAGTAAAGTTTTAATAGGCAATATTAGTTTTGAATGGAAACGTAACGCGTTGTACAGTCTTTAAATTAATGTATTGCATTGCTCAGAGTTCTTTCAGAATTGTTATTAATCTAGTGTAGAAAATTATGTGTTACATCAGTAACAAATGTGATACACACTCACCGGCCACTTTATTAGCTACACCTTGCTTGGACTGCTTTTGCCTTCAGAACTACCTCAATCCTTCGTGGTGTGATACACACAAAAGTGTATATACAATTGTGTGGGCTTTGTAAACACAATCAGAAAAAAATATATATGTACACTTGTAAATATGTTCATGCATTGTTTGTTTGCAAAGTTTTGTGTTTCCATGGAGAGGACTTTTATTTTGATACGCAATCAGGAGGATCTCTCAGGTTGAACTGTGCACTCCTTCAGATCGCCAGAGGAGCCGCAAAATGACAGACGTGACTCCGTGATTGTTTTTCAATTATCCTGTTTTACAGGTAAAAATGGACAAAAGAACATTACTATTACAGTGAATGTATATAATGTTGATGTGTGGAATATGGGCAAGTGTAAGAAGTGATTTAAAGCATGTTATGTTTGTACTTATGTCGGAAGATAAGTTAGTAAGTGTGCTCCAGTGATCTATGTAATAAGTCTGTACAGTTGTATTGTTGTTTTGAGGGAAAGCCATTCGTTTAATCGTGTAAATAGTTTATTCTAGTTAAAAGGCTCCGTGAGGCTTCCACAGCACTCATGTTTGGCGCGCTTAGAGGTCACGTGACCACCCACTGAAGAGAGACAGACAGCTGCTGCAGCTCAGAGTCTCGCTCTCTCTCAAATGCTCTCCATGAGAGAAAACGTCAAATTCAGTTGATATTAATATTAAAAAAAATAGGAGTAATAGTTCATACTAAGTTATAGACATATAGATACTTCTATAAATTATACATTTGTAGTTATTGTTAATATTGATTTAAATAACTACTGAGTATTTTGAGGACAACTCAAAGGGGAAAAAGATGAGACAGTGTGATTGGTTTCTGATGTTGTGGACACTAGAGTGATTATATGATTCATACTATTTGTTCTAGAGTGACAAAATGTGAGGGACAGACAGTTTATTGTGAATTGTAAACCATATAAAACAATGTTATTGTTATTTGTTAACTGATGCTGTACAATAAATGTGCAGATCGCCGGAGGAGCTGCAAAAGGACAGACGTGACTCCGTGATTGTTTTTCAATTATCCTGTTTTACAGTGGCATAGAGTCAAACGAGGTACAGGAAACATTCCTCAGAGAGTTATACTCCTGGAAGTAGCATCAGAAGATGGGGACACTGTGGTCCTAAAGGGATGGAGCGGGTCAGCAGCAATACTCAGGGAGGCAGGGACATGATGCTCACTTGGTACAAATGGACCCAAAGTGTGCCAAGAAAATATCCCCCACACCAATACACCACCACCAGCCTGAAACATCGGCACAAAGCAGAATGGATCCATGCTTTCATGTTCTTGACCCCAGATTCTGACCCTAACATCCAAATGTCGCAGCAGACATTGGACCAGGCAACGTTTTTCCATCTTCCAGTCTCTATATTTGGTGAAGTGTAATCAGTGTCCTTTACTTAGCTGACAGAAGAGGTCCCTGGTGTGGTCTTCTGCTGCCGTTGCCCATCCACCTCAAGGCTCGATGTGATGTTCAGAGACGCTCTGCTACATGCCTCATTCAAACGTTACCGTTGCTTTTTTTCAACAAGGCATTTGCTCATTTGCTCACCGAATATTTTACCCTTTTCTGACCATTCTCCGTACATCTTAGAGACGATTGTTTCAAGTTATTTGGAATCTTCTGAAGCGTCATCACTGATCTTAATGCTTGTGCTCCGCAGATAAGAAGTCCAAGAAGCGTTACTATGAGGACGAGGAGGATGACGAGGAGTTGCTGGGTGGAGAGTCTCAGGAGGCCGTTCCAGCAGCTGCTGGGAAGCAGGTGGATGAATCCAGTACTAAACTGGACGAGTACGGAGCCAAAGACTACCGACTGCAGATGCTCCTAAAGAACGACCACACGTCACGGCCTCTATGGGTGGTAAGGCTTTTGTGGATGAAGTCTCGCTGAGATGCGCTTTGTCGTGTTGGAGTTTGGTGAAAATGTTTCTGGCTTTAAACAGACAGCAGAAGGGTTTCTGCTGTGTCTGAAAACGCAGAACTCGGAAGTAGTCTCCGCTCTGTTTCTTGGATGTGGATTCTTGAGAGATGAAAATATCTGAATTCAAGGCTGATAGTGGCAGCAAAAGACACAGTCCTGAGAACCGTTTCAGCAGCGGCGGGCGGCTCTAGACCATGCCGCGAAGCGTTCCATGTTACACATTTGGTTTGATTGCTTGGTTGATAGCTGGAAGCACATTCTGTCTCTTTCAGGCTCCCGATGGTCACGTCTTCCTGGAGGCGTTCTCTCCTGTCTATAAATACGCTCAAGACTTCCTGGTGGCCATTTCAGAGCCGGTGTGCCGACCGATTCATGTGCACGAGTACAAGCTGACGGCGTATTCTCTGTACGCCGCAGTGAGCGTCGGCCTGCAGACCTCTGACATCATCGAATACCTACAGAAACTCAGCAAGACCTCCGTTCCTGCCGGCATAGTGCAGTTTATAAAGGTGGGATTCGCAGCGAGAGACGGTTCTTCTTCATCCGCCGCTGACTCCGCTCTGTTTTTATCTTGTAGTTGTGCACCGTGAGCTACGGTAAAGTCAAGCTCGTTCTGAAGCACAACAGGTCAGTCTGAGTTTGTGAATAAAATAAAACATTCCATACATTTCTTATTGTCTCTGGAAGCTTCAGTAGATGGATGGATTGATTGTTCGCATTAATTGACTTTTTAGCTTCACTATTTAAATTTTACCAGGGACTGGAACGCTCATCATGGATCATTGATTAAAAAACATACATTCATCGTTAATATTTACTTGTTTTACTTGAATGTTTTCAGAAATGGTTTATTTTAAGTGTTTCTGAAGGACTCTGTTGGCAGGTTGATCCAGTCTCGGAGAGGGTCTCATGGGGAAGATGCTACGCCCAAAGAGGCGTGGCCAGTGTGGCAGTTAAACCTAGGGCCAGGGCAAGACAGCTTCTCTGTGGCCAGACTAAAGCTGAGCAGTAGTAGAGGCAAAAGCACATTTAGGGGTTTCGGTGTGATCACTCTTTGTCCACATTATGTCAAAAGTCTTCATTATTTTACTCAAAGGTTTCATTCAGAAAAGTGAAGATAATGTATAAATATATTCATCGTCCTGATGGCATTAACGGAGTAAATAGAAGGCTAAAGTTTGTAGACAATCTTTGATGTTTTCCTCTAAAAGTGTACTTTAAAACTTCATTTAAAAACGTGCCCCTTGTGGCTAAGAGTGATATAACATTTATCAATGATTTTCCTATACTGGTTTTAAATTGGTTGCTAGGGAGAAATCTGTGATATCATTAAAAGGTGTCACTATGAGTGATGTAAACCAAGTGCTATGTTCTGAAGCTGAGCTGTAGATCTGCTGATTTGAGTTTAGTTGCCCCATGCCAATATGAGTGACATAAACCTATGTCTATCATCATTTACCAAAGCGGAGATGGATTTCAAACATGTTGGTTGCTAGGGTAAACACTTTCTTTGCTGTGGAGCTGTCAGGGATGTCACAAAAAATAAAGTTATTACAATGATTAACTTAAACAAAACCCTGGTTCTCTACGACGCTTGAAGATATCCCCCCCTCCACCACCACCACCTTCCCCAATCCCTTATTTACTCCCCCATTCAGTCCAATGCCGCCTTGTCCTGACACAACTAATGTAAACTGGTCCATCGGAAAAAAGATAATTTCGTTGCCGTTATAAGCCAATGGAAGATATTTAACCCTTTCTAGAGTCTAAGGTTCAAATACTTTTGCACATGGCACGCTTTGACAATTTTGTCAGTTGCAGCAGTGAAGGTTGTGTGTGTGTGTGTGTGTGTGTGTGCGTGTGTGTGTGTGTGTGTGTGCAGATATTTTGTGGAGAGTGCGTTCCCTGACGTGATCCAGAGGCTGTTACAGGACGCTGTGATTCGAGATTGTCGGCTTCGCTCCGCTGAGGGAGAAGAGACTGAGCTCATCACCGAGATCATCTCCAGCAAACCAGCCGTGAGCTTCACTGATTACACCTAGAACTTTTCCGGGGTTGAAACAATGGTATATGTGCGCATTTCCTGCCCAGATCACAAAGTCTCAGCAGGACAATGGTGCTCCATCCTCATCCCAGAATCAAGATGGCCCGCGGTCAGGGACTCAGGTGCCCGAGGACATCTTCAGTTACTACGAGCAGATGGATAAAGAGGAGGAGGAGGAGGAAGAAACACAGACAGTCTCCTTTGAGATCCGCCAGGTATGGATGGGAAATTTAATCGCTGCTATTACGAAGTTTAATGCCTCACCAGCTGACCCCCGTGACCCCAAAGGGAAATAGCTTCACTGTATGAAGATGAATGAATGAAGATTTCATTCAGTCGTTTATTTCACTTATTTTGCCTGATGTTCATTATTATGTTTCATAAAATAAAATATACTGTTGGGGTTAGAGTTTTACACAGACATTTAAATATAACATACCGCAGTAGAGGTGCTTCAGAAACGCTGCATTGAGTTGGAGTATCCTTTGTTGGCAGAGTATGACTTTCGTAATGACACGGTAAACCCCGACATCAACATGGACCTGAAGCCCACTGCTGTCCTGAGACCCTATCAGGAAAAGAGTCTTAGGAAGATGTTTGGCAACGGAAGAGCTCGATCTGGTGTCATCGTCCTGCCCTGTGGTAAATATCCTTTGTTTTGCTCTACCTGCGTTTACTTGCTAAAGGTGGGTTCAGACGGAAAGATCATCATCGTTGACGGAGCATTTCACACGACACGATCGTTCGCTGACGGAGAGTTTAACACGACATGATCGATCGCCGACTGAGAGTTTCACACGACACGATCGTTCGCTGATGGAGAGTTTCACACGACACGATTGATCGCCAACGGAGAGTTTCACACGACACGATCGATCGCCGACGGAGAGTTTCACACGACACGATTGATCGCCAACGGAGGGTTTCACACGACATGATCGATCGCTGACAGAGAGTTTCACACAACACGATCGATCGCCGACGGAGGGTTTCACACGACACGATTGATCGCCAACGGAGGGTTTCACACGACATGATCGATCGCTGACAGAGAGTTTCACACAACACGATCGATCGCCGACGGAGGGTTTCACACGACACGATCGATCGGCGAAGGAGAGTTTCACACGACACGATTGATCACCGACGGAGAGTTTCACACGAAACTATCGATCGGCGATGGGGGGTTTCACAAGACACGGTCGATCACCGATGGTTGGTTTCACACGACACGATCGATCGCCAACAGAGAGTTTCACACGACACAGAGAGTTTCACACAACACGATCGATCGCCGACGGAGAGTTTCACACGACACGATCGATCGCCGACGGAGAGTTTCACACGACACGATCGATCGCAGATGGAGAGTTTCACACGACACGATTGATCGCCAACGGAGAGTTTCACACGACACGATCGATCGCCGACGGAGAGTTTCACACGACACGATCGATCGCCAACAGAGAGTTTCACA
>SRMA01027402.1:5244-31993 GCA_007224835.1 Danionella cerebrum | reverse complement strand
ATCCTTCCATCTTCTCAGCACACTCTCCTCACTTGTTAGCACCTTTCCATCTCTATCTTTAATCACCCTTATCTGTTGCACATCCTTCCCATCTCTGTCTCTGTCTCGCTAATCTATACAATTCCTTCTCGCCTTCCCTAGTGTCTAACCTGGCATACAACTCATCATATGCTTTCTGTTTGGCCTTTGCCACCTCCCTCTTCACTCTGCGCTGCGATTCCTTGTAGTCCTGTCTACTTTCTTCAGTCCTTTCAATGTTCCACTTCTTTTTAGCTAGCCTCTTCCTCTGGATGATGTCCTGTACTTCCTCATTCCACCACCATGTTTCTTTATCTTCTTTCCTCCTTCCAGCTGCCACACCTAGCACCTTTCTTCCTGTCTCCCTGATCAATTCTGCTGTAGTTTCCCAGTCATCTGGAAGCTCTTCCTGACCACCTAAAGCCTGTCTCAGCTTCTGTCTAAATTCCTCACAATCTTCTTTCTTTTTCAACTTCCACCACTTGGTCTTCTTTTCAATTTTTCCTCTTCTCTTCTTCCTGACCACCAGAAACATCCTACACATCACCATCCGATGCTGTCTGGCTACACTCTCTCCTGCCACTACTTTACAGTCTCTGATCTCTCTCAGATTGGCTCGTCTACAAAGGATGTAGTCTACCTGCGTACTCCTACCTCCACTCTTGTAGGTAACTCTATGTTCCTCCCTCTTCTGGAAATAAGTATTAACTACAGCCATTTCCATCCTCTTGGCCAAGTCCACCACCATCTGTCCTTCTAGGTTCCTTTCCTTAACACCGAACCTGCCCATCACCTCCTCATCACCTCTGTTGCCCTCGCCAACATGCCCATTGAAATCTGCTCCCACTACTACTCTCTCTCCTCTGGGAACACTCTCAATCACCTCACCCAACTCACTCCAAAATCTCTCCTTCTCTTCCAACTTACAGCCTACTTGTGGAGCATAACCACTCACTACATTCCACATCACCCCTTCAATTTCTAACTTCACACTGATCACCCTGTCTGACACTCTTTTCACCTCTAAAACATTCCTCACAAACTCCTCCTTCAGGATCACTCCTACCCATTTCTCTTCCTATCCACACCATAGTAAAACAGTTTGTATCCCCCTCCAATACTACGCGCTTTGCTACCCTTCCACCTGGTCTCCTGCACGCACAGAATATCTACCTTCCTTCTCTCCATCATGTCCGCCAGCTCCCTACCCTTCCCTGTCATTGTACCAACGTTAAGAGTCCCTATTCTCAGATCTATACTCCTGCCTTTCCTCTTCTCTTTCTGTCGACGAATCCTTCTCCCTCCTCTCCTTCTTCGACAAACAGTAGTCCAATTTCCACCGGCACCCTGTAAGTCAACAGCACCGGAGGCGGTCGTTGTTAACCCGGGCCTCGACCGATCCGGTATGGAAATCGATTTGGTGACTCGCATATTTGGTTTTTGGCATTTTTTACGCCGGATGCCCTTCCTGACGCAACCCTCTCTATTTATCCGGGCTTGGGACCGGCACAGAAGTCACTGGCTTGCAACCCCTGTGGCTAGATTATGCCATGCAACCGGATATGAGAGAAAAAAATTTATGTGCGTGTGCGCATTTAAGACTGATGAAGGCACCTGATCATGAAGTGTTAAATACGGTATAGTGGAGGAAAGGACCCAGATGCAAGGGAAAAGAAGGTTCTTGAGATGAGGTTTTATTCCTTAGGAGCTCAATGAACATACAAAAAAACCACAAGCCGTCTGGCTGGAATACAAAAAAAGAAAATGAATCTTGACTCCGGGGTGAGGATGGCGAAGGGCAGTCCCTCAAGTGCTGGCAACCACCACACCACTATGCCGAGAGAGAAAAAGGAGAGTGTGTATGCCGGGGGAGGATCGAGCCGACGGAGATGCTCACGCTGGCCCGAACCCGCACTGACACCACAGGACTGGACCGGACCAGAAAGGTAGGTATCCACTGGAACAGAGATAGAGTTTAGAAAAGTACTCGATAGTCACTCACAGAGTGTGAACAATCTTCCGACATGGAGCAGAGAAGGGAACACCGCTAAATAGGGCGTTGATTAACCTGAATGAGAGACCGGTGCGTGCAGGAGCGCGGCGGCTCAAGTAGGTCTCTCCGGGACTGACATGAAGACTGATGATCAGTAAAAGAGCATTTTATTTCTCTGCAGGGAAGCAAGTGATGTTAGTGAAAGTATGAAGAGATCAAACACATTTGATCAAACACATACTACACACTATACCAAAGTGAGATTCTTGACAAAATAATTCTGATTGTGTGAATGCACTTTAATGTAATATTGAGCATCATGCATGATGTGTATGATAAGGAAAGCTTTTTTCTTGAGTGCGCCTCCAAGGCCTGCTTTATAGTTAACCCTTAGAAGCCACTGGCACTCTCTTACTTTTGGACCACTACTACTGGCCCTCGAATGGATAGCACATGACTCGTGACTTCATCCATTCCTGAAGCACAGTGTGGATACCAATCTTTAAAAGTGTTCTGTCCAAGTAAAGATTAAAATAATTGTTCAAAACATTGTGTTTTAGTCTTTTCCCTTAATCTATCATGATGTTGACTTTCACAAAACTGGTCATAAATATTAAAAAATAAAACTATTCAGAGTAAATAATTATTCTACTCGAACCTTTTCAAATTATCAAAACCTGTGGTATCGTAAATATTATTTCATATTCACATATTCATTTCGAAATTAAATAATACTGTACTGTGTTTTGTGACTGTAATACATTGAGAACTAGTAGAGGGCCCTATATTGATAGAGGTTTACCTGGTATACGTGTTTTTTAGAAGAGAAGAGAGCGTTTGTGTAGTGTCGTGAAGTGTTGTTCCCAGAAATAAAGTAATGTTAATTCATGTAAAGTGTCAAAAGCTAACTTTATTTAAAGATCTTATGCCAAAATAATTCAGAGTAAATAATATGAAAAAAAAATAACATGAAGGTAAAGAGAGAATGAAAGTAAAAATTTATAATGTATTTATACTCCGTCTGTAATCCGTTTTGACACACAAACAAAATAAAACATTAAAATAAGGCGCTGGCAATAAGAGATCTGTATTCAACAGAATGGTTCTCAGTCCCCAGCGCTTGAACATAATGAATCGAACAAAACTTATAGCGAATGATTTTTTATGTATTAATTCTCTTCTGAGAAGCTTTTTGACGAATTAAAACTGCTCAAAATGATGCGCTGGCATCACATGATCTGTATTTTGACATGGCACTATGCGACCGAATGTTTTCTCTGTTTCAGGCGCTTGAGAGAAAATGGATCAAACTAAACTTCTTTAGAGTAGCGCATGATTTCTGATGTTTTTTTACTCTTTCTGAGATGCCTTTTGACAAATAAAAAATGCTCAAAATGATGCGCTGGCATCGCATGATCTGTATTTTGACATGGTGCTATGCGACGGAATGGTTGCTCTGTTTCTGGCGCTTGAGAGAAAATGGATCAAAATAAACTTCTTTAGAGTAGCGCATGATTTCTGATGTTTTTTTTCTCTTTCTGAGATGCTTTTTGACAAATTAAAACTGCCCAAAATGATGCGCTGGCATCGCATAATTTCTGATGTTTTTTTTCTCTTTCTATGATGCCTTTTGACAAATTAAAACTGCCCAAAATGATGCGCTGGCATCACATGATCTGTATTTTGACGTGGCACTATGCGACGGAATGGTTGCTCTGTTTCTGGCGCTTGAGAGAAAATGGATCAAACTAAACTTCTTTAGAGTAGCGCATGATTTCTGATGTTTTTTTTACTCTTTCTATGATGCCTTTTGACAAATTAAAACTGCCCAAAATGATGCGCTGGCATCGCATGATCTGTATTTTGACATGGCACTATGCGACGGAATGGTTGCTCTGTTTCTGGCGCTTGAGAGAAAATGGATCAAACTAAACTTCTTTAGAGTAGCGCATGATTTCTGATGTTTTTTTACTCTTTCTATGATGCCTTTTGACAAATTAAAACTGCCCAAAATGATGCGCTGGCATCACATGATCTGTATTTTGACATGGCACTATGCGACGGAATGGTTGCTCTGTTTCTGGCGCTTGAGAGAAAATGGATCAAACTAAACTTCGTTAGAGTAGCGCATGATTTCTGATGTTTTTTTCTTTTCTATGATGCCTTTTGACAAATTAAAACTGCCCAAAATGATGCGCTGGCATCGCATGATCTGTATTTGCACGTGGCACTATGCGACGGAATGGTTGCTCTGTTTCTGGCGCTTGAGAGACAATGGATCAAACTAAACTTCGTTAGAGTAGCGCATGATTTCTGATGTTTTTTTACTCTTTATATGATGCCTTTTGACAAATTAAAACTGCCCAAAATGATGCGCTGGCATCACATGATCTGTATTTTGACATGGCACTATGCGACGGAATGTTTTCTCTGTTTCTGGCGCTTGAGAGAAAATGGATGAAAATGGATCAAACTAAACTTCTTTAGAGTAGCGCATGATTTCTGATGTTTTTTTACTCTTTCTGTGATGCCTTATGACAAATTAAAACTGCCCAAAATGATGCGCTGGCATCACATGATCTGTATTTTGACTTGGCACTATGCGACGGAATGGTTGCTCTGTTTCTGGCGCTTGAGAGAAAATGGATCAAACTAAACTTTTTTAGAGTAGCGCATGATTTCTGATGTTTTTTTACTCTTTCTATGATGCCTTTTGACAAATTAAAACTGCCCAAAATGATGCGCTGGCATCACATGATCTGTATTTTGCCATGGCACATATGCGACGGAATGGTTGCTCTGTTTCTGGCGCTTGAGAGAAAATGGATCAAACTAAACTTCTTTAGAGTAGCGCATGATTTCTGATGTTTTTTACCCTTTCTATGATGCCTTTTGACAAATTAAAACTGCCCAAAATGATGCGCTGGCATCGCATGATCTGTATTTTGCCATGGCACTATGCGACGGAATGGTTGCTCTGTTTCTGGCGCTTGAGAGAAAATGGATCAAACTAAACTTCTTTAGAGTAGCGCATGATTTCTGATGTTTTTTTTCTCTTTCTATGATGCCTTTTGACAAATTAAAACTGCCCAAAATGATGCGCTGGCATCGCATGATCAGTATTTTGACCTGGCACTATGCGACGGAATGGTTGCTCTGTTTCTGGCGCTTGAGAGAAAATGGATCAAACTATACTTCGTTAGAGTAGCGCATGATTCCTGATGTTTTTAAACTCTTTATTTGATGCCTTTTGACAAATTAAAACTGCCCAAAATGATGCGCTGGCATCACATGATCTGTATTTTGACATGGCACTATGTGACGGAATGGTTGCTCTGTTTCTGGCGCTTGAGAGACAATGGATCAAACTAAATTTCTTTAGAGTTAGCGCATGATTCCTGATGTTTTTTTACTCTTTCTGAGAAGCCTTTTGACAAATTAAAACTGCTCAAAATGATGCGCTGGCATCACATGATCTGTATTTGGACATGGCACTATGCGACGGAATGGTCGCTCTGTTTGAGAGACAATGGATTAAACTAAGCTTCGTGAGAGTAGCGCATGATTTCTGATGTTTTTTTACTCTTTCTGAGATGCCTTTTGACAAATTAAAACTGCCCAAAATGATGCGCTGGCATCACATGATCTGTATTTTGACTTGGCACTATGCGACGGAATGGTTGCTCTGTTTCTGGCGCTTGAGAGAAAATGGATCAAACTAAATTTCTTTAGAGTAGCGCATGATTTCTGATGTTTTTTTACTCTTTCTAAGATGCCTTTTGACAAATTAAAACTGCCCAAAATGATGCGCTGGCATCGCATGATCTGTATTTTGACAAGGCACTATGCGACAAAATGGTTGCTCTGTTTCTGGCGCTTGAGAGAAAATGGATCAAACTAAATTTCTTTAGAGTAGCGCATGATTTCAGATTATTTTATTCTCTTTCTGAGATGCCTTTTAACACAATAAAACTGCTCAAAAATGATGCGCTGGCATCACATGATCTGTATTTTGACATGGCACTATGCGACGGAATGGTTGCTCTGTTTCTGGCGCTTGAGAGACAAATGGATCAAACTAAACTTCGTTAGAGTAGCGCATGATTCCTGATGTTTTTTTACTCTTTCTGAGAAGCCTTTTGACAAATTAAAAATGCTCAAAATGATGCGCTGGCATCCAATGATCTGTATTTTGACATGGCACTATGCGACGGAATGGTTGCTCTGTTTCTGGCGCTTGAGAGAAAATGGATCAAACTAAACTTTGTTGGAGTAGCGCATGATTTCTGATGTTTTTTTACTTTTTCTGAGATGCCTTTTGACAAATAAAAAGTGCTCAAAATGATGCGCTGGCATCACATGATCTGTATTTGGACATGGCACTTTATAACGGAATATTTGCTCTTTTTCCGGTTCTTGAGAACTATGGATCAATCTACACTTCGGAAGTGTAGCGCATGATTTCAGATTATTTTATTCTCTTTCTGAGATGCCTTTTAACACAATAAAACTGCTCAAAATGATGCGCTGGCATCACATGATGTGTTTTTTGACATGGCACTTTTTGACGGAATATTTGCTCTTTTTCCGGTTCTTGAGAACTATGGATCAATCTACACTTCGGAAGTGTAGCGCATGAGTTCAGATTATTTTATTCTCTTTCTGAGATGCCTTTTGACACAATAAAACTGCTCAAAATGATGCGCTGGCATCACATGATCTGAATTTGGACATGGCACTTTGCGACGGAATGGTTGCTCAGTTTCCGGCGCTTGAGAACTATGGATCAATCTACACTTCGGAAGTGTAGCGCATGATTTCAGATTATTTTATTCTCTTTCTGGGATGCCTTTTAACACAATAAAACTGCTCAAAATGATGCGCTGGCATCACATGATCTGTATTTTGACATGGCACTTTTTGACGGAATATTTGCTCTTTTTCTGGCGCTTGAGAGACAATGGATCAAACTAAAAATCGTTGGTGTAGCGCATGATTTCTGATGTTTTTTTACTCTTTCTGAGATGCCTTCTGACAAATTAAAACTGCCCAAAATGATGCGCTGGCATCACATGATCTGTATTTTGACATGGCACTATGCGAGGGAATGGTTGCTCTGTTTCTGGCGCTTGAGAGACAATGGATCAAACTAAAAATCGTTGGTGTAGCGCATGATTTCTGATGTTTTTTTACTCTTTCTGAGATGCCCTTTGACAACTTAAAACTGCCCAAAATGATGCGCTGGCATCGCATGATCTGTATTTTGACATGGCACTATGCGACGGAATGGTTGCTCTGTTTCTGGCGCTTGAGAGACAATGGATCAAACTAAAATCGTTAGTGTAGCGCATGATTTCTGATGTTTTTTTACTCTTTCTGAGATGCCTTTTGACAAATTAAAACTGCCCAAAATGATGCACTGGCATCACATGATCTGTATTTTGACATGGCACTATGCGACGGAATGGTTGCTCTGTTTCTGTCGCTTGAGAGACAATGAATTAAACTAAACTTCTTTAGAGTAGCGCATGATTTCTGATGTTTTTTTACTCTTTCTATGATGCCTTTCGACAAATTAAAACTGCCCAAAATGATGCGCTGGCATCACATGATCTGTATTTTGACATGGCACTATCTGACGGAATGGTTGCTCTGTTTCTGGCGCTTGAGAGACAATGGATCAAACTAAACTTCGTTAGAGTAGCGCATGATTTCTGATGTTTTTTACTCTTTATATGATGCCTTTCGACAAATTAAAACTGCCCAAAATGATGCGCTGGCATCGCATGATCTGTATTTTGACATGGCACCATGTGACGGAATGGTTGCTCTGTTTCAGGCGCTTGAGAGACAATGGATCAAACTAAACTTTTAAGTGTAGCGCATGATTTCTGATTTTTTTTTACTCTTTCTGAGATGCCTTTTGACAAATTAAAACTGCCCAAAATGATGCGCTGGCATCACATGATCTGTATTTTGACATGGCACTTTTTGACGGAATATTTGCTCTTTTTCCGGTTCTTGAGAACTATGGATCAAACTACACTTCGGAAGTGTAGCGCATGATTTCAGATTATTTTATTCTCTTTCTGAGATGCCTTTTAACACAATAAAACTGCTCAAAATGATGCGCTGGCATCACATGATCTGTATTTTGACATGGCACTATGTGACGCAATGGTTGCTCTGTTTCTGGCGCTTGAGAGACAATGGATCAAACTAAAATCGTTGGTGTAGCGCATGATTTCTGATGTTTTTTTACTCTTTCTGAGATGCCTATTGACAAATTAAAACTGCCCAAAATGATGCGCTGGCATCACATGATCTGTATTTTGACATGGCACCATGTGACGGAATGGTTGCTCTGTTTCTGGCGCTTGAGAGACAATGGATCAAACTAAAATCGTTAGTGTAGCGCATGATTTCTGATGTTTTTTTACTCTTTCTGAGATGCCTTTTGACAACTTAAAACTGCCCAAAATGATGCACTGGCATCACATGATCTGTATTTTGACATGGCACTATCTGACGGAATGGTTGCTCTGTTTCTGGAGCTTGAGAGACAATGGATCAAACTAAAAATCGTTGGTGTAGCGCATGATTTCTGATGTTTTTTTTACTCGTTCTGAGATGCCTTTTGACAAATTAAAACTGCCCAAAATGATGCGCTGGCATCACATGATCTGTATTTTGACATGGCACTATCTGACGGAATGGTTGCTCTGTTTCTGGAGCTTGAGAGACAATGGATCAAACTAAAAATCGTTGGTGTAGCGCATGATTTCTGATGTTTTTTTACTCGTTCTGAGATGCCTTTTGACAAATTAAAACTGCCCAAAATGATGCGCTGGCATCACATGATCTGTATTTTGACAAGGCACTATGCGACGGAATGGTTGCTCTGTTTCTGGCGCTTGAGAGACAATGGATCAAACTAAAAATCGTTGGTGTAGCGCATGATTTCTGATGTTTTTTTACTCGTTCTGAGATGCCTTTTAACACAATAAAACTGCTCAAAATGATGCGCTGGCATCACATGATCTGTATTTTGACATGGCACTTTTTGACGGAATATTTGCTCTTTTTCTGCTCTTTTTCTGGTTCTTGAGAACTATGGATCAAACTTAACATCTAAAGTGTAGCGCATGATTTCAGATTATTTTATTCTCTTTCTGAGATGCCTTTTAACACAATAAAACTGCTCAAAATGATGCGCTGGCATCACATGATCTGTATTTTGACATGGCACTATGCGACGGAATGGTTGCTCTGTTTCTGGCGCTTGAGAGACAATGGATCGAACTAAAATCGTTGGTGTAGCGCATGAGTTCTGATGTTTTTTTTACTCTTTCTGAGATGCTTTTTGACAAATTAAATATTCCCAAAATGATGCGCTGGCATCGCATGATCTGTATTTTGACATGGCACTATGCGACGGAATGGTTGCTCTGTTTCTGGCGCTTGAGAGAAAATGGATCAAACTAAACTTCTTTAGAGTAGCGCATGATTCCTGATGTTTTTTAACTCTTTATATGATGCCTTTTGACAAATTAAAACTGCCCAAAATGATGCGCTGGCATCGCATGATCTGTATTTTGACTTGGCACTATGCGACGGAATGGTTGCTCTGTTTCTGGCGCTTGAGAGAAAATGGATCAAACTAAACTTTGTGAGTATAGCGCATGATTTCTGATGTTTTTTTTACTCTTTCTATGATGCTTTACGACAAATTAAAACTGCCCAAAATGATGCGCTGGCATCGCATGATCTGTATTTTGACATGGCACTATGCGACGGAATGGTTGCTCTGTTTCTGGCGCTTGAGAGAAAATGGATCAAACTAAACTTCTTTAGAGTAGCGCATGATTTCTGATGTTTTTTTACTCTTTCTGAGATGCCTTTTGACAAATTAAATATTCCCAAAATGATGCGCTGGCATCGCATGATCTGTATTTTGACATGGCACTATGCGACGGAATGGTTGCTCTGTTTCTGGCGCTTGAGAGACAATGGATCAAACTAAAAATCGTTGGTGTAGCGCATGATTTCTGATGTTTTTTTACTCTTTCTGAGATGCCTTTTGACAAATTAAAACTGCCCAAAATGATGCGCTGGCATCACATGATCTGTATTTTGACATGGCACTATGCGACGGAATGGTTGCTCTGTTTCTGGCGCTTAAGAGACAATGGATCAAACTAAAAATCGTTGGTGTAGCGCATGATTTCTGATGTTTTTTCCTTCTTTCTGAGATGCCTTTTGACAAATTAAAACTGCCCAAAATGATGCGCTGGCATCGCATGATCTGTATTTTGACATGGCACTATGTGACGGAATGGTTGCTCTGTTTCTGGCGCTTGAGAGACAATGGATCAAACTAAACTTTTAAGTGTAGCGCATGATTTCTGATGTTTTTTTACTCTTTCTGAGATGCCTTTTGACAAATTAAAACTGCCCAAAATGATGCGCTGGCATCACATGATCTGTATTTTGACATGGCACTATGTGACGGAATGGTTGCTCTGTTTCTGGAGCTTGAGAGACAATGGATCAAACTAAAAATCGTTGGTGTAGCGCATGATTTCTGATGTTTTTTTACTCTTTCTGAGATGCCTTTTGACAAATTAAAACGGCCCAAAATGATGCGCTGGCATCGCATGATCTGTATTTTGACATGGCACTATGCGACGGAATGGTTGCTCTGTTTCTGGCGCTTGAGAGACAATGGATCAAACTAAAAATCGTTGGTGTAGCGCATGATTTCTGATGTTTTTTTACTCTTTCTGAGATGCCTTTTAACAAATTAAAACTGCCCAAAATGATGCGCTGGCATCACGTGATCTGTATTTTGACATGGCACTATGCGGCACCAATTTTCAGATGGAGTGTGCTTGAGACAATACCCAGCATGCACTGCGTGGGCCTGCCACATTTGGTTGTTTAACAAAGGTGGCTGCCATGGAAAATAGTTTGTTATTTACAAAGGTTTTAAAATGATGAAAATTATTGTTTTATGTCAGTTTTCATGTAATGGTTACAAATGAAAAATGCTCCGTGGTCGACCGTAAAAGGTTTTAAAATGAGGAAGTCCATTGTTTCGTGTTAGATGTCATAAGTGCATGTAAAGGTCTGAAAAAATGATTGTGCATCACAAAGAAACGCTAGTTTTAAGAAATTAATCCAGACTAAAAACATTAAAGGACAGTCACAGGCTCCGCTCCATCACACCTCCACAAACTCCTGCAGTCCCTCCAGATGCCTTCGGTCAGGAAATAAACAGCGTCTGGTGGTTCCATCTCAGAGCAGCAGAACATCTCTCACCAGAACTTTCTCCTTCACAGTTCCTGGCTGGTGGAACTCTCTCTCACAACCTTTAAAAAGCAACTCGAGAGCACTTACTCTAACCAGTTACTTAACCAACTACTGGTAATAATAAAAAACCCTCTGAAGCACTGAATTTATTTTCTGCTTCAGCTCGAACGTCTTTGCCTTGTGCACGTCTCATGATTGCAACAAACTGCTGGAGTTTACTCCCGAACTGTAAGTCGCTTTGGGTAAACACCTCTGTTAAATATAGAAGTATATTTATTTATATAATCTCTTGATTTTGTAGCCCAGGATTACTCAGGAAATGGTTTGAGATTTTCATTGGGAAAACTTTGTCACTAGTCGCCAGTTACTCACCTTTTGGTTACTGATTTGCATATTCATGATGTGTATGCAAAGTTACCGTGTGACGCTCACGGGAGATGTGAGAGTGATTGATTGTGAGAGAGAGAGAGAGAGTGGAGAGGCAGAGACGGTGGATTCTCAGCTATTCCATTTCCACAGAAACAAGTAAATGAATAGTTGTGACCGTGTTCAGTGGTGACCCAGATGTGAACCTCGCTGATTCCTTCATGTAATACACTTTTAAGTTTTATAAACAATTCAATTTTCAATGAAGTAACGTCATGTATTTCATGAGTAAAAATTTTCAATCTCTTTACAGCCAAAGACACTTCAATCTGTAATTACTCGAGGCACATCAACACGTCCTAGTTGTTATCAGGGTCTGAGCTCAGCTACGTATGTGGCAAACCTCCTTCATGTATTGTCGTTACACATTCGTGTGTCGCTAGCTCCGTGTTTCCTCCGCTTGACTCTTGTGCGTTTGTTTCCGAAGATCACGAGAGAAGCCTGTGCTTTGTCAGAAATGTCCGGCCGTGACGTAACCGTTTGACTCGTGTGACTTCATCAATGTCGTGAATAAAACCCGCTTTTAAAATTCTTTTTTTTTTTTTTTTGTTCTGTCTGTTCACAATTTTTCAAGCTGCAGGTATTGTTTACAGCAATAGATGGCTTGCATGCAAAAGTTCTACAGTGAATTAGATTTCGTGGTGGTTTTATGGCAGTTTGTTAGATAATCAAAAGTATGACCTGGGTCTGAAATGTGATTCTTCTAAGAATGTGATTGTTAAAACCCTGAATTCCTGTGGTTCTCACGCCGTGTGTTCTCTGTGTTTGTTCACAGCTGTAAAGCACCCCTCTACGATCTTGCTGCCCATGAAGATAAAGTGCTGTGTGCTGACTGGACAGAGAGTGGGGTATGATGATGAAGCATCTTTCTTCAATCATAGCCACTTGTAAATAGTTTTGTAATAGGTAGAATGGAAAGTCCAGCATGACCAGCTCAGGGCCTCCGGGGCTCACTGTTCTCAGAAGCAGAATAAACGTGGAGCCGCCGATTCTGTAGTGATGAGGGTTTCTTATTTCAGATCATATTTGTGACTCGCGTCTTGTTCACCCAAGAATCAACCCAAGTACTTTTTTTTTCTCAAAAGGCTGTAAACGAAAGATGCTTTCAAAATGTGTCAGTGGCTTATTTTTATCTTCATCACTGAACATAACGCAGAGAATGTACAAAAAAAAATCAATATTTGATCAAGAGTTGAGACAACCACCTGTGATGCATTTCTCTCCGTAATGCTTTCCTGCGGCTCAGGTGGTCGAGCATTGTGTAACACGGCAAAGGTTGTGGGTTCAAATCCCAGGGAAAGCAAGAAATGAGAAAAATTGGTTTATTCTTTCACATGTAAGTTGCTTTGGATAAAAGCGTTTGCTGAATGCGTAGAGGTAAATGTAAACGTAGGAGGCGTTAGGCGCACGGCACTGTGATGTTCTACTTTTAGTATGTTTTAGGGATTATCTCCCAGAGACTTTTGTTCTCGTGTAGAGGTGATGATTGTGTAACTGGGACCCAGTATTTTTCCCAGGGGGGTGTCCGATTACCAGTTTTAGTCAGAGTTGTGCACTTTTATAGATGTTTGACAGTCTTTCTGTTTATCTTCTGCTCCCTTTAGTTGATTCTGAGTGGAGGAGCTGATAACAAACTCTACACGTACAGATACACCTCCTGCGCCTCAGATGCTGGAGCATAGGAACACGATACAAACACGAGCTTCGTGATCTGCAGGAGACACCTACTGGAATCCAGCTCCATGCAGACACAGTTAGAAGAGTCGAGGGCACTTTCCATCGCATCTGCTCTGATAGAGATTTGTTCCTCACATAAATGCAATGGTTTGGTTCAGGAAAAAAAAAGTGTAAAAACAATTGGAAGTGATGTAAATGTTTTGTATTTGTTTTTACAGTATTTGCCAAATCCTTCAGTGATGGAAACTCTTCATGCGCAGTTAAATAATTACCTTTAGTAAAACTTGTTTAGGAGATGTTTAGTGTGTAAGGCTGTCATGTATTTTCTCTTTTTAAACATTCATGGAAATTGTTCCACACAAGTCATTTTCTCTTTTGTTTTTGTAGTAAAGTTAATGGCACTAAACTTGTGTCGTTTTTTAGTAAATGAAACGGTAACCATACGCTCCGGAATAACTTGCGTGAAGAGTGGTGTGCAGATGAACTGTTCCTTTTTCAAACATTTCTACTGAACTATTGTACATCTGCATAACTCCACAACATCAACACAAGCCGCACTGCAGACTGTAGCGTGGTGATGTCACACCAGTCGTGTGTGTGTGTGCGCGTGTGTAAAAGCATCCCCTGTTCAGGTGAACTTTCCTGATGTTTTTGATTGTGATTTGTTTTTGACCTCTTTCAGGGTCACGGGGGTCTGCCGGTGCCTATCTCCAGTGCACATTGGGCGAGAGGTGGGGGTACACCCTGGACAGGTTGCCAGTCCATCGCAGGGCAATACACATTCACACCGAAGGGAATTTAGATTATTCCGTTGACCGCATGTTTTTCGGGATTGTGGGGGAAACCCAAGCAAGCACCGGGAGAACATGCAAACTCCTTACAGGAAGGTCACCGGCAAACCTTGAACCGACAACTTTCTAACTGTAGGCCACCCACCGTGCCGCCCCTCATTTGTGATGTTCTGAAATAGAATTACAATCGCTTGATACGCTTCAAAGACTTTTGTCGACAGTTATCTGACATTTATGCAAAGAGTTCAGTATTTGTTGGCTCTTAGAGTCTGTCAGAATGAGTGGGTTTTCTTTGTCCACAGCCTCTTGAGGATTGAACTCAAGTTCTCAATGAGGGTAAGATCTGTGGAGATCCGAAGCCACTTGGTTATCACTTCTGCTTTATGGCACAGCGCTCCATCGACATGCTTTGTTCTTCACCACACTGTGGTTGGATTGTTGGGAGGAGTAGCTGCTGGAGGGGCTTTGGTATCATTCTTTATTCACTGCAGCGTTTTGGGGCATAATTGTGAGTGAGCCACACCCTTGGATGAGAAGAAAACCCCACACATGAACAGTCTCCGGATGCTTTACATGATGCATGGCTGATGGTAGCGCTCACCTACAAGCTCCAAACAATCGGAAAGGGCTTCATCAGAGAACATGACTTTGCCTGTCCTCAACAGTTTGTGCGTCACATTTTAGCAGATCAATCTGTCCCTGAAGGTTATTTTGGAGAGAAGTGGCTTCACTGCTGGTCTTCTTGACACCATGCTGTGTTCCAAAGGTCTTAATCTCACTGTGCGTGCGATGCGCTCACACCTGCTGCTGCCATTCCTGAGCAAGCTCTGCGCTGGTGGCGCTCTGATCCTGCCGCGGAATCCTCTTTAGGAGATCTTTTTTTCCTTGATGATCTCATATATTGATTTAGATGCTGCAATACTCTTCCTGTGAAGCCATTTATATGCAACACAATGGTGGTTTCTTTGCAGGTCGCCATGGTTACCAATGGAAGAACAATGATTTCTAGCATCACCCTCCTTTTAACATTCGAACCCAAACCGAAATGCTCTCCAGCCGTGTGCTCGCCAACATTCTCACCGGAGTTAAGAGACGATGACTGAAATGATCTCAGCAGCTCCTTCAATCAATCACAGCGACGAAACCCAGTGGAATGTTTGGTTCAGGATTTAGTTAAAGATTAAAGAAGTTATTCATCCGATCACTCTTCAGAACAAAAACTTTTCCAGTATTTACATAATTCTCAAAACTTTTGGCCACGACTTTATTGTGAATTATGGAAGGTTTGCTCCCTCCAGATGGCATTGCTGTGAGGATCCATGGATTATGCATCTCTGGATTTTTTTCAGCTTCAAAAACCTTCTCGAGAAGTCCATGGGAAAACACATCGAGAAATTCTGTCATGTTTTTAAACAATGAAAGAGACGACACAGAGCTGTATCTTGATCAGATTTTTTTTATTCAGATTTTCTTGTGTCTGAAAGATCAAGTCTTGGAAGATTCTACGAAGCTTTCTTTGCTTCTCCCAGAGTGCTGCCTCATAACCTGGTCCTCTCTACTAAGAATGAACCAGCGACAATCGCGCCTCGTCATACACTAAACAAAAACGACCTCTGTCATGGGACTTCACTCTGGAGGACATCAGGACCAAACATCTCCCCCCGCTCTTTTTTTTTGGTATAATTGCAGAGAGGAGTAAAAGATCCTGACTCCTTTTAAAGCTACGGTGACTTTGAATCTTCTCGTTCATTCTTCACTCCAGGATATTTGCTCCACTGGGGCAGTGATGCATGGTTTTATCCGGGATTGGTGAATCTTCTGTCAGTTCTTCCATCCCAGGTCTTATCATGAGATATGAAAGGCCTGCAGACAGATCAATAGAGAACAATTTAACGCTCTGGAGATATTCAGAAAGACTTGGAGCTGGCCATCAGGACTCATAAATAGGCTTTTGGGACGAAAATAAGACTGGATTAAGCTAATTACATCGCAAGGATTAAAGCTGCAAGCAGTAATCAAAGGACTCAAGCAGTTCTGATGCCATCGCCTCTCGGTGGACAGTTTGTGCCATATACACAGCAACCGATTTGCTCCGAATGACAAACACAGTTGTTAAAAGCTGTACAAATCAGCACAAAAATTACTGTTTCACTAGGTGGCGCTATGACTGACACTGTCGGTTGCTAAATATCTGTTCAGACATGGACTCTTAACACATTTGGTATGTTTCATTCCAATCAAATATTGTATAGCTGAGTTCTAAACAACTTCCTGCTTCTTGACGAAACATTGAAGTTCAACAGACCAACAATCGCCGACCGTTTAACGACGTCAACAAAGCTCATCAATTTAGCTCTGCAGAAGCACTTAGCTGAGACTGCCGGAGTTTCAGAGTGATCACATGAAATCTCTTGTTAAAGTATGAAACCTGGAAGACTTCCTGTCAGTTTTGGAAACTCCCATTACCTTTTTTGTAGGTCCTGTTCCCTTAAATAATTGTTACAAATGCTCTACAAACACACGGTGAAATAGCCGTATACAACTGCAGAAAAACTGTCAAATTTGAACCCGATTGATTGGGTATTAAAACTTTCCTGTTTATTGCAAAATTTCACCTTTCAATGGCCTTCAAGAAAATATAGTTTTACAAAGTCGGGAGGAAAAGTGGCCATTTTTCGCCAGTTTTTGCCAAGTTCCTGATGAATTTGGAAACGCAATGCATATCACTTATATTTAAGTCTTGGTACTCTACACACGTGCAGCGAATTTCGTTTGCGTACGGCAAACTGAGAGCATAACGTAAGCCGAAACACCCACTTTTCGAACCACAATCACATGTAAATTGTACTTCATGAGGAGTAAGGGCTGTCCCTCAATCTCAGTGAGTATGTACCTTATCGACAGCATTTCTCTGTGGTTCTGGTAGTTCTTTCTCGGCGTAGTCTGAGCTCTTTTCCTCCAGGTCCCATGCAGTGGTAGACCTTGATTCCTCGTCTCCGTCAGAACTCCACCTGAAAACTTGAGAAAAGATGCTGAACGACAAACTTGTCACTTGAAAGCATGGCATTAGACTCAACTAGACATTGGCACTCAGATGTAACAGCAATGGTATCAAAACAGGTATAAAAAGATACGATCATTAAAAGCTTATCTGTGGGTTTTAAACCATGGATGATGCAGGATTCTCTCCAAAGCGATCCGCTGCTGTGGGTTCTGCTGCAGGAGGCTGTGAATGAGTTCACAGCACGCTGTCGGAAACACAGACGAGATTTACACTCAGATCTTCTCGCACTCAGACTGGTTCTAAGCTCACGTTGAACTTTGCTCATGACAAACATCATCTTACTTGGTGATAAAAGCTTCTGCCTCCAAATCCTTAACCGAATCAGCATCAGATCTCTGGCGTCTGGAAAGTGTCCACACAGAATCACAAATAGAAGCACTCCCAGTGACCAGACGGTGGCAGGTTTCGCATTGTAGCTGCCATTGATCCAGAACTCAGGAGGGCAGTACATTCTAGTGCCTGAGGAAAGATCTGAATCAGTAACATTGAGACACTACACACGTGATCATTCAACACGAAAGATCAGATTATTCTCCCCAATGATGATTTGAATCCTAATACTTCAAGCGAGAGTTGGTAAAATTACTGAGCGATACAGAACAGAACCCACGTCTCGAAGGGTCATGACTCCCGGTCGGCGCTAACATTTATCATTTCTGCTATTGTTTAGGCCAATTGTCAAACTGTCCCTCATCAATGTTAAATGTTGCATTGCATGTGGCCACCTGGTGGTGCTATAACGTAGAGAGTACATTGTAGATGTGTTGGCTAATTTGACACCGATCAAACATTTGCACGGCTGAGTTCAACTGAGTGCCTCTTTGTGGCAAAATTTCGGCTTTTGACGGCCGCTGTGTGCACATAGTTTAATGAAGTCAGAAAAGCTCTGCAAAGCTCTCACGTCCGACAAACACGTTAGGTGGCGCTCTAGAGCTGTTTTGCCATGCCCACTTACATTACACCAAATGTCCCAAAACAATTCTGCTCTGAGCAGTTGGGTTCTAGCAGCTCTAATGAATGCATTACCAGGAATTTCAAAATAGTGGTCAAAATGATTTCTTGTAGTTTCGAGCTTAAGTGTCTCAAGCTTGTCTCCTGAGGAATAAAAGCCCACGCTTCTTGAGCAGATATCTCAAGCTCCTCCATTTGTTGGTCTTCTGGCACAAGGACTTTAGTGAGTCCACACAGATTTTCTATTGGACTCAAGTCTGAGCTTCGTGCACTCAGTCAAGTTCATTCACTTTGCTCATTTGGGTGTTTTTCTTCACCAGAAGTGCGTTGTCTGTGGGTTATTATCGTGCTGGGAGACAAAATGTTTACTGGACAACAGTGGTTTGTTCCCTTAAAGAAATCATTTACCGGGGCTAGGGACATGGACCATTCTCTGCTAAATAAGCAGCTATTACTTACCAGAATATGTGAAATATGGAGAATCCTTCAAGATATCGCCACACCCAAAGTCAATCAGTTTGATTCTGAGAGACCGTGGGTTGATCAGGATGTTTCCCAGCTTAATGTCGCGGTGGAAAACTCTACGGGAGCAGCACACTTGAGAAGCATATGTGATCTGCCACATGAGAATCCGTGCTACCGCCTCGTTGACGCTCCCTCCGCGGTGAGCCAAAAAGAAATCCAGATCTTCACACAGGGACGGCAGCTCCAAAATCAGGATATAGTAGTCACTGATATCCTGCCAGTCCAAGAGCTTTATGATCTCGGGAACTGCTGAGGGGCAGTTAACCATCAATAGCAGCACAATCTCTAACGGCACAGGTGACGGAGACCCCGGCTAAAGGAACAAACAGTTAGAAGACTCTTGGATCAAGAAGCTTTCTCCACATCAAACATAGGAAAAGCAAAGCAAAGCAAAGCAACTCACGATTTTCATTCGTTGCATGGTCTTAGTCTTTGTAACTACTTTCACTGCCACCTGAAAAGAACAACAACAACAACAGTTCATTAAGAAACAACAGTAAAGAAAGGATTGGAAGCGACGGTAAATATTGTAGGAACATAATGTACCTCAAGGCCATCTTTCAGGCGTCTCCCTTCATAGACCATCCCAAATCCTCCCTGGCTGATGAGTCCAGTGATGTCGTAGTCATTGAGAATATCCGGTTGCAGCTCATGCAGAGTGGCACAATGGTGCTGCAGCGACGGCGGGGGCAGCTTGCTGACCCAACCAATGTCATCACTGCAGTGGGTCGCAAAACTGAACGAGTCGCTGTCTGTGTAGAACAAAGATTGAGCCGTTATTGAAAGATTGAGCACACGCCTCGCTCACACGCAGAATGAATTTTCTGGGGTGATCTTTCTCACGATGTGTTGAGCGCCATCATTCAGCTCAAATTCACACGATTTGCAAACCGTCGGGGATTACTTCACGGTTTCCCTGGTGGTGTTACGATGGAAACGCTCTACAGTAAAAGACAGAGTACACGAGAGGGGTCTGTCTCTACGTTACCCTATGGGGGATGTGGGGCTCGTCACGTTTTGTGATGTACAGCGCTCAGCATAAATCAGTGCACCCCACTGCATTTCTCAGAAAACCTTTAGGGCTGCAGTAGATGACTGAAGTGATGGAAGTGTCGGTTAACTCTGTGACTAACCTGAAGAATCATGACAGTGCTGAAGCTTGTTCTCCTCAATTGAAACAATTGGGAGGCAAATAGAGTTTATTTAATCCCCTTAGGACTTAAGGTTTCGTCTGGAAAACTCTCAGAGACATGTAACAAGACAAAAACGTCTAAAAGAGTCCAAACTACTTTGACACGTCAATCCCGCACGCGTCTCCAACATTATATTGCTTATGTGTTTCTAAATATTTTTGGGACCAACAGTGTTGTGCTCATGAAACAATGTTAAATGAGGCCACATACAACCGGAATGTCCGTAGATGTCACTCTGATGGCCCCAACAATTCCTGTGTTAAAGTGTGACCGTCGCTTAAGGGCTTCGTATGCTTTTCAGCCTTGTTTTTTGTACGCTGGAACATATAAATGTCAGGAAATTTGTCCACGGAACCTTTCTTGTCTGATAAGTCGGGGGGTTTCTTTTTTTTACTTAAGCATGCAATCATCAAAATAACTCACAGTTTTGCATTTTTCCCCTAGTCATTTTACCACTTGTTTTGCCACTCGGTTTCTGTTAAGGGGTGTGGTCACTGTGGATTATCTCTGTTGTGGTGGATTTGTGGACCATTTACTGACCTTCAAACGAGCTCTTTGTGGAAACAGAGTAATACACAGGCCATACGTCTCTGTACTGCATGTTTAATGGGCGCCCAACCTAGAGGAAGCAGAAGTATGTTGATAATTAGATGAAGTCTGTTTCCACTCATAACTGTACAACACAAAACCAAAACTTAGGAAACACTCCACAAGGTTAAACACTTTCAGCTTTGCAGAATCCGGTTAGACCAGAAACAATTATACTCTAAATGATAAAAGATGTTCAATGTTTAAAACCTGACGTGAAACCCTTCATGACATGAAGGATGGCACAAAGACCTTTTTCCACTCGTAGTTAGTGCTTTGGTGAAGCCTTTTACCGTCACACAACTGTGTTTCCTCTTTTTAAATCACAATGACAACAGAAACTTTCTGAATCCCCCTGAACAAAAGTTTCTTAATATTTTCTAACATCAGTGGCAGCCTAAAGTCTCTTGACGTAGTTGAGGATGAGGTTCTTCTCGGTTAAAAGCCTCCAGCTCTTGTAAATTCTTAGAGAGCTCTGTATTTCAGCTGAAGTTATCTGTGGGTTTTTCTTGCACCCTGGTGGTTGTAGCAGATATTTTTGTTGGTTTCAACAGAATCTCTCACTTTTCTCTTCTTCATCAGAGTTTGAACTCTGCTGATTGGCATTCCCAGTTCCTTGGAGATCTTTTTCTATCCCTTTCCCGTTTTGGGTTACCCCTTTCCTAAACAGTCCCTCCAGGATTTCGCAGGATTTTTTGTGATTGTTGGGGCCTAAAATGCCAGATTTTGCAGCAGCTTTTTTTGAAAAGTTGTGATTTTTCTATACAGATTTTTCTTCCTCAGGAGGCTGCAGCGCAGGTTCAATTAAGAACAAAGTCATGTTGTCCCTGGAATAAATGATTGATGAAACTACCGTGTGAAAGCATGAAAAACAGTTTTATTAACTGCCCCTCTCAAACTCGCTAGCACTATCACCTTTGCCTACGCAAGTACTGCCCGACAACTGACAGAAGCAAACCACCACAGACCTGGTTTTACAAACATTATCAAGTTTTGTTGATTACCTTGTTCCTCTCGCTGCTTGCGATGGATTTGCGAGTACAGCTTCGGTGATAGTCACCTGGCGTGTCGGCTCTTGCACGGACAGGCTTCTGGCATGTTTTGCTGTAGAGAAGTGTCGGTCAAGCGTGGTATTTTTTGTGTTCAATGTTGCACACAGAGCAAAAGAGTTTCCCTCCACTTTCATGGAGAACATTATGGAATTGCTTTGTGCGGTCTTTCACAGTGATGTTTGTAGGTAAGTGTGATGTATTTGTGCTCATGCTGCTTTCTCTGATAAGGAAGTCCTGTGTGAAAATAATGCCGCGTACAGTGACGGACCAAACTTATTGGTCGAATTTGCGGTAAAGTCGCTGTGATTGGATGAGATTGCATGAATTGGCGCGATCGCAACATCACGTGTTTCTGGAGGGACTGCCAAACATCTTGTTCCATACATCCTTCAACGGCTCTTTCACTTTCCCGGTCGATCAGAATTCAGAAATGTCTGTGCGTCACTGGATGAAAGAGGCGAGGGTCTATCAGGAGCCAGAAACCTTTTCTGCACAAATATTGATTCTAAGCAAACAGGTCGAGGTGAGGATGGTTACCTTCACCAGCCTCTCGAACTCTTTTGTGTCCGTTTTTCTGCTCATTATCAGGGCAAAATTACTTTTGATCTGGGTCCTTTGGAAAGTTTCTGTTGTCATTAGAATTTAAAAAGAGGAAACAGTTGTTTGGCAATAAATGGCTTCACCAAACCACTAAATTTGAGTGGAAAAAATGCTGTAGCAATATCATTTATACGTATTTGTATAACTTGTGCATATTTAAATAAGAAAAAAAGCCACATCCCACCAATAGTGTTGAGGAACATCCTGTTCATAATTTAGTTATTTGTTTGTTTTTTTGAGCAAGTTTACTTGATCATTTTAGGACACTTGAATAATTTATTTGAAGAATCTCTAACATGGCAAAATTCATCTTAAATGACTACATTATTTATTCACAAACAATCTGTGTGAATAAATAAGCTTTAAAATGCTCGATAATAATATCTGCGATCATTATTTAAAAAAAAAAAACATAAAATCAGATTTTTTGTACAGTGTAATAAGGTGGATGTTTTATTCACATATACTGCCGAACAAAGAAATTATACCAGCACTTTTAATGGCACGTTTGTGACGAATGACTAGTTTATACCTGATATCCTTTGAGATGGGCATCAATTACAGCAAACTGGTGTTTCATAACCGTTATTTATTTGTTATGTGTATGTAACGTATGCTAATTTATGCTAATGTGAACACACGGCAAAACTCTCGTGTCTATTAAGTTTCTTTATGTGGAAATGTGGCTTTAAATTAGGGAACATACATTAGTGACCTAAAGTACAGTGTGTATAACAAAGTTTTAAATCCAGCTGCAGTAATTGAAACTAGCGTCACGGAATGCTAATCTCGTTAGGAGCTAGCGACAGATCGAACAGGTCGAAAAATCGAATAATTGAACGTCAAACAGAACAAGAGCAAACACAAACACCGCTCGCTGGGAAAGTTCATGTTTATCACAGGAACAATCCTAGAAGAATAAAGCTATACGAACGCACCACTCGGTGGACGCGGACGGGTCCGTGAACATTAGGGGGAACTGGTCTAGAACTGACACCAGAAAGGTTCTCAGAACTGTTCATTTTCATCCTTTTTCTAACCGGTTCCTCCTCGTCTTTCTCCCCACTCTTTCTCTTCACGGGCCGCTTCTCTTTCCTCTCGGGATCCTCGGGAAATCTCCGTTTTCTCTGCGGCCCCTCCGCGGAGCCGTCCTCTCTTATTTCCCGAGGCGCATCGCTCCCTAGTCCCAGCTTCCTTCGCTTTCTCTCGGGTTCATCAGTAAAACATTTGCCTCTTCTCTTTCTGGAGAGCCGTGAATCGACGGAGGGCTTCTTCTCAGAGCCCTCGTCTGATCTTTCGACCTTTCTCGCTGGTTCCTCCTCGTCTTTCTCCCCACTCTTTCTCTTCACGACTTTCCTCTCGGGATCCTCGTGAAATCTCCGTTTTCTCTCCGGCCCCTCCGCGGAGCCGTCCTCTCTTATTTCCCGAGGCGCATCGCTCCCTAGTCCCAGCTTCCTTCGCTTTCTCTCGGGTTCATCAGTAAAACATTTGCCTCTTCTCTTTCTGAAGAGCCGTGAATCGACGGAGGGCTTCTTCTCAGAGCCCTCGTCTGATCTTTCGACCTTTCGTACCTTTATCGCTGGTTCCTCCTCGGAGTTTATCTCTATTTTCCTCTTTCTGTTCTGCTTCCCAGTTTGGCCACTCAGTGGTACCTTCATAAAGCAGTTGTAATGAGTTTTTGGTGAAAATAATTGCCGTGGAGCGGAAATCCGATGAGCTATCTATCGCGCAGAAAGTTTGCTCGGATGTATTCTCCTCTTTGCTTTGACATTGACGTCATTCTTAGAACTTTACGTCATCGGAGCCGAAGCTAAAGCAAACCATGTTATTATTCGAACTTTGCAGCAGGTGTTTTCTGAACTCAAGGCAGACCTGGTGTTGTAAATGAGTGAAAAAGCAGCAGCTGCTGCCCGTGGCCACCAGGGGGTCTCCACGAGCAGATTCACCTTGAGTGTTAACGGAAGATAAAGTTATTATTATTATTACGACGTTAATATTATACTTTTATTAACACAAACGGCTTATTTTTATAATACCCATTATGAACATTAAAATTATTATGAATAATAATGAGGTTAAAATCATATTGTGTTCTTAAAATCACGTGTTCTTTTCTCTCTCTCTCTCTCTATATATATATATATATTCATAATTATCAAAACTAGGTTTAAATCTAAAAAGAATTAATCATGTTTATTATTTTATTTCAGCCCATTTTATTTAAGGCAAGATATTATTTATGCCAGAAAATATTGGGATCTTATAAAATATGATCTTTTGAAAAGTAATAAAATAGATAATACAATTTTTATGAGTGTAATTAAATGTTTACTTTGGGAGTACTATCTGTACTATCAAAAAAAGTGCTTTCATATATTTAAGGTAAATAAAATGTAATTTCATTGCTACAAACGGAATGTTTATTCCAAACATTTGAACATTTATTTTAATGATATTGTACTGTAAATACACCTACAATAAAGCTTTGCTATGTGTGATCGGACTGGTGTTGTGTAATGAGAAAGAAGCTTTGAGACATGGGTTTTATTTGGAGGTTGACTCCATTTATTCTTTGAAAACAAGAACATTTCATGAATCATGGAAATCACGAGTTTTGTAACAAGGCTTTAATGAAACCATCAGCTGGGCTCTAGAGAAACCCTTTAACATATTCGTCCAGTGCTTCCAAGCAGAGCAGGACCTCCAAAGAGACTCCTCTTCTCCTCACAAGCTTCAGCAATGGACCTCCATTCATCAGTGAAGAGCACAGCCATGAACACCTCCACCAAACAACCTTCAGTGATGGACCTCCATTCATCAGTGAAGAGTCCAGCCATAAACTGCTCTACCAAACAGTTCCAGACTGCAGTCCCAGCATCCGGGACGATCTTGGAATCTCAGGAAATACCAGCAATGAAGATGCTGATGATGACCAGGTTGGAGTCTCCACCGTCAATCTGAAAGAAGGAGAGAAGACAGAACAGAACTTTAGTTGCAGAAGTGATTGCAGATCCATGACAGCAAATGTGTTTGTACTACACTGGTGTCTTCAACATCATCATTACTGTTTAAACTTTCTAACTTTACCTGTATTTACCATTTGCTCTGATTTACTTGTTTCACCATCAGTATGACATTCAATTCACTGTTTAACAAGTTTTATTATTCAAACTCTAGCAATTAAAAAAACCCTGACATTTACACATAACAGCAGTGTTTTAACTGTACTACAGTGAAGTATTTTAAGGTTAACATTTTTTGGTAATTCTGATGTTGCTGTGGAATATATATTCACCACAAGTACAACTATAAGTTAAATTTTACTTTAATAGATGAGTATAGTGTAATAAAAAGTAAAGTAAACCACTGTTAAATACAGTTTATCGCTTCACTTGAACCAAGTTAATCTATAGTTCATTTGAGATTACTTAGAAATACAATATTGTACTGTATAAATCTAAATTTTTAATATTAAACAAATACAGTAATTGCATTATATGATTACAGCATTTTTAACATGTTGCTTTAATTGTTAAAAACGAAAGTTTTTTATCTTTTTATTAAAGTCCCGTCCGTTCGTTAGGTTAGGAGGTTCTTGGTTATTATTTACACAGAATTTATCATGAATACTGACCAGAGACAGACGCGCGGGTTTCCTGCTGGAGCTGCCCGTGCAACAGCTTAGGACCTGGGGTTGGATCAGTCGAAGCTCCCGCTGAACGCGCCTGCGGTCCAAACTGAAGCTCCTGTGGAAATGTTGGTGAACCACACCGAGCAGGGTGCCTCTTTGTAGGATTCTAAGCTCCTAGTCACAGCCCGAACACGTTTTTGATGTTTTGGAGCATTTCAAAGCTTAGTGATGCAGATATTAACTTAACAATCCCGTCCGCCATTTTCCAAACCACCGCTGAACCTGTAGCTCCTCCCACTGATCCGCGCATTCCCATCGACACCCGAATGTCACGCGTGCATTCAGCGGATCTGCCGCGCGGATCGGGCGATCAAATGAAAAAGTAAACACGCGTGCATTCACTCGCGAGTAGCGCTTTTTTCCGCGCGAATGTGAACGTACCTTTAAGTTTTGTGTGCGTTATCTGTTGTGTTATTGCAGTTGCAAGTGTAGCCGGCAGGTGGCGGTGAGTGCTGAAGCTCACTCTCGTTTTTCTTCCGTTGAGAAAGAGTGAGCTGAAAATGGCAGCCCGAAATCTGTCTGTTCATGTGCGAACTCATTTTTCCTAAGACTATGTGTTAAAACAATATTCAGTATATTATAGTAGAGCAATTACAAGGGCTCACGGCATGGGGAAGAAAGACAGAAGTGATAGAGGTAAGACGACATGCGGGTTTGCGGTCTTAAGAGCCTTTAAGAGGCGTATTGCTGATTGCTAAAAGAAAGGGTGGACAATGTTTCATCATTTCATGCTTACTTCGTGTTTATGTCTGTTAAAAATAAATATAAAAGAAAGTAAAGTTTTAATAGGCAATATTAGTTTTGAATGGAAACGTAACGCGTTGTACAGTCTTTAAATTAATGTATTGCACTGCTCAGAGTTCTTTCA